>OZ007521.1:8122166-8722166 GCA_963931895.1 Eupithecia pulchellata | reverse complement strand
ATTTATTAGCACATGTTAGTCCACAGCTGGACATAGGCCTCCCCTAATGAGCGCCATAGCGCTCTTCAATCTGTGTTACCGAGTTTAATTATACCAAATAATATTAGAAGTTTCAGTAATTTTGATTTTGGAGGACACTTATATCCTAGACCCACCGTGAAAATATACTTATGTACATATGTTCTAGCGACAAAGTAAGAGAAACCTTTATCTTGTTTATCCAATTAGAATTTCTTGAAACTTCAGTTAGTTTACATTCCGTCCAATCGGTCCTATTGGCTGCTAGTCAGAGAAGAAGTTAGAACATAATAATAAGTAAATAGTCACTTTCGAGCATAAAAATGTAAAAATAACTTTTGATGCTTGAGAATGAAAAAAATCAACTAAATCTCAATAATAGATTTATATAATTTAATAATATCCTGGGTGTACTCCCCTTCTCTTCCGCAATGAGGGAAGTTCGCAGGTTCAAGTCCTACCAAACTCGGAAATTTTCGGGATATTATTAAATTTCTTAGAGATTTACCCCGATTGCGAGGGTTTACGCACATATACGCACGTATAAAAAACAAAAATCTCAGATTTCAGTTTGTTCTCTCTTGCCACCATCTCTCTTTCGGTAAGATATCTGATACCCTGCTCCTGGTAGCTCTAGTTCAGTGAACTTCTTCTGTAGCGACTCATTTACGGTACTAGCTGCATATGCTATGGAGCAAACTACCAGTTGATATAAAAAATAAAACCACCTAAGTGCAAGTGGAAGGAGGGTTCCGTACACATACTTATTTCGCAAAAGGAACATAAAATGTTTTTTTTATAAACAAAAATGGACGTTGGAACCCATAGTTAATATTGTTTTTTTTTGTTTATTTTGTATCATTGTTAATGCGGCAATAGATAAACACATCCTGTCAAGTTCCATCTATCTACCTATTACGGTTTTAAAGATAAAGCCTTGACAAAAGACAGGCAAAAAAGTTGAAAAAAAATTATCTTTTTTTGTAATATTTTATATAACTATATTTTTCATGCAACGATAAGAGAAAAATACATTCTGTCAAATAAACCTGTATCGATTATTGTTGAGTTAATATAGGTGCTTAAGCAACATTGAATCTTGAGTCATCGCAGTAAATCCTATTTTAGCGTAAGACCAGCTTCGCATTGACAAGAGCCTGGCGTAGTGGAGCGCAGACCGACCGCAAAATGCAATTATCGACCGATGTCTGCCACAGCTATGCTTGAATTGCATTCCTGCGATGGAGCCCAAACTATGAGGCGAAGGGCCCTCGATGTATGAGCGACAGCTCTGCCGTGTCTTTGGTCTTGAAATTTGGAGCGTGCTCTGATTTTGCGAATACCTTGTGGGCGTAGTTTGGCTCGTGGGAGCAAATTTTACAGCAGACACTGTTTTCCTTTGCGGTGAAACAAATCGTTGAGTTTTTTTTTTTGCCCTACATACTGCAATACGTTTTTACGTTTTACATTATTACTTTGCCTTAAAGTGATTGATGAATATTATGTCTGTTTTTATTATTGTACATGTAAGTTAAAAAGTTATTTTTATCACTGACTGTTACAAAAGATCAAAAGAAATAACGAATCATCATTTATCACAAATTTCTCGCAACAATTCAACTTATAAAATCCCTGAATAAAGTAAAGTTCGAACACAGAATTGGAATTATTTCAACCATTTCAACGCTTATCGAGTCAAGCTAACGAGACTGCGAGTGCGCTAGTTATGGCTATTCTTCGACGTGTAAAAAGGTTGAAAGCTTGAAAAGCGTGACAATAAGAACAAAAGCATGGATAAGTGTGAACAGTATACGATGGTTCTGGTTTTCAGAGAAAATATATAATTGTATGGATAAAAATATCTTCATCAAAATCTGCAGTGGGCAAATGTATTTCATTGACAAATATTATCATTTAATTTTTTTTTTGTGGTTTATTAGAAAAAAAAATCAAGATGTAAAATAATCTTTGCATTATTTTCCAGCATTACTTTTATGTAATACAAATTACAAAAAAATGTAATAAAAATTACATAAATACTGGGTCTGTTTGGTCTAAGGGAAATAAATCACTTTGATTTTGATTTTGATTTGGATTCGTAAACTAAAGTCCAACAACCCGCGTTGACTTTGGCATGCAGACAACAATTAATTATTATTAGTTTACCTGTTATTTTTAGCATTCCTTAAAACTTATTTCAGCTTGAATTTATCTTGTAAATATAAATAAGTGTGCTCATTCTTACCCAAAGTGATTGTTAGAATAAAATAACTTGCACATAAAACAAGGTCATTGTCCGATGTTAAAGAAACGGCACGTTTTCTTTAGTTATTAGGAACCCTAGAAGCACTAATTCCGCTGAGCCACCGATAGTTGACGTAAGCTAGAATCGTAGCTTTGTTACGAGGACACACAAGAGAAATGTCCGGCAAATTGCATCGCAACCAGACAATACCCGAGTCTATAGTTATTTTATGCACAAGTGGATGGACTCTGCAAAACGATGAAACAATGAATTTCGAGCGTCCAGTCGTAAATTTCGCTAACCATGGGCAATTGAGCGTCAGATGATTTGAGTTGCGTGTGGCACCAAGCAAAGCACTAATAAGAGTTATCTACGCAGTATTTACGGAGACTTTACTGGAATCAAACTTCGAATATTCCTTAGAAACTCTGAAACTTGGCGTCAACCTACCTCAATAATATTTTCAACTAAATTAATAACTGTCTGGACAAAGTGTTAAATCTAAGAATCGTTTATATTCTAGCTATGATTGTTTTTTTCTTAAATAAAAACTATGTATGTACTCTGCAATGGGCAAGACGCGCCTTTTGTAACACAGTTTTTATAACTAAAACAGAAGGCAAGAGCTACTCTGAAATTTCCCATTTGTTCGTATTTTGAGTTTCATAAATTAAAAATATCATATTTATTATCATTTTCAACTTCTCTGAATATGAATAAATCATAATAACAAGGGACAAAGGTTTGTTCCGTGGATTCTGGTAACTTTCTAATTATAAATATTACATATTTGTCTACGTAATATATTATTAAGTATAGTAGCTTGAGGCTAGATGATGCTAGGTAGATCCAGCATTATTTATCCATATTTCATTGTTTTTTACTAATACAAGGAGCCTCTTAACAAGATGTCCTTGACCTTTCTCCACCTACCAATAAGTATGTCCGTGACTCAACCTTTACGATGACATTACTCCATCAAGTAGGGTGCTGGTTTTATTACTCTTTTATTTCTCGAATAAAATACTCAAGGTATGTCCATACAAATATTTCTAGCAAATCTGTAGTGTCGCGAGGCATGCAAGAGAAATGGACTACAAATTGTGCTCGCTTGACTGCGCTGCCCCACACGAGAGACCCAAATGGACCTCCAGACCACTAATTCTAAAATAGCATAAAGTACGCTTTTGCATAATGACAGGTTATTTTTATTGTGCTAGCAAAGCGGACGCTGCAACATAAAATCGCCATTTTATAAGCCAAACGAGGCTTTTGAACAGTTTTTGCAGACGACAGAATAAAACAAAATATGATTACGATTATTACGTCAATTTACATGGGAGAACTTGGGAATAACTGCTAGAACTCGTTTGTTTATGGTAATCAGTTATGTAAATAGTTGAAAACAAAAGTAAATAAATGCTTTGGTACACAACAAAGGCAAATAAACCTATAGGCGTTTTTAAGTGTGTCTGAGTTTAATTTCTCCTCGATATAAAACTACACTCGAGAGCAATGAATCCGGGTCACTCAAAGAATCCAAAAAATCTCGGAAAGTAAGAATGCTAGGTTAATGCAATAAATTGTATTTAATAGACAATTTTTATGCTCTACAAGCACGATGGAAGACACAGAGTGTATAGAAGACCAGGGGAAAGATTCAAGCAAGCATGCATCGAAGAAAAAGTAGCCTACGGTGGTGGGTCTGTACTTGTGTGGGCCGGAATTTCCTCTGAAAGTCGCACAGAGCTGGTGATCATAGAAAACGGCTCTTTAACTAGCGTAAGATATGTGGAAGAAATCCTCAACGAACACGTTGGTCCATTTATGGTCAATTTGGGTGAGGATGCTATATTTATGCATGACAATGCCCGACCTCATACAGGTAGGATTGTGAATGACTACCTTCAAGAGATGAACATTACTTGTATGGAGTGGCCAGCGCGCAGCCCGGATATCAACCCGATCGAGCATGCTTGGGACGAGCTAGGGAGATGCGTAAAACAACGAAACCCTCCCCCAATCACGCTTCCTGAGCTCAAAATTGCTCTCACAGAGGAATGGGAGAATATTCCCCAAAATCGTATAAGGAACTTGGTGTACAGCATGCCAAACCGCGTAAACGCAGTAATGGAAGCACGAGGAGGTAATACGAAGTATTGAAATTCAAGAAAATCGTCATAAAGTTCATAAATTTCATGTTTCCTATTTTTGTTTTAAGGAGAGATGAGCAGTTTTTTTTCTTTATGTAATTTTGTGTAAATAAAATGTATGGTGACTCATATTTTTTTAACTTTCATTTAAGGAGTATTAAATTGTCTATTAAATACAATTTATTGCATTAACCTAGCATTCTTACTCTCGAGTGTATTTCCATTTAACACAAAAAACATTAGAATAATTCCGAATAATTCTAATGTTTTACGCTGCTCATTATTAAAAATTTGGAGTAAAACTGCTGTTTAATACTTAATAGTTTTAATACTTAGCATCATATAACAGAACTCTTTAGAAGTTTTTTTTATGATAATCAAATGGCATAACGTTTTTAAGGTGTAGATATTAAATCTACTTTGAGCCATTGCAAAGGTAATATCTGCAGCAGTCATATTTTTGGTTAAAGAGAATAAAAAAATCATACTTACATCTAAAGTTTCTCCTTCCTAACCACGACTACCTATTATTATTATGATATCAAATGTGGAGGTATTTCAAACAGGGATACTAAACAGCGGGATCGCTAGGGACCGGAATAACGACGTAATAAAAACGTGAATTTTCTTTTAATTCGGAATTTCGTGTCCAGTAATGCTAGTAAAAATAAAAGATGGAGCGTTGTTTGGTCGATCTATACCAAAACTTCGTAAGTACCTTGGTCTTTCAGTTCAATCCTTAGTATTTTTAACAGCAAAATAATCTACGTATCGTATCGTAACAAACGTTTCACGTGGAGTAGTAAAGAGGATGTAAAGCTTAAGAATCCGTCCTAATGTGTAACATTTGTTTACATAGCCCTTGCATTATTCTTAAGTACTAGTTGGTTGCCCGCGGTTCCACCCGCGTAACTGCGATCCCGTGTTATTTTCGGTGGAAAAGTCCCATATGATATTTCAGGTCATAAACAATCTGTGTACCAAGTTTCATCGAAATCCGTTGTGTAGTTTTTGCGTGAAAGAGTAACAAACATCCATCCATACTAACAAATTTTCGCGATTATAATATAAGTAAGATTATTTTTCATGGCTTAATGTATTCACGGAAGCTGCTTTTTGAAGCGGCTAGACCTATAGCAACTTTCAAGATGAAAAAGATAAAGCTTTCACCTCGCACAAGAAGCTCGTTCTAAAAGCAAACTTTTACTGTTTTATTTTCAAAGCAGATATTTCGTTATTTCCAAAATAACTGGAATAACGACGACCGACGGAGGTGACGCCATTTCAGGTTCATTCAATACCGTTAAGTTTGTTTTAATGTGTTGGTACAAAATTAACGTCACACCTGAAACGGGCGGACAAACGTAAAAAATAAATTAATGGCCTATAAAAGCGATCCTTACATAAGATCGCTCTTGAGTATCGTTATCTGCTTTATTTGCTGTATAAACAGTCTTTGTTTAATTGTTTTATCACAATTTATGTGGAATTAAAGGTTTCAAGAAAGGAGTTCTCTTCAAAAGATTTAAATAATCCTTCAGATTCCGTTTAAACTTTTCTCAAGTTCGCGATAATCTCCAATGATCATTAATGTTTAAAAAGTTTTCTTCGATTATTCCAATGAACTCCATAGAGACGTATTAAAGAAAAATGAGGATAAGTTACATAGTTGTATACATTATTGATGAACCATAAACGAGGTAAATCCGTTAGCAAACACGTTTTAAAATAGGCTTGTTGATTTAGGACAGGATTGGTCCTTAAACTTCCTTTAAGATTTATCTCTCGAACTTGAAAGGTCTTACTAAAAGTAAATCAGCTACCTAATTTCACTTGTTTTTACGAAAATGAATAATAATTTGGCCACAGAAATTGCATGATTTTGACTTTCATTTTACGATAAAATAACTAGTTGTTAAAAATATAGTTTGAATACAAAAAAAAATATATAAACCATTATTTGCCATCAAAATAACCACGCAAAAATAAATTTCCCTATTGAGGTTTGAATGAAGGTGACTTATAAAAGCATGTTTTGTGTAAAATGTCAAAGTGAGGGACTTAGAAAGAGCATGGGCAAATTGTGTTGACGCAGTGACCGCGACGTCCGACGTGGAAATTCAGACGTCGCAAATACGACTTAAATATGTGCGAAAATATCTTGAACGAACTTTGTAGTTCTAGATAGCTGTTTCACGGCTTGAATAAGCACTAGTAAGAATTTAATGATAACTCTATCAACACTTTTTTATAAAGAGGAAAGATTTGATTGTTTGTTGTTTTGAAATGAAAAGGCTCCGACACTTCTGCACCGATGTGAAAAATTCTTTTACCATTAGAATCTTACATTATTCTGGAGAAACATAGACCATGGAACATTTTAAAAAGGGAATCAGTATGGAAATTCAATAGTATTACACAACGTGTAAGTATGTGTGTGTATAAAAATGTATTATATTTATTTTTTGTTAAATACCCGTTCGAAGCCGGGGGGGACTGCAAGTTTATTATAATTTAAATTTTATATAGACGATAAAATTTATACTGTATTGTGGATGAATAACTCCACAATCTCTGTATTTGCAAACAAAGTTTAATGGTACAGGTTCACCGCAGAGTGTGAACGTGTAGCCGGTGGTAGAGTGGCGTTCGGGTGGTCCGCGCAGTCTCACTCAGAAACAATTCTAGTGAAGCCGTCATCCGCTGGGATAAGCGGCCTCATTATTCACTAAAAGCCCACGGCGTGCCCGCTCGGGTAATTGGAGGCTTTGTTCCTTTGCGCAGCTTTGACGCTCTGGCCTCTTGCGGAATACAAGGATTATTATTCGCACAATCAACGGTGTGTGCGAAGCCTTAGATTAATCTGACATTTGAGATATGAATTGTTTGAGGATAAACGTCGCATTATTTTTTTGCAGCATCATTATTTGTGTTATGAAGTTTTACTTTAGGCGACCTACATACAACGATGTGGGGAATGGGAATGCCTTTGTGCATAAAGCTTTATTTTTAACTCAAAAGCATTCTGCGGTAAACAATCTGATGGAAAAATAACTTTATGGCATTGTCTGACGTGGTAACAGGTAAGCCTGGACTGCTGCATTTATAAACAAATATCTTTTTTTAAATTTATTTAAAATTGTTTAAAGTCTATGAGAGTTTTATGGACTTTAAAATCATATCTACTGATTGAAGATATTTTAGAATAACATTTGTTTCAAAAACTGCTTTTGATCTATTTATTGATTGGTTCACAAGGTAAGAAACTTATAAAAATACAGAAGGTACAGTTGTTACTCGCAAAATTTTACCCATATTATATGCAAACATCAAAAGGCACTATGCTATTTAGCAAAAAATTATCCTTATGATGAAGCCTTTCGATCGGTATGATAAAGCTGCTGGGTAATTATTTTTTTCGTGTATCGGGTTCGCTTCCCGGTTAAATTCACGCCTAAACTACTGAACCGATTTTGATGAAATTTGGCACAGACGTTGTCTATTATGTCTATTATGGGGATATTACAGGGACACGCGCTATAACCGAATCCTATTATTATGTATAATTTATAATTATGTTATATAAAAAATAAATAAAAAAAATAAAAAATAGTTATATAAAAAAAATACTATTAATGTTTTGAAACTTACGCGATCTGAACACATAATGATTAGTAATTAACGGGTATTTATCGCGTTTCTTCTTCCTCCTTTCTTCTTCTTCTTTTCTCGACGTTTCAACAGGTTTGCACTCTGTCGTGGTCACGAGATGACTGTCGTGATGACAGTCATCTCGTGAACTAATCATTAAAAAATACTATATCAAAAACGAATACGTGAAAAGCTAGTTATTAATACAATCACTATTACAAAATATTTCCAAGTATCTGCCTCCATTTTTTAATAGATACCAAGTACAATCTTTTTTAAATGCCATCGCGTTAAGTACGCATCTCGTGTACTCCCTGAAAATTTTCATAAACGTTTACACGTAACTTTCTAATCTAAGTTACAGTGGCTCATCCTTCACTCACGCCGTTATGACGGAGAAATACAGTTAGGTACGCGATATAATTATTAATTGTTGCCTAGATTCTAGGAAAGCATCGCCAGTTTAATTATAAGTTTAGAACGAAGTACTTAGTCTAGAAAGCACTTAAGAAATATTTAAGATAATTTAAATACGAACTTGATCTCCCATCTCCTCAAAGAAGCAGGTTCAGAGAGAATGTAATCGATTGAGGGCTGGTTTTGTTTATTTCAGAGTAAAATTCTACATAAAAAATCTCTCTCTATTATTATAATTTTTCGCTTGCGTGTACATATTTATATCATAATTACGCCACCGCCAGTTTTTATACTGGTACGTATCCTATCCATCAAAGGTTGCCTGGAAGAGATCGCTCTTAGCAATAAGGCTGATTGTGCCATTTTAGATATAGTTAGTATTAAGATCGTGTAAAATTGTAACCTTTTAACTGTATTGATTGGTGCAATAAAGTAATATTCTATTCTATTCTGTTTATCTACGATTCTTCGTGGATTTTCTTTTATGAGATGTCCAAACTAGTTCCTACGACTTACCTACCCTCAAGATTAAAAATATCAAAGCTAATTTTTGAGACTCAAAGAGATACAGGCACTTCTCGTTATCCCGTCCCCCGCGGCGTTAGACACAATTGCAAACTTTCTGTCACTTACAATCCACACACGATTTACAGCTTTATATCGTGAGCCATAAATATGAAAATGTGATAAATAGAGTTCTCATTACACTCTTCTAGATAGGATATTGCGCGTTGCTTCGAAAAAGTCCTTTTGGAGGAGGTAAAGAAGAAGGTATAGGCACGAGTACGTACTTGTATATCCTATCCTATCCTCCTATCTACCTAAACCTCCCGTATAGAATTAGGTAGGTTTAAAGTAACTGCCTGCTTTGTGTACCCATTTAGACTAGTCTACAAAGCAACCAAAAATTGTACGGCTGATAATGTCAATCTTAAATTTCTATAATTCTAGAGGTTACAGATAAGTCTAAAAAGAGTTTCCAAATTTAGTACTCATAAATAATGTCGGGTCGTCTGGCCCAGTCAAGAAATAAATAAATATATATACTGCCGGACAATCCACACAGCATCATCTAGCCCCAAGCTAAGCAGAGCTTGTGTTATGGGTAATAGATGACTGATATACTTAATACAATATTAATACATATACATATAGATATTTTTTATTATACATAGAAAACGACCAGAACGCCCTGAACAAATATCTGCAGATCGTACAAACATTTGTCCCGAGGCGGGAATCGCAACCTCCTGTGTCGCAGACCTTCGCCCACCGCGCCACAGAGGTCGTCAAATGGTAGTCTGATATTGTATTTTTGTCTTTTGTTTCGGCTAACCAATTAGAATCACCATCCAACGCAACGCTGCGAGCATTCTGGGCGGTCAGGTGGCTTCATCATCATCATCATCATCAGTCTACTTTAGTCCACTAAAAATGCTGACCTAAATTTTTCTAAAATTGCTGACGTTTATATTCGACAATAATCACATCAGCGACAATTCGTGCATCGCTTTGTGTCGTGTGAAAATGGCCTTAATATTGCACAATGACAAACATTTCTCTAGTTCACCTTATGAAACGAATGGAAGCAATGTAATTATGTTGACTCGTCTGTATTAATAACGTAGTTACGTTTACGTTCCAAGCAGCTTATTGCAACGTCGTACTACGCTAAGACCGTTAGTGTTCTGGACTCTACTAAAAAATCATATCATTTTTATTTGACCTAAAAATCTACTTTAGTCTTAAATTCGGAAGTTGGTGCTCTGTTTTAATCTGGATTGGTGGTGGTTATCTTCGTGTGTGTGTGTGTGTGTGTGTGTGTGTGTGTGTGTGTGTGTGTGCGCGTGTGTGTGTGTGTGTGCGCGTGTGTGTGTGTGTGCGTGTGTTTGTGTGTAGGTTTTAAAAGTACTGATTTCGAGTATTTAATTTATGATCAATCAAGATCAAATAAATGTGTCGAGTATTTCGTGTTAATAATATTTCTTAAAATAAATAATTATAATATTTATTTGCTGTTCTATATTTATTTTTATTTATTTATTAATTAGAACGTTATTATTTTGTAATAAGAATACTTGTAAAATAATATAAATGTTCGTTTCAATAACAAGAGCAAAGTAAATTTCACAAATATTTACCTCAACAAATGTTTTGACAATTAAATTCATTATCTGACAGTTTTCTCATGTAATTTGTCACTAAGGACGCCCCGGTTAGTACCAAAATGGCCCGAATACACTTTTGATCTACGAATGCTCTTTGAACCGATTCTAGCTCAGATTTGGTCAAAATTGTTCATTGTTGTATCATCCGCATACATTACATTGGCCCTTGGCGTTTGACAAGTCCTTAATGTAAATAAAATCTATACTAATATTATAAAGAGGAGAAAAATTGAACAATGAAATTTTTCCTCTTCATAATATTAGTATAGATTATTGACATTAAGGACTTGCCAAAGACATGCCAAAGGCTAGCTACAGAATATTTTCAAAAAAGTTAAGGAACTGCATGAAAAATTTAGTAATAAAACCGAGCGCTTATATATTTAACTTCTTTTCTTATTTATTAAGGTGCGACTCTGCCAGTGTCAGTTTTAGAGTGTCAAACTTCACAATTTGTCACTGTGGTGCGGGAGGGAAGTCAATGTCAAAAAGTTAGGAATCATTATGAAAACTGTGAAACCCAACGTGTTAGTCTGAGTATAATTTTTGTTAAATACCTGTGCAAAGATGGGGCGGACCGCTAGTTAATAATATAGGACCAAGAAAACTCCCATGTCGTACACCCATTGATTCGCAGTCCAGAAGTTAGTACTTTTTGGTACAGGCTCTTCACACGAACGATGTTTGCTTTGAGTTGCTACAGACATAACCTTTTCCAATGCCATCTCGGAAAGGGTGCCTAGACTATTTATTTTGTGACGGAAATCTTTCATCTTTTATTTTCTCAACGTTTTCTGACGAAAATTTTACCTTGGTGCTTTTCAAGAGCTTAACATAACACCATAGGTGCTTTATAAATAGGTATGGATGCTATTTCCCTTTTAGTTGATTTTGCTCGATTTACCTACGTACCAAAGAGAATTGGTATTAGCTTAGAAAATTTATTTACAATATAGCGATTAGATTAATTTGTCGATCGATAAACTCTCTAAAGTGCGAAAGGGCTGTTAACCTAATTATACGTTCCTTACCCTACACATCCTACCCTACTGCTCCAGTATACGACATAAATGTCAGGAAGGTAGTTTATGAGTTTCCAATAGGTCAGCCTGATGTCATTCTTGGATTGAAGTAGGCGTTAATTGTCATGCACAACGTCGTTACCGTTAGAAATAGCCGCATTATTCCATTAGAAGAATCTAGAACGTGTGTTAGCTTGATGGATGGTATCTTGCAGATAGGTTGAATTTAATTTTTTACGCAAAGTCTAAATACTATATAAGTTTGTACCTTAGCTTAAATTAGTGTTTTATTCTAGATACTATATTCATTTTGGCGTAAACTATGATCTTTTATTAATTTTAAATAAATATCAAAAGAAAAGGCAAATACAAGTATCTAAAGTATAATATAGGTAGAGCTGGACAATCCATACAGCATCACCAAGCCCACAAGCTAAGCAGAGCTTGTGTCATGGATTCAGTACCCCTGACTGATATACTTAATACAATTATTGCATATATATATAGATGCAAGCAATTATAGATCTTGTTTCATAAACATATAAAATAACTGAACACCATAAAAGACCAGAACACTCGCAAATCTGCTGATTTGCGTGTTTTGTGTTCAGCATCCTGGACTTTTATGGTGGCAAATCTGCAGATTTGCGAGTGTTCTGTTTGTGAGACTAGCTAGTTGGGCAGGACGTATAATAGTGCCCAAGTGTGTACGCACCTTACTCTCATAATACGATGGGACGATAGATCTACACGACCTCAATCCGACATTCAAAATAAACGCATATGGAGAACGTGACCAACTTATGCGTGATGTAATTCTGGCTTAAAATTTCTTGAGTCCAAAATAAATAACGCTATATATTATACACAAGCCCATCAAAACATCCTACGATTTCCGAGTATCCCTTTTCTCTTCCTTTAAATCTATATAAAGTACAATATTCGAACCGTCCCAAAGATCAATGGGGTATTGTCTAATGGATTAGTCCACCATTGTTCACCGTCGATGTAGGTATAATACGAGCTTTAATGGAATTACATTTAAATCGGAGGACTTAGATCCGTGCTTTATGACTCCATCTCCGTTTGATATATGACATAACTCGGAAAAAAAAGAATCACATCAAATAATTACTTTACTATTTTAATCAAGTAATTGCTTTACTTGACGTGACGTTGTGTAACTTGTTTTATGGGTACTAGATAACTGATAAACGTATTACATTATACATAAAGACTTTTTCTAAGAAACATAGAAACATCTAGAAATCATGTATAAAACAAACTTATACTAAAGCACGTTCTTGTAGAAGCTTGTAGTACCTTGTAGTTGAAATAACATCTTGACTCCAGCTGCTCAGGTCCAAGGAGACAGAATAACATTTATAACGAAACTTTTGCAACGGAATACTTAAAAAGCTTTCAGTAAAGTAAAGTGCGTCCAACGGGCATTAGTCAGCGTTAGTTTTACAGACTGTTATTAGTAATTAAGTCTGTCATTACTTAGTCCCGAGGTAATGATATACAACGAATGTTCTGTTCTTTTGAGATGAACGTGGAATATTAGATGAGGTTCTTCTTAATTAATTAAAACCTTTATTAATAAAGAAAATTACTATTATATTACAAAATTAGAGCCAGTATTCACAAAATTGAAACAATTGAGCTAACTACAGACTGTTGCAAACAAACTACAGGTAGCTCAAAAATCAATAAAAACTGTTTATGATCAGATCAGAATATTTGATTAAAGAATATATTATTTTTAAAATATTGGTTGTTTAATTTGCTCCATGGGCGCGGCATTTCTTCCTGTGCTAATAAATAAAATAACAATTGACATTGCATAGAACATTGCAATTCCTAGAGATGAGATAGTGGTGGAAAAATCGATTATTGATTATTGTATAATACGCATAAATGTAGTGTAGGACGATCTGCAAAAGACTGCTAGCAGATGCTGGATGCGACAAGTTGAAGACAGAGCGCTACGGCGCTCATTTGGGTAGGTCTGATGATGATGATGACGCATAAAAGTCGTTGCAATAGCAGCGGAATCCAAATAATGAATATCTATCACCTTGCTGATGCGTGAAACTGTGTCTCGTCCGATACCAAGAGCATCTGCAACCTCTTCACACACGTCTTGTGCCAATAGCAGAAGGGTCCACCATTTTGGTTCACGTCTGGGGGACGGGGATGTCTTAACTTTTGAAATAATTATAGATTTAAATCATATTACTCTAAATTTTTACTAATTATTATTTTTGATTAAAATGACACAGTACTCTAACGTAACCACCAATTATGACATTGTTTGCGTACATTTTTACGGAAAAAAATACGGAACTTCATGAGCGTGATAACTACGTGTATGTCAACGTCAATGTCCCGCGTATCAACCTCGTATCAACCTATATTTAACTGAGATTATGTCTATGCAATACTTCATTCTGTCATTCACTCTTCGTTCACTCACCTGTCAACAATTAGGGTACTAGTATTAATATGGACCGTATGCATGTGAAAAAGCCTGAGTATTATTAGACAGATATATAATTTTTATTGTATTTTGTTAGATAGATACATGGATAGATAGCTATATTATATATTATTTGTACATAGATATAATTACAATATTTTGAAAAAGTAATGATTTGGCAAAAAAAAAAAATAGTAAATGGTAAAAGAATTGGTGGCCTTCATAAGGATCAATATAATAACTTAGGATGTAGGAAGGCCGACAAAGAAAAAAAAAAAAAAAAAAAAAAAAAAAAAAAAAAAAAAAAAGGATGTAGGAAGGCGGTGTGGATATTAATTCTGAAAATAAATGTAATACAAACTTTCACTATAATTATCCTAATACTTAATTATAATATACTAAATATAAACATACACTAATACGTCATATCAACAAAAAGCTAGTAAAGACTTTGAGGGACTTAGTTATCTGGTCTGACCCAAATAATGTTCCCTTAAAAGTATGATGAAATTTTTTAATTTCGCCTGCTCCAAATTTATATTATCTTCTCCATCTTTAGTGAGTTTTAATCGCATTACAGTAAATCTTTCATACCAATCAATTATTCAACATGCATCTATTTGAAATAGATAATTTTACCCATTATCTAGCTTTTCTAGAGAAAATCAGTATGCAGCTCATTTATAAGCCGTTCTTTTTATATCAATCAAAAGGCAGGAGTGAATTAGCCGGGAGCTAAATTAATGGTCTTGAGCCAAAGTTCTGATTTCAATGCATATTGATCACTTTCAACATTTTATTCGATTACTCAGAAATCCGTCTGATTCAAAGAGGTCATTGGTATTCTAATAGACAAGAATTGATTGAATTTATAGAACGTTCATAATGAACGGAAAACTTTTCACCAGAGATCCAGAGCTGGCACAACACAAATTAAATTTTGTTCACACAAAACTGTAATCTAAGGTTGCAAAGAAGATAAATTTAGTTATACTGTTGTACAAATAAAAGTTAACAAAAAAGAAATAAACTTTCTCAAAATATTATATATAGATATTATATTATGTTGCTATGGCGCTCATTAGGGGAGGCCTATGTCCAACAGTGCACTAACATAGGCTGATGATGATGATGTTGTAAAAGGTTGGAGGAGGCCTTTGCCAAAAGATACCCACAAACTAGTTAAATATTAATTTAAAGGCTATTTAACTAGTTTGTGGGTAAATATATAGTTAAATATTAATTTAAAGGCTTGAGCCTTTAAATTAATATTTAACTAGTTTATTATTAAAAATAAATAAACTTTGAATATTTGAGCAAATTTTAAATTTGGTAACAACTAAGCAAATCGTCAATAAACGCCGAAATACTCAAACGCTTCTCAACTTTATGCACAAGTCACGAATTTTCAACAAATTTTTAAAGAACACTACGTGTTTTATTTCTTTGAAACCAACTACAAAACCCTAGATTAAAGCTAAAGCTACAAAGAGAATAATCCCGGAACATAATCACGATATACAAGACCACAAGGCAACAAGATACATCTCTCTGACAGTACTGGATTGAACATGCGACGTGCCGTGTATAACGCCGTAGCTGCGAAATAGGAAATAATTATTTAGGATTAGGATATAATGTTGAAAATTAAAAGGAAGCATCTGGTGAAGTTATAAACCACTAGCGGTCAAGTTAATAACCCGGGTACTTAAAGAAAAAAATCAAATTTTATATAGGTATGTATTTTTGTACTTGTACATTATTGAAGTTTTCATACAGATCCCTTACGGATAAAAATATTCTATCTTCATCAGGGATAATGTAGAATTCTGCTGAAATATTTTTTCTAATCAGTCAAGTAGTTTCGGAGTCTATTCAATTCAAACAGACAAACAAATCAAGACAATGAATCATCAATAAAGCTTAGGTAGTGTCATCGTTTCAAAATGTATTTAAAACGTAAATTGTAATAATGACCTGAATAAATGATTTTTTTTAATCTTTCGTCTAAATATAGATAAGTAAGATGTCATATCAACATTTGCGAAGCGCCCTCGCATATTTTTGTATTCATAAGTATTGCCTAGTCGACCGTTTAGAGAGGCAAAATTACTTTAAAAACATCTCGACAAAAACAAGAATAAAAGTCGCAAACCTGACTTCTGAAAACTGCATCTCAGCATAACAAGTGAACAATAGAAACAGACGTCAAAAGAAAAATCAAGGTAATATTTTATACCCGTAATTTTTTCAAACGCTATTCCGGTACCTCGCAGGAGTCCATTCAAAATTCAATTTACTTACTGGCTTCTGTAGACATTAAAAGCTTATCGAATTACTGGTTTCCCTTGTCAAATATCAGTTATCCGATCTATTTATCAAGGAAACCGTGTTACTTAGATAAACAATATTAAATTTCAATAAGCTATGGAAGGATGCCACCTCGAATACCTCTACAGAGCGGGTTGATTTGCAAAATGATGACATTATGAATATCGGGATGATAAGATAAGATAATAATGTCGTTATAGCACCTTATAAAACATAATAAAAACAAACAGTAACTACTACTTATATCTTATGATAGCTGGATCTACTATAAGTTGCCTAGATAATAAAATATTCTTATTCTTACTACTCATCTCGAAGAACAAAGCACGATGTATTAGGAACTAGAAAAGGTTTAGTTATTTTGAGTCTTCTCACTATGTCTAGTGGTCGAGGAACTGGATATATATGTATGTTGCCTGGAATATCATGATAAAATAAAATAAAAAACTTCCGACGTGCAGACAAACGTGGGTTAATTTTACGCCACCTTAAAACTTGCGCATACTAAACCTATGCATCTAGCTGAGTTAACCCATATTTTTTATAAATATTTGGTATTAACACGTGTTGTGGAGATCTCATAGACAAGTAAAGTTTTACGTAAATCTATGGTAGGCTCACGTGATCCACGCGCATCTCTTGACAGATTCCTTCCGGTCTGTGACGTCATAAGACATTCAACAGTGTTTTGGTGAGAAAGGAAGGTAGCCGTAGGTATCTACTTATCATCTTAACACGAAGTACAACAAGACCGGAGACCTTATAGTGTGAGTTTTGTCATACATTATGTCATAGCATAGTTTACGATAGCTAAAAGTTTTCGTTTCCTTCTATAAATTTAGCGCCTTGTTTCGCCCCTACCGGGTAAAGAGAATCTAGTTTTCAGAATGAAAAAATATAATCGATTTCGTAAAAAAACCGTCAGTTTACCGATCTGACAGGTTTTATACGAAATAGATTATATTTTTTTCGGGTAGGTCACTGGTTGTCCCCATTTAGCCATATCCCAAATGGGAAGTAAAGGCACCTGATAAAAAAATATTATTTTCGGGAGCTACTTTACCCCACTTTTTATTTTGACAAATGCCTATACAGTCAACGGCACAAAACTTAGAGGAAATTTGAATATTATGGTTGTTTTAAATTTGAGATCGGACTTTAATCAATTGAAACATAAATAATTCGTTTAGTGCCACTACTTCTGTTAACTACTGTGGCTTTGCTCCTAATACAATCAGGGGGAAAAGGAAATTTTATTTTTAACTGAACTAAAGAGATGAGTAGGAATGCCTCGCCAGCGGCTAAGCAGCAAGCAAAAACATCCAAGATAAGTCTGACAGAACTAGTGGCAATGAACGAATAATTTATACATAAAAAAAACTTAACTAAAGATATACCTACTCATACCTAATGGTGTAAAAATATAAAAAATTTAACCATATCTTTCATATTGGTGAACTTAACTACATAAGTAGGTATAATAATATTATTGAAGGCATTTGTACTCCCGAAATCAATGTGCAAAGTATATACAGGGTGGAATTTTGTAATGCCACCTGGAGGGAAAGTACTCTTAATACTGTAGTTAGAAAATAGTACTTAAAGAAAACATTCCTTTAATTTTTAAAAGAAAGAAAACTGCATTCAAAGATTTTCGAAAATTCGATTGCCACACCCGGGAATCGAACCGACTAAAATCTGTAAAAATTACACCCTGTACTTTTATTGCATAGATCGTTAGGGTCAATAATAAGGGTGAAATCTTTCTAACAAACTTAATAAATTAAATGAAAGGAAAACCATGAAATTTAAATTATTTACAATAAAAAGTCAACTAACTACATAATTAGTTGCTCGCAATGGGCTCCATTTTCTTGGATACACAAATTTATTCTTCTAACGAATTCATTTCTAGTAACTTTTAATAACGTGTTGTGGTGAATATTATAAATCGTATTCTGAACTTCAACTCTCAACTCGATAACATTCGCATAAGATTTCATGTAAATTAGATTTTTAACATATCCCCACAAAAAAAAATCTAAAGGGATGAGATCTGGTGATCTCGCAGGCCATCTGATTGTGCCGTTGGTACCAATCCAGGTATTAAAATGGTTATTAATGTAGGCAGTAGTGATTCTGCTACTACTGACACAAGTAAACAGATGGATCTTTAAGTTAAAGTGCTTAACTTGACCCATTCAATTTATAATTTAAGATTTCATGGTTTTCCTTTCATTTAATTTATTAAGTTTGTTAGAGAGATTTCATCCTTAATATTGACCCTAATGATCTATGCAATTAAAGTACAGGGTGTAATTTTTACAGATTTTAGTCGGTTCGATTCCCGGGTGTGGCAAGCGAATTTTCAAAAATCTTTGAATGCTGTTTTCTTTCTTTTCAAAATTAAAGGAATGTTTTCTTTGACTACAATTTTCTATCTACAGTATTAAGAGTACTTTCCCTCCAGGTGGCATTACAAAATTCCACCCTGTATAGTTGATAGAAAGACTTGACGCAAAACTTGAAGATCCCGTCACACAACATAGTGTAATTGGTATGGGCTTATAAAGCTTTCACGTTTGCATTCGCGAAAATTATAATTCTGTTAACCGATCCAAATCAGCCAAAAGAAAGTTCTGGAAACATTCTGGTATCGTTACATCTTTGACAGAGCTGTGACTGTCTCGAGGCACTCTTAACGACTTGTTTCTTTTTCGATAAAGTTTGTTTTTGACATTTCTGTAAATCGAAAGCTTTTTTACTAGATCCAAACCAGCGTTCTTCCAGTTACTAAGAGTGTTTCTGAATATTTTTGTAATAATATATAAAATAGCATTGCGTTTGAAGGTTGAATGTACTTTCTCTTGATTAGGTATAAAACCTCATACAAATTTACGGTGGGGACAAACGGCTCCCGAAAATAATATTTTTTTAACAGGTGCCTTTACTTCCCATTTGGGATATAGCTAAATGGGGAGAACCAGTGACCTACCCTTTTTTTCGAGTAAGGCCGAGAGAGCCATGAGCTGCTTTGTTAGAATATAGCTTTTTCAAAACTTTGTAACCTCAGCAGTGGTAATCGCAAGCTTTCTGCTGTGGTAAGTCCGTGACACTCATACTAGCCACTCACTGGCTACATATACGTTAGTATGTCCATTCCAATGCGCTTTCTGTAACATTCTAGTAATTCAGATCAAGGTAATTCCAGCACCCAATAAAGCTCCCACACATTCCCCACATCTCGTGTCTCCATAACTCGAGACAAATATGTCGTAGGCGCGAAATAACACAATTCAGTGACATTCTACGTTAGATATCATTCTTCCTCTAACATTTCAATTATTATCACAATGTGGCTATTATATTTTTATTGGGGCCGTAAAATATGTAGCTACGCAATAGGGACAGAAATGCAACACCGCATTTACACAGACACGGAATCGCGTTGGTAGGAAAACCATTGATTGTGATATGTGAACCGTTAGGAGTCGTGGATCTACCAGACTATTTACTAGAATATGATCATGAGTGGGGTACTGTTGAAGATATAAGTCACATGTCCATGCAACTAACTTCTAAAACATTTTTTTATGTAATAATGTGCATTCTAGGATGAAAATTTATACGAAAGTAAACAAACAATGAAAATCGTACAAGTCTAATGTTTATTAAGCTTTTTATAAAGAATTTTTGTAATAAAAATTATACTAAAATTACGCTACAATGTGACCAAGGTATTACTTGCGCTGCATAAGGTCGCCGCGCGAATTTTTAAATATTTGTGAAGTACTTTTTGGTAGTTCTTAACTTAACCAAACAGTCTCGACATTCTTAGTTTCCGATTTTACCTGGTTTGCCTGCTTATTTCAGCCTGCTTTCTATGTAGAGTGTCCACTGCTTTCTATGTGGGTGAATTGTCCCGTAGGCGGATAGGAGTGTAGTTTGATGTGCAGTTAACTGCATAATAAAACTAAGGAAAACAATAACAATTTATCTCAACCTTCCTACTGCTGTCATATACGGATATTGATTGAATTTATAGAACATTTTTAATGGATAGAAAACTTTTCAGTACATGAAAAGTTTTCTATCCATCCAGTTTTACAACTTAGTTTGTAAAACTGTAATCAAAATTTTAAAGTAGGTACAGACGCAATGTGATAAAGTCGAGGAAAGAGAAGACGGCTAATTCCCGTTTGGGCAACTACCTACCCATTTCGTTACTACTCATAAAATAAATAAACATCCTTTATTTAAACGTTTAAGGTGAGAGTGAGTATACATATTATGTGTGTGTATATATATGAGCGTGGAACTCCTGAGGACACCGGTCCGTTAAGAGTTCTTGCAACCGGAGCTACCAATGTGTGTATGTGTGTTTTTGTGTGCGTGTGTGTGTGTGTGTGTGTGTGTGTGTGGGAGCTTACACAAGCTCGTGTATGGGTGGAGCTCCTGAGGACACCATCAGTCAAAAACAGTTCGGGCCTCAGAATCTACCAGTGTCTGAGTGTGTTTGTTTTATTGATGTATTCAGAGTTTAATGACATTTCCCACAAAATGTCCTCTTGCTACAGTTTCTTTTGCCATAGTTTTGTCTCTTTCTATATAGTTAGCAGAAAATTGCTCTCGTATCGTAACATTCGACAACAAATTCTGATTCGCTTGCGGTAACGATTGGAATGCGTTGGCTCCAGTGTATTCAGAGCTTAACTGTAGGTACTAGTGATTGTGCAAAAGGCTGTACGAAGCGGCTTTTCAATAAAACCAGTGGCGTGAAACGCGGCTATTGGTTTTCTTTAGTGCTAGGGGGCCATTTGGGCCGATATGTACGCACCTTCTGCAGTTATTAAACGAAATGAATAATACTTTATGTATTATTAGTTTAAGATTCGAATCTTGGTATTCGGTACCCAGAACTGCCCGTAGGTAACCTGAAGTGACACACAAGTGAGTATATTGTGGTCAATATTATTGTTACAAAAATACTTGGCAAAATACCGCGTAGGTTTTAAACAGGTTTAAGTATGAGTAGATATAGCTTTTTCAGCAGGAATAAGTTTTGGGTTCTACGCGTTTCGTAGTTTCAAAGCGCTTTTCCAAGATAAAAGAAGACGTTATGATAATCAAATAGGTACTATTATACTATTAGACTATTACAGTACAATTTCATCAAATACCTATTTACTGAGTTTAAAAGCGTTTTTGAGTTCTCTAGACCTTTGTGGGGCACCATCGGTCTCATCAGCACTCATCAATAGGGAAGATTTTGGCCAGAGAAAAGTATTTTCCCTTTAAAAAATAGTATAACTTAGGTATAACGACAAAGGTTCGTTTCAATAGTTTAGTAGTTTGGCTCAAATACATATTTCGCGATTACATGGCGACATCTTTCGCGCTGTGGACTAAGGTGCACCTGCGAGGCAGGAGGTAGCAGGGTTCTATTTCCGCCTTGGTACAAATGTTTGTACGTATTTATTCCGGTTGTTCTGGTCCTTTTTGTATAGTAAACATCTTATCTTATCTTGGGGCTGATGATGCTGTGTATTTTCCAGTATTATTTATATAAAATTTCGTCAAAGGTAAAGTACCTTTATTCCGCATACCAAAATCATTAAAATTTACCTGAATCAAAAGCCCATGCTGGTATTTTTACGGCCGTTACGGCATCTATCAGCATACTAATTAATTTGATTCCATTTTCGGCTTAAACTCAACCTGTCACTAATTCCGATGTGATTTCAATACAACCGTCATAAAATTATAATTGTTGTTTTATTGATCGAGAAGCAAGATAAAAAATAATTACAAATATTTGATGAGTACATTATTTATATTTGTAGATAATCGGGATTTTACAACAACAACAACAACAACAGCCTATATCAGTCCACTGCTGGACATAGGCCTCCCCTAATGCGCGCCATAGGTGGCGTTATTTCAACTGGGGGTTATTGCCCATAATCCCCACGCTGGGCATGCAGGTTGTGGATCGCAGTTCGGTGGAGTTGTTCTGCAGAGGGCGCTGCTGCCCGCCCCCCGGTGTGTTTCCCTTAGTCGCCTCTTACGACATCCACGGGAAGAGTGGGAGTGGTGAAATTCTATGCCCGCACCACACGGCCCCGGTACGGGATTTTAGTTGTTTAGTAATTTTAGTAGGCTCAAACAAGGTTCAAATGTAAGCCGCTTACATTTTGAGTTTATGGAAAATACTACTAATTATAGTTTTGTTATTTTAAACAATCTATCCAGATCTAAGTGTTTTTGTGTATAGAAAATATCTATCTATTGTGTGAATTCTTGTGTGGATAGTCCAGCGATTTTTAAATTAAATAGTTCAAATACTAATTAATAAAATTATTTTCAGAAGTCACGAGCCAAAAATATACCAAAAACATTGGAGATTCCTTAATACCATATATCCTACATTTAAATATACAAGGTGTAACAAAATATGTGTACTAAGCCGAAGGGGGAGGTTTCAGACCCCAATGGTGATCAGTTGTAGGGGGAAGAAAATTTAACATTCCTATTTTAATTATACTATTTTTTTTATTTTTTTCCCTCTTTTATTTCCTTATCTGGGTAACCTATACATACCTACTACCACTGCAGTTAGGTAGGTTGTAGAGTTCAGCTATGGCGGGGCGGGAGACTACCTAATCTATTTATCTAGCTATCTATTACTCTACATCTATGCCCATACTGACGTCATTGTCACAGGTACAAGAAACCGCAGCCTTTAGGGTTGTCACTTCGTAAAAAATCAGCTGTCCATGTTGAAACTTTGATGCAGTTTTTTCCAAAATACCGATTGAAATTCGAAAAGTCGTGGAACAAAAGTTGGTCCCCTGGGGGGTGGAAATTCACCCCCTTTCGCTTAGTACACATATTTTGTTACATCGTGTATATGTACATGATGCTTCGGTCATATAAGAAACATTTTGTCTGAATTCTTTGTTATGGAAAGGTTTTGTTTTATATGTGATGTGATAAATAGCCAAACCAACCCGGTTTGCACGAGTATTGTTGTCTATGATAAAATAGAAAAAAAATACGTCACTTTGTCATCGAATGCATATAAATTCTTAACTTCAGTAAATGTGTGCAATGTATGGCGACGTGAGGTTATTATTGTATATTCTACGAACGAACAATTCCCATGCTATATTGTTCAATATGTTATGTGATAAATAGCCAAACCAGCCCGCTTAGCATGGGGATTGTTGTCTATGGTAAAATATAAAAAACTGCGTCACTTTATCATGGAATGTAACAAAAATATACGCGAGGTATTGCGACGTGAGGTCATTATTGTCTATTCTATGAAAAAGTACAATTCCCATGCTGGGGGAGCTGAGCTTTGTGAGCCAAACCAATAGAGATATGTCACACAATAAACTGAATTATGACTTTTCGTTGGCGCCCTATATTTCGCCCAAGTCTGTTTTATCTGAACACGATACAGTAAGATTTACCTTGACTCCGACGTTCTACCGAGTGATTGTAGTCGTTTATTTGCTTTATTGAACTTATTCCATACCTGTAACAAAAAAAAACTGTAAGTAAGCTTATTGTTTACATTTATTGTGAACTTACTTCTGACGCATAAGTATAAAACATAGTACTAGGTCTTTTTTGTTTTTGATAAGTGATAGTAATTTTATTTGTCAATAAACATAGAAACACATTGAAAGGAAACTCGCAATTTCAATAGGTTACTATTTTTGAAAATATATTTCAAAGTCTACATTCTGAAACAAATTAGATCAACAATTGATGATTAGATTAGATTTACAATTGGAACATTTGGAACACAATAAAAAATAATGCAGATGACAATATACAAGCCAGCATAACTCTAACCTGCAAATCTTTGGCCTTAACTGGAATATAAAATAGACTTTTTTGGTATTATACTAATTATAAAACACGTATTTTATTCACAGCTCCACTCTTCTAACTTGGCCCACCCAATCAGCTGCATCACGCTCGTCAATACACCAGTTACGTGTCCGGGAAACCACCTCCGATTGCCGACTCCTCCATGACTCTGCAATCCTGCTCCATTTACGCTCCCTCCAAATTATCATAATCATTTACATAGCGAAGCGACGTGGAATAAATGCCTTATTATTATCGGCCCTAATTATTGTTCTTTGTGTTCAAATTCAGGGTAGGTTCTCAAACGCTCCCAAGAATTATGTTCAGAGTGCTTAGTACGGGCTGTTCACAGTACTTTTTAATTTCCTTCCGCATTCGAGTCTTGAAACGCACCAATCTGATTGAGAAAATTACCGAAGAATCCAATAGTATCATTGAAAATAAGTATTATTTAGGTAGTTTAGGTACTACCTACAGTAGATCTAAGGCGTTTTACAATCTAGATAACGATGGACACAAAAGCGTACCTACGCGTTTGGCAACTTATAAAATTGACCCAACAAAACATAGATAGTTAAAACATAATTAATTTTAAAGTGTTATAATAAGAAAATAAAAGAGTGCGGTCGTGATCGCATTATTAAAAACTCGATGATAGTTTTCTAGTGATTTTGAATAATATGTTTTGACATGACAGCGGCCTTCACAGCGTGAAGCAAAATGTTGGAGCTTCTAAGAATACACCAAATCGGGGTTGAATTCTTTATTTAAATCGAGTCACGTATGCGTCGGTGGGGCTTACATTGAGTTGTTACGAAGGACGCAATTATCGTGCCGATTTCAGTGAAAGTAGTGTTTACTTTAGGGTCAGCGCAGACGGACCACATTGATAAATTAATTAAGATATTAATTGAAATATTCCCATTTCAAGCACATCCTGTCACGGCGGAGTCGCCGCGGCGACTCCTTAATATTTCGAAAGGTACCTACTGATGTCTGGTTTTTTAGGTATGTATATTCGTCGGGGGTTTACCTATTTCTTAGCGTTATTGGTTCGTTAAAACATAATGCGTTTCTGAACAACGCATTGACAGTTAAACTTTGCTTTACTAGGTTTTAACATGAGTGGTTCGCTTACTCCAGCCCTACTCATCGTGTGCTTCTCGATGATTTATGTAACAAGCAACACGTCTGAGATCTTATCTGTTTTGAAGTGTCGTTTCAGAGTGCCTGTCAACAAAAAACCGATTATAATAATTACACAAAAATGTCTTAAAATTACCTGAAATATAAGTTAAGGGTCTTGGGCATAAACACTTTCGTAGTTTGACGAATTCATTACGAATATTATGTTACAGTATTATATTGAATCACTAGGGTTCTTAACTAGCCTAAGCTGTATTTTAAGACCAAGGACTTTTCCATTAAAGTTGTACTTAGTGCCTTTAAGTGAAGAATAAGAATCGCTACAAAGTATAAAACAGAGTAGCTTCCTGTCTGTCTTATCATATCCTATCTTTAGAACTTTTATGGGTTTTCAAATAGACAAAGTGATTCAAGAAGATAGTTTATATGTTTGATATGCATTAGTATCAGCACACGTGCAAAGTCGGGACGGGTTGCTAGTAACTTAATAAAAATGAAATTAAGAATGAAATAATCCACTATCTAGAATCTAGATAGTGGATTATTTCATTCTTAATTTTTCTGAATTTCTCTGGTTATCTATCTAGATTCTAGATTGATAACCAGAGAAATATACGAAACATAATGTAAAAATACAGTGTTAAAGTAAATTTATATAATTTGCATTCTACCTCAGATTTCTTCTAACTATTATAATATACCTAATAGAACAATAAAAATGTCAAATCAAAATACGTTCTCGACCATGGGTAAATTTAACAGTTGCATTTCGTAAAAGCAACCGTATATTTCCAGTTGAAGGTGAAACTTTGGCTCTATCCAAATAGTTATTTACCTTCGGAATATATTGGAGGACGCTCAGCCACATAAATCGAAGTGTGGCAGAAGGCGTCACATAAACTTGATTTATCTCAGTTACGTAAGTTAACTCCTAACAAATCTTACCTACACCGGAGTCTGTTGCAACTCGATATTTACAAAAGAAAGTCCGATTTCAAATACATTCTGTAAACCAAAAGGATATATAATTGATTTTAGTGAGTTATTGGATAAGCTTTTCAATAATTTGATTGTTTGTAAAAACTGTGTGGTGTGGGTAGTTGTAGTGATGCCGGACAGATATTAGATAACAAAATGTGGAACCATATTGCGAATATTTTCTGTACAATGGCCAAATAGTTATCGATATTGATCAGCAATCAATGTAGTAAAGATAATAAAATAATATATATTTAATTTTAAATAACATCAAAAAAGGAGGGATTATAATATTATAATAATCATTAAAATAAAATTGATAGGTGCTCAATGTGAAAAAAATATTATACATATATTCTGCCTAACTGTCCATTATTAGCTCAAATATAATGAACAATTTCTTAAAAAGTGTGCTATTAGTGAGTTTCCGTGGTATACATATTGAATAAATAAATATATAATGTTTGAAAATCCACACAGCATCTAGCCCCAAGGCAAAGCAGACCTTGTGTTACGAGCACTAGATGAAGATTACATAGATAATATATTTTTATTATCCATAAAAAATATTATTGAAATACATTTCTGATCACTTGTGTTACAGGTTTTTGACAAACCTATAACAGGTACTAAGCCTCTCGCACTCAGGTCAATCTCTAGTATCTGTTGTATTCACTCTCCCACCAAAAACTTTTATACACTACACTTATAAGCTTGATTACTTTTATGAGAAGAAATCGAAATTTTAATTTATAAATCATTATTGTCGTATGTAAGTTTTATAATGTTTGTAAATTAATCTGTAAGATATTTGTTTATGTGGACCCTAAAATAAGTTTTTTACCACCATATCTGTTCTTATGACGACTGAAATAAAGGATTAATTACTACTTTAAATATTCACGGTTTTTTTAACATTCACAGTCATCCCGACATACACGACAGTTTGTAAACCTGTTAAAACGTCGGGGAAAAATAGGTGAATTAACGCAATAAGTAATATTAGTGAATATTAATAATAATGTGTTCAGTCACTTTCATTTCAAATCATTGCAGAGCATATCACAAATTAAATTAAATCCATTGCCACCGATTGACTAATTTAATTATCAATTACACGCTCCAATGTAAATGTCGCTAAACTATTACAAAGTGGGTTACACTAAACAAGGATGCTGGGTCCAATTTGAATAAATCTTCCGCAAGTTGATCAAGTGAGCTCAGTATTAAATGATATAGTTGTGAGGCTTTTCTTAGTTACGTCAGTGTGGTTTGTATTTTGGTTAAGCGAGAATGAATATATGGCTTGACTATTTTCGGTTTATTTAATTGATGTGATATTTTTATTTTTAGAAACAGTGAATAGCTTGTCTTTTGGTAAATCTGGGATGGATTTGTGGGTTGAATATTTTCTGTTTGTTTACGTGGTATTTTACTTACATGGTCATTATTTTTTTTTACAAACCGTGAGCTAATTTATGTAGCACACAAACTAAACCAATTGAAATTGACATGACTTAAAATAACGCCGTCCCTTTTATATCTACCCAACTGTCACAAAAGGCACTTCATTGCGTAGAATACATTTATTAACAATTTCAACTAGAATTTACATTATTCTCCTTTTATAAACATACTATAAACGGAGAAGACTTTGAAATTTGAAGCAAACTAATGGATCTAGGAAATATGTCATAGATGACATTAAGTTAAAAATAAATTGAAATTGCTATAAAGCTGTCAAAGGGGCTACTCATTGATAGACAACGTCATCAACTATTTAGAGGCCAGCGGAGGACGAATTGCCCATACAAACGTAATACCAAAATTATTTCTAATTCAAGCATATTACCACTTTATTATTGTATTATTTGTATTCGATTAGTGTTTATCTAGGTTCCTAGATAGTTTTTTTTTTTTCAAAATACTTACCTAAAATTAAATGAAAGCCAATCGCGTTTTGCATATTTTTATGCCAAAATTGACAAGTTTTCTCCCTATCTGTTTCTTATTAAAAACAACAATATCTTACGTGTTGTTTGTTAAGGAACATAGCTTATATTGTCTAGTTACAGAATAATCATACTATGTGAAGAATACAAAAAGTTTTCATTCATCATTTTTGGTATTACGGAACACAACCAAATTCATACCAAATTTTAAACGGCTAATGTTGCTATCGCGTCGTCGTCGTCCCGCGCGCGCCAGCTAAACAGAGATAGCGATATTCGGGGCGATTTTTGCACGCGCCTCGAGTTGAAGTTTCGAGCGAGGGTCGCCGGGTTCTTAACTAAATAAATAATGTTGGACACTCCACACAGCAACGTCTAGCCTCAAGCTAAGCAGAGCTTGTGTTATGGTTACTATTATAAGACTGATATATACAAAATACAGGTTGTTAATTCTTTGAGCTATGTCGGTAACTTTGGTTGGTGACTTTGACAATACATTGTATAAGATATTTTGTTTATTACACCCAGAACAACCGGAACAGATATTTTCAGATCGTACAAATATTTATCCTCAGACTTATCCGTAGTTGGTTTCATTTTTACATCATATTGACATCATGATTATCAGGCTGATGAGTGATGAGTTGATTTCAATTTAATTATCATTAGGTATTTTACTTAGGAACCTTGTTCATCAATACATACTATAAATGCGTTAGTTTTATTTACTATCTGCTCTTACTCATCTCCGCATAAATCAGAGCGTACCATTTCATGCATCAACTGATATTCCGTACACTGAAACTCAACATTTCCATTTCATGTTATTTGCAGCTAATATTCTAATCATCCAATGCTTCAAAAAGCAACCGAGCGTCTAATCCGATTATCTCGGAATCCTCATAGTAGATGCCTACGCTACGCCGACATGTATGAAACCTCCTTTGAAAGCTGCAAGACAGACACAGATACGACTCAAGCCAATTATTTCTTATATTTAATTACGTAGTTGGTATGTCTGGGGTGTATGATACTATGCTAGTCTACATGTCGAACTAAGGGTTGAAAAAAGTTTATATAGACTAGAAAAAACAATGAAAATGTTCATTTCGATTTGTGACATATTATTATGCTTTATAAGTTAATTTAATCTTGTATGGATAAAGGATATTACAATTATCTAACTAAATTAAAGCTAGTATTTACAATTGAAACAATTGAGCTAACTGCAGGCTGTTGCAAACAAACTACAGGATAGACTAAAATTAATTGAGTAATATGTAGAAACCTTACCACTGTTTGATTCGTGAATATGGCATTCAAGATATACTTTATTTTATTTTTTGTCATGTAAATCGAATTGTAATCAGTGCGTTTGATGTAACTCTGTTGAAACTATGTGAATGTAAGCAAAAAGTCTGAGTTTCTGCTTATGCACATATAATTAAATTTTTAATATTGATTCCGACACAACTTATTTTAAATAGGTTATGCCTGAATACCTACAACTCATTATCATTCATTATATTGTGTAATTATCATCGACGCTGCCCTTTATATCGGTCCTCAAATCCGTGCATAAACTTAAAGATACTCGACAGTCAAACAAATTCAAAACAATTTATCTTAAAAACTCTACCAGGATACATAGCGTTGTGTGAGCTACACAAAATGTCGGTATCACTACCTGGTAATTGACACTGATTAGTTAATGTTTGAGAGGAGGGAATTATGTGAATATGCATGTAAGTGTTAGAGAGTAAGGTGCTTTTAGCGATTCAAAGTAAAATATTGTAGACTAACGACCCGCTTCGGCTTCGCACGGGTCCCATGCTGATACAAAAACCTTCCTCATGAATCACTCTATCTATAAAAAATCTTATCAAAATCCGTTGCGTAGTTTTAAAGATCTAAGATACAAATAGACAGACAGCGGGAAGCGACTTTGACTTGACATAGTATAAAACAAAGATAATACCTGATATAATCAACCTATATTGATATACCTGAGATATGAAAATATGTATGTACAGAGAAAATTGACGATCTCTTGTATTTGAGACCAAGTTCCACATTTGATCACTACGCCAAGCATAATTAATACCAAGTATAAATACGAAGGTAAAGTGAAGATTCGTCATAATTGTGGACGGAGGAAATCACCCTTTCCCTGATCAAAGGTTTAAGTTTTTTTGAGACTTGAATGTAATAGTCAATTTAGATGTCGCTGAAACCAAACTTAAGTAATTTGACAGCACTGAAATTGCATCGTCCCTTTCATAACGATTGCAATAAAAGGAATCAATTTTAGTCCTGTCAGATAAAATTTTAGTTTATCATGGTGTCACCTAAAACTCAACTCTTTTCGGAGTAATTTTGTCTACGCCGAACTACCCTCAATACCCGAGGGTAGGTCGGTATAATAAATCTACTTAGTATAGGTAATATTGTTCTTCATAATAAGTATTTTATATAATTTTTCACAAACCTCAGCATGATTTATATTATTCCAACTGTCATAACATCTCCGAATAATTAAAACCGTCGGTTAATTAAATAAATACAATAAATTTATTTTATGGAAACTGCAAAATTACATTTTAACAATGTATTACGATATTTTATCAGGCGAAACCCTATCAACCCATATTTGCGTAACCCGGTAAATCCGACAGCCGCGGGGCACATCCGGCCTGCATCCGGACCGCGACAGACAGACATTTACACAATTTTAAACGTATCTATTTGCCAAATAAACATGTGAATGTTTACCTGTTTGAGAAATTAATATCCGTTTTTATGGTAGCTGAGTACAATAATGTGTGGTGTTTATTGTTTTGTTACTTCCGCTTTGCATAGCCAACAAGAAGCCTTGTTTTGGACGGAGAAATAAGGGATAAATAATAGAGGACCACTCACTCAGCTTAATCTTGCAGAGCATAACATAGTTTTTCACACTTTCTTTCACACTTATTTTCTGCAGAGCCTACAAACATTTGCCCCTAGGCGGGAATCAAACCGACCTCCTGCGTCGCATGTGTACCTTCGTACGATGCCACAAATGTAAAAAACTAGATTTTAAATTATCTAAACGAGCATACTTGCATTTATTTCTTACAACCATGAAAAATAGGTACCCGTTTGGAACTTAATCCGAGTACCTACAACTTACTTAACATCCTTTGCTATCGCAACACGCGAGCAATTTCATCAAAATGCGCTTCTAACATTCAATTTTATTGCTAGCTCAAGCTTTGCATGCAAACTAAAGCATATCTTATTAAGATCAAAGTTAAGTTCATATTAAAGTGGTTCTTGGTAAGTTAATCCTTCTGTTTTAATTGAGTTGGTGGCTTTAATTTAACGAGTAGCAGTATTTAAGCTACCATCATCAGGTTAATGATTATTTCAGGATTGTGTGAAGCTCTTGAGAAACTAATGAGGTCGGGTAACTAATGAGATGTGTTGATAAATAGAGGGTGAAGTAATTGATATATCGATCCAATTTAACAGGGGTCTTGCCTGAGATGAGGAGTCTGATGTGGAGACTTTAATATTAATCTTTTAGAAGTGTACTCCTTAAGTAGTAGATTAATTAACTTATTTAACTCTTATAATCTAAAGCCACTATTTTTGGAACCCACTAGAATAACTGAAACCTCAGCAAAATGTATAGATAATATGTTTGTTTGCTTAAATGATAAAATTGTTAGTAAAAATATAATAAGCAACCTAAAATCAGACCACTTAGGTCAAATAATCAAATTAGAAATTAAAGTTAAAAATAATAATTGTAAAAAGAAAATAAAATACATACCTGTGACTACAAGTCGATTTGAGCGGTTGAAATTTGATTGGAATTCTAAACCATCAGCTTCTTACTCATACAAAAACCCAAATGAGTCTTATAGCAGCTTTTTTAATAAATTCACCAATGCATTCAATGCAATATTTACACCCAAGTCGATTGTGGTCTCAGAAAAACTTAACTTTAGTGAGTGGGCAACAGTAGGTATACATAAGAGTAGGCAAACTTTGTATGAACTGTATAATGAAAAACAATACAATTTTAGTCTTGAGTTCAAAGAAAAAGTAAAAAATTACTCAAAAATGTTCAGAAAAGTTTGTCAAATGGCAAAATCTAATTATATAAGCTTAAAAATCAGAAATAGTGAAAATGTAATAAAATCGACATGGAAAATAATAAATAGTGAGACTGGAAAGGTCAGTACTTACGATAATGATTATAACTTAAAGATTAATGATTGCTCAGTCAAAAATGACGTTGACGTAGCCCAAGCATTTGAAAACTTTTTTACTGACATTCCAATTTCTACTACAAAGTGCTTAAACTCATCTCAAGTTATCGCTGAGTCATTGCTTATAGAAAATGTACCCAAATGCAAAAATAAATTTAATTTCAATCCTGTCAATGAAACTGATATTAAAAAAGCTTTTAATCTATTAAATGTAAAAAAAACTGCAGATCTCTGGGGCGTTTCCGTTAGACTTATTAAACCATTGATTGATACACTTGCACCAGATCTAGCTTTTATATTCAATGAATCCATTGACTGTGGCATATTTCCTGATCTAATGAAGCATAGTAAAATAATTCCTTTGTTTAAATCGGGTAGTAGGTCTGACCCCACCAACTTTAGACCAATATCAGTATTGCCAACATTCAGCAAAGTTTTTGAAAAACTTATTTTACACCAATTGCTTAGGCATTTCGATGGCAATGACCTGCTTCATTGTAAGCAATTCGGTTTTACTCGCGGCAGGTCTACTACTGATGCTGGTGTAGAGTTGGTATCGCATATTTTTGATGCTTGGGAGAAGTCGCAAGATGCTTTAGGCGTTTTTTGCGACTTGTCAAAAGCATTTGATTGTGTACACCATGAAACATTAATCAGGAAACTGCATCATTATGGAATAAAAGACAACTCTTTGGATCTTCTTACTTCATACTTGTGTGACAGGATACAAAGAGTTGATATTAATGGGGAACGGTCTTCGGGGTCTGTAGTAACAATGGGTGTACCGCAGGGGTCTATCCTCGGTCCTTTCCTATTTCTAGTTTATATTAACGACCTCCCTCATCTCGTTAAGAATAATCACGAGATTGTATTGTTTGCTGACGATACTTCACTAATTTTTAAAATGAAACGTAAAAACACAAATTTCGACGATGTGAATAATGCAATCTCAAAAGTAGTCAATTGGTTTAGCGTCAATAATCTCCTGCTTAACGAAACTAAAACGAAATGTATTAGATTTACTCTACCTAATGTAAAGCAAGTTAAGGCCGATGTAAAGGTAAAAGAGGAATCGTTAGAAATAGTAGAAAGTACTGTATTTTTAGGAATAACTTTAGATAGTAAACTTCAATGGGGCTCACACATAGATAAGCTATCGAAGAGACTTAGTTCTGCAGCGTATGCAGTCAAAAAAATCCGTCATCTTACAGACGTTGATACTTCTAGACTAGTATATTTCAGCTACTTCCATAGTATTATGTCTTATGGCATACTGCTGTGGGGGAACGCTGCAGATATTAACACCATATTTGTGCTGCAGAAGAGGGCTGTTCGTGCAATCTATAATATGGGTCCCAGAGAATCCTTGCGTGAAAAATTTAAAGAAATAAACATAATGACAGTAACATGTCAGTATATTTATGAAAATTTGATGTACACTCATAAAAATATCAATAATTTCATTAAAAATAGCGATATACATAATTTAAATACTAGAAATAAGAACAAACTGGCTGTGCCCACTACTAGGCTACGTAAGATTAATGTATCTTTTAAAGGGCAATGTATACGCTTCTACAACAAAACTCCAAGTGAGTTGCAAAAATTATCTATAAATAAATTTAAACGGATTGTCAAAAATATCCTTTGCCAAAAGGCTTACTATAAAATATCAGATTATCTAGACGACAAAAAAGTTTGGGACGAGTTATGCTCCAACTCTAAAACTAACAATCTAACAAGGTAAAGGTTTCTTGTTCGCTTCTTTACTTTACCTTAAAAAGATTGAAGTGAACAATTAATCAAAGTGATCACTTTATTTCCCATTTTATTTCTTATTTAACTTGTATTTTGTGACGTGTCCAAGTGTCCTGTAAGGTCTAAAGGAAATAAAGCACTTTGATTTTGATTTTGATTTTGATGAACTTGCTGACTCTACGGTCTTTATGTTTCAAAACATGCTACTTTTTAGATAATAAATGTGTATGAATTGTTCGTTTGTAGGTTTTTTTATTAAAAATAATTTGGCGGTACTAAATGTTTTATACCCTAAAAGACCTTTCATGTAGTAACATAAAATAGATACTAGTTAAAATAACTGATTGTTGTTTTTTATGTTACTGTTAAGTTTTACTTCATTGGTCCTCAAATGGTGATTTAAGAAAAATAAGAACGCATGGGATAACTTTTCGTCAGTCTTTTATTTGTAAGTATTTTTTCTCTTATAATATAGGATTAATAAACAATTTTCTATATTTTGGTCGTATTAAGTCAAAATGTATCTATGTAACTTCAGTGCTACGCAAACGATAAGAATAGTAAAATGAGACGAATTTGTCACATTTTTGGGCTACACTACACCTTGTTAGTGTTTTCTATCACTCGATGCCTTTTTTTAAAAGTAACAATAGTTCTCGAAAACGTTTCTCGTAAGCATATGCGCACATACCATACGAAGGCGTCACTCGAGTTTCGATCGGCACGATTTCGTTTTATTTCTTGGAAATTACAATACTTAAGTGAAGAACATAAAATAATTACAACTTGCATCTCATCATCATCATCATCAGCCCACGTTAGTCCACTGCTGGACATAGGCCTCCCCTAAAACTTGCATCTATTTCCTAAAAATCTTAGTCATCACTAGAAAGCAGTATTTTTCTTTTTTCAGTTTTTCTCTATCATTTGTTTTTCTTTAGAATTTTTACTGTGACAAAAAATAAAACTAAATACTGTACTTTTACAAGTTCGCCTAATCCATTCGTGGCCCCAAAAACCTGTAATCCCCATTACAATTGTCCATAAAAGTGAAACTTCTAGCCAAAATCATATTATCACTTATCTGTGGCTAGGCCTCATTTACACGGCTGATTTACGAGTTCACACATAGGATCGGATCTTACTTGGCAATGATTTATGCACAACATCTCTCCCGCCGAGCTAAACGCATTGTTGGTCTGAGTGTGGAATTTTGAAAATTTAAGCGGCTTATCTGAGTTGCATAGGTGTGAGATTTGTATATTGTGAAGCTTGGTTATATATTGAGGTTTAATAAGTTATGTTGGTGCGAGGTTTAAATATTTTCGTTGTTTTTTTGTGGTAATTAATATTAGGTTTCTACAAGTTAGTAACGGCAAGAAATGTGACGCAAATTTTAAACCATATGCTATACCCATGATAAAACAAACTTCGATTCAATTTTATTTTGTAAGCATTTGAGAAAATGTTATTGTTTAGCTAAAATTTAGTATTTGCACAAGTATTGGTAGTGGTATTGTTCCAAAAACACCAGTGAACTGACTTTAGTTTTTAATAAGTTTATAGAAAATGGTTTACGATATAAGGTAAATAACTTTTCCGTTAGTTAAAGTCCTTGTAAAAAGCAGATCAAATTTAAAACCAGTTAAAAAAATATGGCTCCAGACGTACACACTTAATGCATAATGTATTTTAAAATAACTAAATTAATGCTTAATGCTTTTTAAAATAACAAATTATTTATCGGGCATTTATCGTGAACCTTTTGTACAATCACAGCAATGCGATGGACACGTAAGAAAAAATAAAGCAAAAGGTACGCGATAACGAATATAAACAATACATATTAGCATATAATTTTTTATTGGTACATTAATTAGAAGGATAAATATCCTTTATTGCAGTGCTTGATTCCATAAATTGCCTCTCTCGCTCACTGTGTATATCATGGAATTTGTTATTTGAAATGAAAATAGATTAAATCAGGGCGTATGGTATGTGCCTACCTTCCTTCTGGTATCGACTACTGGATTAACAAACAATTTTTATTTCTTTACGTAACCTATAAAAGCAATAAAAAAACAATATCTATAAAAATTTTAGGTATCAAAATACGCTTAACTCATAGCACATATTATTATTTCTGTAAAATATAAACAATGAATATTTTTTACATCACTGTAGCCATACTTCTTATTTTTGTTGATATGATAACTTCCATAACACCTTTAAAGCAACGTTCAATAAAGAAGACTCTGCGACAACCAGAGAAAGGTATCCATGACGTGGATTTCAAAGAGTACCCTTACGTGGTGAGATATGAGGCCCTGCAATCTGCATCTGCCTATTCAGATGCAACTAGAACCTTTAAAAGCCGACACATCTGCTCCGGAGCTGTCATTTCACCCAGTTCAACGCTGACCGCTGCGTTTTGTTGCACGGCAGCCGGCGTGAATACAAAAACTGTAATCAAATTCGGTGAAACGTCCAGAGAAGTGTTAAAGTGTACTCAGGTGGCGTCGACGCGGGTCCCATCGCATCCCCTGATGATGAGCGATCTCGCAGTACTAATGAACGAACCGGTCACGCTACCCGCATACGGGCGGCTCAGCGTGATCGACTTTGGCTCGCTAGCAGGCCAGCGTGTCACCATACTCGGATACGGACTGTCAGATGACAGCGCTAAGACACAGCAAAATACACTGCCACTGCAACGAGTCGACGGCATGTGGTCGAAATGTTCTGATGACGTGGTCTACCCCGTCATGTGTGTGACAGGAACCTGCGGGGCACAAGCTTCTTGCGTGAAGGACTCAGGAGGCCCAGTCGTGCATGAATCTGGCATTGTTGGAGTCTCCACGGTAGCTTTCCCTAACTACAAGTGTGGACAGGCAGGTCCTATAAGCACAATCGGCTTCATTTATCCGGTTGGTAGCACTGTCGATATGATTGCTTCTGTAGTGGCGGATATTGAGTCCAAAAATAAACATAAGTATTTTTTATTTTAAATCAATAATCAAATCGGTACGTAAGTGTAATAGGCTACTCGTTTTTATCGGAGTCCTATTAACTGTATGTTGAAAGTTCGCAAAGCAATTCATTCTTATGATCTTGTTTGCCATTATTATTACATTATTACTAGGTACAAAAACATCGTCCGCCCACAATATAACTCGTAATTACAATCGTGGCTATCTTTATTGGTCGTAATCTCGGAAATCACTTTTGCGCATGAGAGATTTTAATGCTTCAACTATTCGTTGTGATATTGGTTTCTTTTCAAAGATATTAGCAATGTCCAAACCTCCTTATCTAAAGAGGGAATATAAATACTCTTGAAAATAAAAGATGAAGGGAACCCAACAAACTTCCCTACGTTTCGATTTCGCACATGAGTAATATCTGCCACGGATTAAACACACAAGTTTATGCGTGGAGAATATTTCGTAAAGTTTTATTATAATTAGAAGCGTTCGACTGTTTGGATGTTTGAGTGGAGCCTGTTCAAACAGAGACCACAGCCGTTGGGAGAAACGAAATGAATTGGAGAGCGATGACAAAAGGAATCGTAGACTGGAAGTAAATTATTTTGGGTAAACTTTCTTGTCACAACACCGGACTAAGAGGAATTTAGGTTTGATATAGGTACCAATAACTGTAAGTTTTTTCAATTGTAAAAGTTATATAATTAAAGTTAGTCTGCCTGGTTATATTGTAAAAGGATTTAGGATTAGTCTTATTGCCTATTAGTGTTACTAGCTTCCTATGATGTTTTGTATTGTCAAATTAAACTATGTCATTTAGTTTTCAATTCACTCTTACTGCGACACCATCCTTTCACTGCAGATAACCCTTTACATGCCTTTCTCCTGTTTACAACACATCCTGTTATTTCTATCTAGCTTTTGCTTGCTATTTCGTCAACGTAGAAGTCGAAAATAGTTCGATATTATTTTAAATTGGTTTTTAACCTCATTAGGTTTGTTATAAGTTATTTATAACATAAATAATATGAAAAATAGGATTTAGTTATATCACGTGGCCCTGTACTTACCTACGGGGACATGATACCGGGATAAAGAGTATCCTATGTCCTTTCTACCGGTCTACACAATGTCTGCGCCGCCGTGTAAATTTTATAAAAATCGGTCCAGTATTTTAGGCGTGAAAGACGGATATTAATAATATTAAATAAGTAAGGATTTACTACTCGGCTCCTGGCTTTGCACGGGTATCAGAGTAGATTAATAGATCCTTTGATTTCATCCAACTTAGTGTCCGCCTACACCTAGACCTTTTTCATGAGTCACACCGTCTTTAATCAAAAACCGTATTCAAATCGGTTCGTTAGTTTTGAATTTAACGCGTTTATACAGGCGTGGCGAGTTTTATATGAACTGATCTGTATTCTGTAGACTTTTATGGGCCTCCTTTCTCTTCGCCCTTCTTTTGTTTCTAGCAACACCTAAAACGATGAAAATACTATCTGTAAGCTTCCAATTAATGAGCGCAAGCGTCGAGTGTCGCTATCGGAGCGAATGAAAGCAGTTTGATGTAACTATGAGGTAGTCTGTGGCGGTAGGTGACAAACGCCTGACCCCAGCTGCTAACGAGACTGCAAGTTTGAATTGCAATAGGAAGACTATAGATGTGAAACTTACGCTTTGTTCTGGCAAGAAGCCATGGTGCATTTTTTAATTTGTAGTTTCACGTCGTCAAAGATTATAGTCATATTCCTTGCTCAGCTGTAGGTATAGGTTACATGTTAGGCGGTGAAGTAGCATTGAAAGCTTATTAGACTCATTCAATAAATCTAGCACCTTATCGAATCCGTACGGATGAAGATACCACTATGTTTTAGGATAAAGTGGTCAGATTTCAACAAAATTATTTGATACTATATTACCCCGAGTCCACGCGTCACCAAGGAAAACATTGATTCATTTTCATAATATACAGATTTATAGGAAGATGATTTATAACCTCTTTGGGTAAATCAAGACTAAACTTTTGTTCTATATCTTTTCCAAAACGTAATACAACACAATCCCTTTCTCTCTTTACTAGAACTACTACTAACACACCTACTATAACCCTGTATATACATTTTATTTTATTTTTTATTTTACAACTTTTAAGAAAACTTACAGCTAGGCTTTTACAATAAGGCGTTTTATTATAAAGTAACATGCATGAAGTATGCATGTGACGCTGTTGAAGGCTAATTACAAGTTTCCACTTTTAGGTATTTTTACATCATTGTATGTAAGTAAGAGTAAATAGTAAATAGTAAATAGACGACGGTATGGACATGATAATTACATAATAATCACGAGTTTAGGGTAAGATATCAAAAGATGGATACTGTTTAGGGTAATTAAAAATTGAAATTACAATAAAGTATAGTCTTGTGGTTGAGTGGTACGCGAGCTGCAACCATCTCGCGGCAGTTATTGTTTATTTTATAAATAGGTAGGTCTATGTTTTTGTCGAAATCTATATCCATGTGTGAATTTTGCGATGTCAAAATGTCAGCCATCTTGGATTTTGAAATATATTTTTAGTAACCTACGAGTTTGAGTTAGTCGAAAACGATACCGATATAAGTGAGTGTGATGTCACACAGCAAGGCTCGCTTTGCTCGCGTTGGTGATTTTTGCAATATTATGAAATTGACAAAGAAAATTACAATTAAATAACACAATTAAAACTAGTATTTATAATTGAAAGAAGTGAGTATATTAGTTTCGCCTCTATAACCTTTTTACTTGACTGAAGTTTCTCCACTTAGCAGGGTGTAACCCTGCTTTGTGGCCTTGCCGTAAATAGAATTTTTAATAAGGCTGGTAACTCTGTTGGTAGTTCTAAGTTCCTGATATTAGTAAATTAAGAGAGCTTTAGCAGCACACCAGCTTATAAATAATCTTAACTTACCTACTGTTGAGTTAAGCTGTGCGCAAACGAGGTAAATATAGTTTCTTTTCGATTTTTTTTGAACTTGGAAAATAGAAATCAAGAGACCTGGATATAGGTAAGGTATTTGTTTGGTAACATTCGATATGAATAGTCCATTTTACGAGTATGAATGAACACTTTATTGTTACATTTACAAAAACAGTTAGCCTTACTGCTCAGAGATATTTCTTCCAACCTAAGCGATTCATTTATTTGGATATATAAACAGGAAGGTACATATATTATAATTTATACATTAATAAGTTACTAATTAGTCATAATTTGATATGAAAATATGAAACAATGATTTATTCTAACATACAGGTAAATACAATTGTATTATTGAATAGTTATGAAACGTACGAAAAACTTTGGGCATACGAAAAACCGGCTGTATAAATCCTTTAAAAGTGCTGACAAAAGGAATAACATTCGAAAATCTCATCACCATTACATGCAAGTTCAAGTCAGTAGCAAGTAACCAGAAGTTGTAAACCAAGCTTGGGAACCAAAAGCTCGGGAACGGACATAAATAATACAGAATACTAAACTACCTAACATTGTAAACGCTCTGGCATGTGATGCAGTGGCGACATGCTGTAGCATTTGACTTTGTCTGCACCTTATAATTTTTATAAGAATACTAGCAGTCCGCTTCGCACGGGTATATAACAGAATTTTAAAAGTTTTTACACACACAGTATTTGGTAACATGTTACATTATTGATGTTTTCATAAAGGTACCAAATCCTCGCACGGGTATTAAACAAGAATTTCAGAAATTATACACTATATTTTACTAACACGATGGGTTTCACAGTTTTCATACGGATCCCTTACTTTTTTTAGCAGCATTGGGGTTTTCGACATTGACTTGACACTCCATAACTGACAATGGCCAAAAAGAAGCAAGCAGCGGAGCCATAATGGAAAAAGAGGTTGACTGTATAGCACACGGTTTAATTATTGAATTTTTCATGCTAATCCCTAACTTTTTGAAAATATTTGAAAATATAGCCTATGTTCATCACGGAAAATTTAGGATTCTAATGGTGAAAGAATTTTTCAAATCGGTCCAGTAGTTTCGAAGCCTATTCAATTCAAACAAACATTCAGATCTTTCCTCTTTATACTCGTAATATTAGTATAGACAACGCGTATACTAATATTAAGAGTATAATCAGCTTTTCCTACACCACATGTAAACGCTTTGGTAATGTTTTACAGCGTTCCCTATTATAAATCTACATGAACACTATCAGTACATATTCATAGTGTGAAATCTGCGGTTTATAGCCGTATAAATGAAGCAATTAACGGGACAGGCTTTACGCGGACCAATTTAAAATGACCGTTACAGTCATTGTTTTTTGATTTTGCTGCATAATACCCGTTGACTTTGTGAGGTGCTGTGAAATTGTAAATAGTTCGACCAGTCTATTTAACTTGATATAACGGGACTTGAAGAAAAATTGGGCTTGTGTTTTGTTGTATTATCTGTAAAGTTTAATCAGATATGAACTCTCGATAAAAAACTAGGAATCGATTGATAATTCTTATAATAATTTTAAATATGGGAAAAGTTAAGTTAATGAATGAACATTAAATATACTTATAAACATTTTAAAATTCATTCAATCAAACATTAAACCCCCTTTTTTTCGAATGGACTATAATGCTGTTGACCGCAGATGGCCATGACAGCGTTACCGGACTTTTGGCGGGCGCAAGGGCCACCACTTAGGTGCGAACCTCGGCTTGGGCTGTTGCCAGATGCTACAAGAGGGTATGGAGGTTTCGCCTAGGTGCACAAGTGCACCTAAGGGCGGAAGCGGGGAATTCTTCGACCCCGCATCCGGCGGGGTCGGATTTTCGTCGTGTGTGTAGTGTGCGGAAGCGAATCGGTACTAGTTGACGTCACCTCCGGGTTAGCGGCGGTGATTGGGTCAACGGGGTCACCGAGAACGTGTCTCGGTCTACGGAGGAGAGCAAACATTAAAATTAATCGAAAAGAAAATTTATCCACTTGAACGTCCAGCCCGCGCGGCGACAGGGGGCAGCATACGTCTACGCTTGGCGCCATAAAAAATTCGCGGAAAATTTCGCGACCATCCTGAGAAAATAATTTGCCAAAAAAAAGTATTAAAGTTATTGCAACATGAAAATTACATTGTTTTCTTTAATATCTATCGAATAAGTTTGATTTAATATCTATTCAATAAACCTTTACATTAATAATGAAAAAAATGCCAGACATACATACATTTAAATTATTGAGCTAAAAATTTGCAAAAAAACAATATTTTCAAAAGGAGAAAAATTATTTAACAATTTATACAATAAAAAGCAATGTGTTAATTTGTATGTTTAAAAATAAACTTAAATTAACTGAACGTACTTTAGTAATACCTAATACAATAAGGATCACTATAGAAAGTTGTGTTACTGGAAATTAAAACATAATACCTAAGACCGCTGAGGCCCTTATATAAAAACTTACTTAGTGATAGATCTATACTAAAGTATGCAATTCTATGGGATACGCGTTGTTACGAGGATAGATCGATGACTTTAAGCTTTTATATAATGGGTGGGCGTATAACTTAATAACAACAGCAACGTCTCAGGGGACATTGAACTGCAACAGCACTCCAATAACCAGCCACCATCAAATCCAATTCCAACTTCAAATAATTCTGACCACAGATAAACTAGATCGTCCGAACCTCCTTACAATAAGCAGTTCGATCGCGCGAGGGTGCTCAAAGCACTCGTCAGTTCTCAACACTCAATACCCCCAATCGTATCGAATGCTCGTCCAGATTGCTTACGTTGTTGCTTCTGATTGAATCCGTCCGCGCTGGCTGACCCGGAAAATTAACCCGAGATAAATACCGATATGTGTCAAGTGGCTGGGTGTATTACTGGGGTAATACGGAATGACGGGTAGAAGCGCTACTCGTGAGATTTACTGCTGCATGCTCGACGCTTTTGATTTGTCTATACTAATATTATAAAGAGGAAAGATTTGATTGTTTGTTTGTATGTTTGTTTGTTTGTTTGAATTGAATAGGCTCCGAAACTACTAGACCAATTTGAAAAATTCTTGCACCATAAGAATCCTAAAATTTCCGTGATGAACATAGGATATAAAATATTTTCAAAAAAGTTAGAGATCCGTATAAAAACTTCAATCAATGTCAAAAAATATAAAATCTACAAGATTGGAACCATGCGATGTAGGCGATATAGCGGTGCGAGAGAAAAGTCAATGCCAAAAAATAAAGTGTTCCTGTTTGTATTTATTTAAGTAAAGGTACAATTTTAAAAAAGAAACATTTGATTGTTTGTGATTTGAATTGAACAGGTTCCGAAACTACTGGACCTTTTTGGAATTTTTTTTCGTCATTAGAATGATAACCATAGGCTATAGAATATTTTTAAAAGTTAGTGATCCCTATGAAAACTTCAATAATGTACCTAATCTAACGTGTGTGTACGTGTGTAAGAACTTAAAATTCCGTAAAATACCCGTGCGAAGCCGGGCGGGCTGCTAGTTTGGAATAAATGCATTGAAGTTAGTTGCAAATGCTCAGTGGAGAAATATTATCATTATTATTTTCCGTCATAATAATGCCGGATAATTCACACAACAGAGCTAGTTTTTAGGGTTTTGCCATCGGTTGCAAAACCATTATGAAATCGCTTTGGGTCTGTTTTGTGTTTTGAATCCTTAATATCTCAGAAACTACTGCAGCTATTGACTTGAAATTTGAAATAATAATACATTTTGTGCGCCCGCACATATTTATAGATAAATAAATGAAAATAAATGAAAAATCAAAATGAAGATTTTCCATACAAATCTTAAAATCGAAATTTTAAATGGGACGTACAAAGTCAAAAGTGGTATCAAATGAAAGGTACTCGTTTGTAGATTTCAAAATAGTTTTTGAAATTTTGATAGATTTTAAACTTTTCAAAATATTTCGAAAAAGGTCAAAAAAATGACCGTTCCCCCCCCCTTATCTCCGAAGATTGCAGAGCGATCGACGTGATATGTACCAAGTGTTTGTAGATATGGATCTATATTTTACAGGAAAAATATAGAGAAGTCTGTAAAAATAATACTTTTTGAAATATAGTCAAAAAAGGGCGGGAAAAATTTCTGAAGGGGTGACTACCCCACCGAGTTGGGTATCAAATGAAAGGTATTGGTTTGTACATTCCAATACAGTTTTTGAAATTTCGATAGATTTTATACTTTTTGATATATTTTGAAAAAGGTTGAAAATTTGACCGGTACCCCCCCCTTATCTCCGAAGATTGCAGAACGATCGATGTGATATGTACCAAGTGTTTGTAGATATGGATCTATATTTTACAGGAAAAATATAGAGAAGTCTGTAAAAATAATATTTTTTGAAATATGGTCCAAAAAGGGCGGAAAAAAATTCTAAAGGGGTGACTACCCCCCCGAGTTGGGTATCAAATGAAAGGTATCGGTTTGTACATTTCAATGCAGTTTTTGAAATTTCGATAGGTTTTTTACTTTTCGAAATATTTTGAAAAAGGTCGAAAATTTGACCGTTCCCCCCCCCCTATCTCCGAAGATAGCAGAGTGATTTATGTAAAATGTACTAAGCGTTTGTAGATATAGGTCTATATTTTACAGGAAAAATATAGAGAAGTCTGTGAAAACAATACTTTTTGAAATATGGTCAAAAAACGAATTTTCATACAATGGGGTCTATTTCATTGAGAGTAATATCAAATCAAAGGTATGGATTTTGACTATTCAAAACAGGTTTTGAAAATCGTCTAAGTTTCATACTTAGTGAAATACGTTGAAAAAAGTCGAAAAAATAATTGTAGGTACCAACCCACTTACCTACTTCTAATCTCTGTAGTAACTGTAATAGTAGTTCCACAGTGCACCAAAACCGTTGTTCTCAAAATTTTTGAGAAGAGATATGTATCCTAGATAATCCACACAGTATCATTTACCCACAAGCTAAGCAAAGCTTGTGTTATTGGTATTACTACGATAGCTGTTATACTTAATAAAGTATAAGTATCATTAGATGATTTATTTTTGTGTACAGAAAAGGACTAGAACACCCGAACAAATAATCTGAAGATCCTACAAATATTAGTCCCGAGGCAGGAATCAAACCGCAACCTCCTGCGTTGTAAGCCCACCGCGCCAAGAGGTCGTCATATACGTACCTACCTAAACGACAAAAGTTCAAAACCCTCGGCGCGCGAGTTACACTCGCACTTGTCGTACTTGTTTACTATACATAGAATATATTACCCAGAACATCCCGTACAAAAATTTACAGATTGTATAAATAATTGTACCAAGGCGAGGATCGAACCCGCTACCTCCTGCGTTGCAGGTGGGCCTTCGTCCGAGCACCGTCGTGCCAAATCGGTCGCCAAGGTTTAGCATATTATAATTTTTGTTTATTTGGACATTGATATACCCTTTCCAATTGACGCCCAGCCACCTATCGAGATATAGGCATGTAACTTATCTTTTTTTCTTGATAAAAAATGCAGATCGAAAACTGCTCACTCTTATTGCGAAGAGTATTGGCGTATCTATGCGCTTTCGTCATTTTTAGCCAAGAAAAGAACTCAGTTCTGTTAATGGCCAACATTTTTCTGTCAAGGAAAATGCGGGCGAGTGAAGGTTGCTGCGGTCTGAAACTCTTTCATTGTGGGAGCACTACTTGAAGAAATCTTTAACAGGAACCAATCTTTCTATCTTCGTTTCTAATTTTCTTCTGCAACGGGTCTTCGGGCATTATAGAATCGATTTTGTATTAAAAGATTACAATAGTGATGATTACAAAGAGACTCTTAGAATCCACGGCTGATCGCAATGCTGGATTTCATTTTGATCAACGAAACAGCATCGCCATTCAACATGCAATGCTGTCAGCATTCTGGGCATTCTGGTATTCAGTCAAGTATTGTTATTTTCTTTGTTACTAAAGGAAGCTTAGAAGACTTGAATATCTAATTAACATATTACCAGATGTCGCATAAACTAAAGTAATTAATTAGACAACTAAAAAGTTAATAAATTTATGTAATTGTATACTCGTATTTACAGACGTTATGATAGCGACGAAAACATTTTTAGTACTGTCAAATTAATTCGCTTAGTATTTATTTTATCTGTGGTTTTGGGAAGATCTGACTTGCTAGCATTGTCATGTTCTAATATTGACTTAGGGTAAGTGATGTTACAAAATAAATCAAATAATAAAAAAATCTAATATTTCAAGCTCTATGGCATCACATAGAATTCATACAGCGCATTTAGAAACTATAAAATTTTGAAATTGATAATACAGCAGATCATGGCTTCATTCTCTTTGCAGCAGATTTCAAATTTCAATAACTTTATTTCTTTAGGCTTACAATAGAAGCACTTAGACAAGTAAAATTTCATACAGTTAATTGTTATAAAGTACGAAATTATAGATATAAAGAGAGAGATAGATAGAATAAAAATTGTCTTTGATTTCTCTTCACTTCAGTTATTTTTACAATCAAGCAAGCTAAAATAGAATACACATTATCACTTAAATTCATAAACTCCTCAAAGCTCAAATCTTTATTCAAATCTTAAACTCAGATCAATTAAATTAAATTTAATTGATTTGAGTTTAATATTTAAAACTCATTTAAGATGCGACTTAACGTAAAAATGTCATAATTTCTTTTAATAAACGATGAATAAGCGCAGTCTACCGTAAAAATAATAATAAATAAATCTCAGCCAATTCAAAAACCACTTCGCACATTTTCAATAACCTTTATTTGACCTATTTTACATTCAACGTCCAGTCCACACTTCAAAGTTGAAGTGAAAAATAAGTGATGTACTTTTTTACCGCTGAGTGGAGGCGGGAGTTCAATGTTTTGCCTTCCATAATACTCGACGAAGGTTAAGTGGTCTGTCTGTCTGTTTCACTTAAACCACTGGCCGAAGGGTAAACCGGCCACTTAAATTTACAAATTGCGTATTATGACAGGCCAGTAGGGAAGAAAATTTCACACTGGGTTTTATTGGTTTTGTAGTTATTTTTTTATGTCAAAGGGAATGCATTGTTGGAGTGATTTCAATACTGATTTTGAAACTGCGATGCCAGGTAGAAGATGTAAATATGAAAGAAATGGGTTATTATACTAAATAATTATATGTAGTAACTACCTAACCTACAGATAAAGTCAACTCTACCACGATATATCTCAATATTTTAACCACTAAGGCATCAACCGTCATATATTTTTGTAAAATAAAATATTATAATGATAATGAAATTATACGTTTAATCAATAAATTAAATTGTAAATTTAAAATCCATTCAAGATTTGCATATATAAGTTAGGGGTAAAATATATATTATATATACACACATATACATATTTTGTATATAACTGGACATGTCTTCATTTTCCGATCTACATATTTAACATGTATTCTTGCAGACACTTTTTATTTGTGATATATATAATATATACAATATTCAATGAAATGAAATGACAAAAATCAAAATACAGGGTGCAAAATATAATTTTCTTTACTTTATAGATCTTAGTATCTGAATACATACAAAACAGAAATTACTTGGACCGAATAAAAGAAGACCTATACTGCCCAATTTCGACAAGCTACCGAACGCCCTGTGGGGGGCTCGGGTAAAGCTAATCTTCATACACACGAATAAAATCAAGTTCCACAGAACCAAATTTTTTCTAAACTGTAAACTCTCTTTTATCTTTTCGATTCTGTTAAAGCAGAACAGCATATTAAATGCAGTACCTACCACACAACATGAGTAATCATCCCCGTCGTGCATAATAGTCCAGTAACCTAAAGCATTGCTATTTATCAGTCTGCCTTCTTCCATTGACACAATTCATAATGATAAATAACACTACTTAGCAACTGTTTTAAGTCAACAGACCATTAAGAGTAAGGGCGACACTAATCTAAATCAATGTATATTGTCACGTCACAGAGTCTTTAGACAGAGCGACGCGACTCAATGCTCACTTAATAGACTCAATTATTTTACTTAAGAAACCGTCTGTACCCTCAATATAACTTCCATTCATGTTGAACAATATTATGACATGTAACCAGTCTCATACATTATGTACAGTAAACAGACCTTTAATTCATTTATGTCGTTTGACCTGTTGAGCGGTTTGTTGTGTGGAAGTTTATAATGGTTTTAAAGGTAATTTCAAGATTGTATTTTTGTGAAATCGGTAATAAAAAAATAATAGTTTATGCTAGCTCTAGAAAAGTATTACATGCATTTCGTGTATAGTGAAAGTATAAATGATTTTTAAAGAGATGATTTTCTCAGACATCTCAATTTCCAGTCAATTTATGTTATAATACCTATATGAGAATAGATCATAAAGCTGGAAATTCTTAGCTTTACATTGAAGTCCTTTGATACGACTGCGTTCTTAGTAGCTTAGCGTTATGGCACAAACGAGCACAAAGGCGTAAGAGATAATTAAATTTGTGCTCCAAGATAATACTTGTCTAGAATTCTAGATAATAGTTCCTTGCTGAAGATTTCATCATCATCTTCAGCCTATGTTAGTCCACTGTTTCTATATATGTAGTCATTCATCATCATCACCAGCCTATAATAGTCCACTGCTGGACATAGGCCTCCCCTAATGAGCGCCATAGATGGCATCATTATTTGGGGGTTATTGCCCATAATCCCCACGCTGGGCATGCGGGTTGGGGATCGCAGTTCGGTGTAGTTGTTCTGCAGAAGGCGCTGCTGCCCGCCCCCCGGTGTGTTTCCCTTAGTCGCCTCTTACGACACCCACGGGAAGAGTTGGGGTGGTGAAATTCTATGCCGGCACCACACGGCCTGTAGTCATTATAATCGTCTATATAGATAGATCTATTTGTAATAATTTTACATAACCCCAAAAATCTTACGACCTAGACGGGACTCGATCCCACAACCTTCCCCTCAGTACGTGATGTCATGTACCCAACTAGTCAAAATTCTTCGGGACTATCTAAGAACTCAAGTGCTATTTGATAATTATATACATAAATTTCTTTTTTATTAAAAATCACTATTTTGTTAGTTACAAGCAAGGCACTCGAGTATTGGTAGGTCTAGAATCTTCTAGAATAGATCGCCATGAAATAAATAAATAAATAATTCTAGACTATCCACACAGCCATCATCTAGCCCCAAACTAAACATAGTTTGTATTAGGGTATTAGGGTATATATGATAGTACATAATTATTTTTACTACAAAACGACCCGAACACTCGAAAAAATATATTTAGATCATACAAACATGTGGTGAATATGCAAAAGCCGAAGATGTTTTGTACCAACCGGGCCGCGTTCAGATACCGTCAGCGTCGTGATCGAGTTACGATACGATAATACTACACCCGTTTGACAATGCTAATAGTTGGTAATGGCAAAATTCGTAGCAAAAGACAAAGGAGGGTGGTTTGGTATATCTGCCTATAAAAACTAAGCTACAGTGAATTCAGGTGTTCCGTGTTTAGTTTATGGCGCATGAAACTGTGCCGAAATATTTGTTAACTCAAAATTCAATCGTTGTAAATACATATCCCATCATAATTGACTTAAGAATTGACCTTATATTTGACATCATCGTAGCGTTCATTCTATTCACCAACGAATCAAAAAATATTACAAATGAATGTCACATAAAAAGTAATTTATGAATGCATTTCAAGAAGACTCAACGACGCGCTTCACAAGAAATAAATCTCGAAAAACATTACTCCATCGACTTTTTGTGTTTTCGTGAAGTTTTCTTGTTTATTGCCATAAAGTTTTGTTGGATGGCGTAGTAAAACCTTATACAGTTCAATAAAAATATGTAAGCGTAGGTATCTGGTTCACCACCACCAGGCGACCACCAACGTTTAAGTAGATACAGCTTATAGGACAGCTAGCTCACAGCTCACAGAAGTTTATAACAAGTTTTAAGGCATTTATCTAGCTATGAAATACTGCGAGACGCTCATGCGTTCATTGCGTTCGTAAAAAAGGTTTAACGACGACCGTGATGTTTTTTTTCCTTGGAATCATAATCAATATATTTCATAAAAAAAAACAAAATACCTCATAAGAAGAAATCCTTTCTCGCCTTAATGAAGAAGCCTCTTCACACTTTCTCCAGCATGTTCATAGAACATCTATGCAAATAACAATAACAACCCACCCATATCGCACACTTAGCTAAATAAGAAACATATTACTCAATACAAAAACTCTTCTAAAATATGTAATGGCCCGCGTCTTCCCACTTGATTTGAAAATTGCATTCAAAAATGTTTATCCCGAACTAGATTATCAGCTCGATCAATTCATCAATGTTTAATAATATTTTTTTATTAATTTAATTTTTAATCTTTTTCTTAACATTTTAAAACGTCATAGCAGCACAAACTTGCCGTTATGCCGATTTCGCATATACCTAATATTAGTAGGAAGCAGCAATATTATCGGTCAACATACCGGACAACCTTGTTATAATTATATAGAAATGTATCTCGTGTACTAGCTATTCTGTTACACAATACAGTTTTATGGCCGAGACGCGACAGTGATAATAAGATGACATGAAATAGAACAGTTAGCGATCTCTTAAAGCAATGTTTAGGAGTTCTAGACATTGGTGATTTAAATCAAAATCAAAGTTCTTTATTTCCTTTAGACCTTACAAGACTCTTAGACATGTCAAAAAAACTACTAATGTAAAAAACACTGGGAAATAAAGTGATCACTTTGATCCTTTGTTCAGTCCAATGTTTATAAGGTAAAGTAATAAAACGAACAAAACTCTCTAATCTCGTAAGTCTAGATAATTTGATATTGTATAGTAATCATTTTTGTAAAGAATATTGTTGTCAATTTATTTATAGATAGTTTTTGCAACTCACTTGGAGTTTTGTTGTAGAAGCGCCCATTGCCAATATTGCCATTGCCCCATTGTTGTTCTTCCGTGACGTTACGATACGGCCCTATGTCAGTAGGTATTGGCTGTTACGAGTATACAACGTCTTATGCTGAGGTATGTTTAGTGTTTTTATGTTATTTTATTTATATACAACGATGTTTCTTTTCCATTCTCATTTACCAATCATTTCCGTACTGACAATTTTTATTAATAGGCATCTTTAATGACAAATTTACAAATTGAGAGAAAAGTAAACTTAATATCTCAGTACTTAAAATCTTTCGACTGGGAATTGCTGTCTTGTATAAAAAAGTAGAACATAGCATTGGAAAGAAAAAAATGGAGAAAATCGCATATGTATGTACATTGTCAAGAGATCATCTTTCTTATTTATAATAATAAAGTACTTTTTTACTCACTTCCTCTGACACAATCCATAAATCTTTGCGTTGGTCTTCCTCCATTAAAACCAAAATACTCTTCTCTTCACATGGAAGCTTCCAAAGACTCGGCCAGCAAATGGACTGAACATATTCCCGCCTCGGTCAACTCGGATCAATTCCCGATAACGATTACATTATTCCACTCTATGACAGACCGTAACCCGGTAATTTATTCAGCCGCTCGCATAATGACCTGGATTCAGCTGGTTCGGGATGGCTTAAAGCTAACTAATTTGGTTAATGTAAGTGATGGGAATTTGTGCCAGGAACTCTCCCGGCACTAATATATGGAACTGACTGGTCGGATTTCAGTCGGGAATGGCTTTAAACGTTTTGCACGTTACGCTCGTTAATCTTGCCCAGACTATCTTGAAGGAAAGCAATTTAGTCGCGGTGTTATAGGAGCTTAATGGACTCATTAGGGTTAAAAAAATTATATCGAGACTTTGTACACAATCTGATTGAAATCTTTGAATATATGTGCATTTGTTCAAATATGTTCAGTGTTCAAAGGAGACTACACACTAAGGCGGGCCGCCGACAAGTTCACAATCAATAAATATTTATAACCTAAGTAACGGTTTTGGCTATAATATTAACGAAAAAAATTAATATTAATGTATATATAATTAACGAAAAAAATTTGCTGCGCCTTACAGTGTCAATGAACTCACATTATAATTTTAAAGTATGTAGGTATGCAATAAATCAATCTAAAAGTTTGAAATACATCTAAAAATTAACATTCATACATTGATATGTCGCACCGAACCGTCCAACTGTGTTTGATGGACTCTATATCATTGCAAGAATGCTTTGGGGCCGAGAACCAATAAGTACCTAATAATGTTAATTCTACTTAGATTCATGAAAATTCTACCATGTTAAATACAGTTCCGTCGAAACTAATATTTAAAAGCCGCGCATTTTATACTTCTTGAGCAATGTTGCTGTACAATCGCTAATTATCCATAAAAACTTGTAGAAGCACTTCTGAATCCTCATATTTACCACAAACAATAGCTAGTAACACTCATCGACCACCAATAGTCGGTACACAGGTGGGACAGTAAACCGATGCACACATTCCATGCAAATGCCATGTCAACAGCCGCATGTTTTATTACTGTCGTGTGACTGTTTGTCTGGCCGATCGGTCAACATTGGGTTATTTAGGATTCAATTTCAGTATTAATTTTTTTTTACTTCAGTAATCCAGAATGGAAGTTCGATGGTACTCGATTTAGTTGTATGTATCTAGTTAATCGTTAAGCTTTGATAAAAATTCTCATTAATTTGGCGAGCGGACTGATAATGTAGTTTTTTTGAGATGGGAGAAGGTAGATGGCCCAATCCGAAATCATGAGAATTAGAGAACAGTCGTTAAAGGAGTCATGAGTTTAATTTATAAGGTAATAATAGTGTATCTGGATACTTAATATTTATATTTTTTATTGAGTTTTTCATTAAACTTTACATTATGAAAAGCTGTTTTATCGGGGATCAACCTCATTAAAGGCCGTAAGTAACCTAGCCAGCTAAATATTGATTCATATCAGCAACAAAAATATTTGCCATATTATACATATATTTGGAAAAATGCTAAATAGGTATATATTTTGGAAAATTAATCGTTTCAATATTCTGCCTCAGTAAGCGGTTAACGAAAAATCTAACGAAGCAGATCCTTTTTTTTTAATCGAAAAATGTATTTACACTAGATGTTTCTATCATTAAATATTCAAAAAAATTCTTTGAATATCAGTAAGATCTTGTTATTTAAACAGCGTCATTTGCTTCACAAGCAATTAGTTATACATCTAATTCAACATAGGGCATCTTCAATAGCGGTACAGAAAAATTGTACTAGACTCTTTCTTTTAAACGTAAGTTATAGAATCAGACTACTGTAGGCACAATGAGTAGGTATACCCATTATTTAGTAGTTTCTAGAAAGCACATCTAGAAATTTAAATACTCTTAGGCCTCTTATTGGCTTTTCAACATTTAATCCATTCCATTCACCCAACAGTTTTTGAACTATACCGGTTAACAATAAATCTTGCCATAAATACCTACCCACATTATAAGTGCCTTTAGTTTGGCATTTTGTTTGTTATCTTAAGTTATTTATTAAATAATGCTGGACAATCCACACAGCATCACCTAGCCCCAAGCTAAGCAGAGCTTGTGTTATGGGTACTAGATGACTGAAATAAATATTACAATTATATTAAAAAGATAAGATATTTGTTATTGTATGAAGAAAACGAAACGAACACCCTGAACAACTATATCAGCAGAACAAATGGTGTACAATCAATAAGTTAAATTTTGTACCTACTGCAAATAAAGTTATCTTTATCCTAACTACAAATAAAGTTATCTTTATCTAATCTTTTTGACTGGTAGAGAGAATAAGCTTGTAATATCCTCAGACGTTAAAAAACCATGATTTCCCATCTCGGTTGATCTTCGTACACCTCAGATGATCACACACAGAGGTTATGCATTTCTCACGGTGCCACCCGCCCACGGTTGGTTCTGTGAACATAGGCTAGTTATCCGCTAAGTGGAATAGCTAAACGTGCTGGCTAGTTGCCCGTTGGTTTTGTAGTTATGGGTGACTGAGTGGCATTTTGGTAGTGCTTTGAGTAAACCATGATGAGAACTCGGCCACGACCAGGCTGGCCATATCTATCTGAGCCCTAGAGGTGTTTGGCAGGATCGTCTCTATTCCCAATACAAATGCATAACCGTTTGTTTTCAAGTTAGCTAGCTCATCAGTGAGAGATAGGCTAGGTAATGAAAATAGACAGAGAAAAATTATAAGATGTAAGATTGTTTTTGACCAAACAAAAGTCAGCCTGTGACGGATGAGATTGCTGGTTCGATTCCCGCCTTGGGACAAATGTTTATATAGATCTGGTAAAATTATTCCGATTGTTCTGGATATTTTCAATAGATATCTAGTATGTATATGTACTGCTTAGCTTGGGCCTTATACTGTTCAGTTCTAGCATTATTTATGTCCGAACAAACTTACATATTTTTAATCAGATATTCCAATAAAAACTATCAAATACCAATTTTCAATGAAAATTTGACGTACAGCATCTGATATTTGGTGTTGGTCGCGAGCAAAGCCGCAGGCAACAACATTTCCAGGAATGGTTTGGTATTCAAGCTACACGTACCGTGCGTGTGTGACCACAATAAGTGGCACTTAGATGCACACCAATAAATAATGTTGCGTCTGGGGAAGCCGTTAATTTCTACTTTAAACGGTGTTAAGTGAGTTGTAATCGGACATATTCGAATACTAATATGGATTGCGGCTAATGTTTCGGCTTCTTTAATCGTTTTTGGGTAGTGTTTTATTACCAAACAGTGGTCCATTTACGCTTCCAAATGAGGATGCTTGATATAATAAGATTTTGATTACACTGCCGAACGCTTACCAAGAGTATTACTTACTTATCGTAATATTAAGAGTGTACAACCAGCTTTACTGAGACAGAGGCCAGATTTCATGTTACAAGATTTCAATAACTTTTTTTTAAGGCTTAGAATATACTAAGAAGTTAAGTTTCATACAGTACATTATTAAAAAATAAAAAAAATGTGTTGTTGATTTTTCTTCACTAAAATTTTTGTCCAGTAGTGGAAGTAGTGAAAACCGTTTGGTGACTCATTGCAAAAATAAGTCTGGTTTTTCTAAGCTAACTATTTTATTAATAATACATAATACATACTCTAGTGTTAGGTCCCGAGGCAGCGTTTCACCATTAGTTGGAGGGACTAAATAAGTTACTTTAACGCGAGGGAAACCCTGTGCTTTTCATTACGTATACAAGGAAGTAAAAGGTTTCTCACTACTGCTTTAGCCTTTTTTCTTATAAAATCGGGCGTTAAATCCATGTCTGAATCAGATTAACTCATTGTTATATGAACTAACTCTTCTCTAACTCTAACTATAACTCTACAAAAATATATTTTTGTCTTTCCCGCGTTTTTTTTCTTTAGCATCAGACATTATTTTCACATTCAACCATTATCATGGTTCAATAGAAATCTGATAGCTACCAGTTGAAAACAATTCTCCCTAGGGTTGAAAAGTATCACTTTCAACCCGCTCCTTAGACAACTTCAGACCTACTTACCAAGTAAGAGTTTTTGGTCGAGAGGCACGTTAAAATCCTTTTGTTATATTCTATTAGTTATTTGGCAGTCTTGGATCGACGAAGGTTCTATTAATTTTAATGAAAGGTTTCTAAATGAATCATCCTCTATTCGAGGGATATGTTGTGTTAGGGTGATTCATATGATGGCATGGTTTATTCCAGGAAATAAGGAGTTCGTGTGTCATGGCATAATGAGTCGCTTTTTACTACAACCCAACCAGTTACGGTTGGTGTGCTTTCATAACTAACTAATTGCTTCAATAGGTGTCAGTTTTAATGTGAAATAGGTAGGTATCGCTGCAACTGGCGTAAATTATTGGCCGCTCATATCGTTCAATTGAAACTTCATAGTCTGCAGGAACAACTATATTTTAATGGAATGCGAGTATGTTACAACAAATTGTATACAGTGACTTTAGCCATGTTTTAAGGAAACTTGTGAAAAGAATCCTAAGAACTAAAGATAATTATTAAATAATGCTGGACCATCCAACGCAGGATTATCAAGCCCCAAGCTAATAGCTTATGCAGCATAGCATTAGCGTACTAAATGACTGAGATACATAACACAATATATTATTAAAGAGAAAAAGACCAAAGTCTTGTTTTGAGTGTAACAAATATCTGCAGATCGTACAAACATAACACTTTAAAGCTTCTTTTTGATACTTGTAAAAAGTACCTAGAATAAGACAATATATCTTAAGTTAGGGTACGATAAACTACGTGCGAACTCCATTAAAAGCAGTAACATCATTAGTCATCTTCGAGTTTTGGACGTTAACGTATGGACCTACGTGAAAGTGCGTAGGTACCCCAAAAGTTCCATAAGATTTATGAACATGAAATAGTTTGAACGTTATTTGAGAGCTAAAGCTGATGGGCAGTATTTGTTAATGTATTTTCTTCAATCGATATGTGAAAAGTCTACTCGTGAGTTCAGTAAATACGTTGTCATAACGCGGGCCTGTGCTACACATAGGAATAGTAAAATCCGCACTATTGTGGTCATATCTCGTGCATAGAAAATCCATTATTGTTAATATCTACTCTTAGCGCGACGTAGATTGTTACTTGCACAAGATTAAGTGAAAAATTAAATTCCTACGTTTTACTTTTAATCCTGCTCTTGCAATTTCTTTCAAAATCAATCATTTATTGAGTTTCATGTGTGTCAACATCAACATCATCAACATCACCAGCCTATAATAGTCCACTGCTGGACATAGGCCTCCCATAATGAGCGCCATAGATGGCATTATCATTTGGGGGTTATTGCCCATAATCCCCACGCTGGGCATGCGGGTTGGGGATCGCAGTTCGGTGGAGTTGTTCTGCAGAGGGCGCTGCTGCCCGCTCCCCCGGTGTGTTTCCCTTAGTCGCCTCTTACGACACCCACGGGAAGAGTTGGGGTGGTGAAATTCTAGGCCGGCACCATACGGCCAGTCATGTTTGTACACACTAACTATCATAGTCTGCGTACTTTCGGGTTTGAAAATGTTTTGGATGGTCAACAATATTATTTCTACCTATTACATTTCAAAATCACAACAAGCAAACCCACTAATACTCATCAAATAATTAAAGTCCCTAGCTAAAGCAAGAATAACTCAATCTCACAGATATGTACCTATTCGGCATAATCCCACATAGATTGCATGCATGTCGAAACATCTAGTTCAGCCAAATACACCCAGCACATTATGCTAAGCTTATTGTAATTACACAAGGGAACAATAGCATTGATTTGATGGAGATCATCATACACTGCGTCTATCCGGCGCATTAGCTGAACCAATATAACCTAGCCATGTTACTCGGAGCGAGGAATCAATATCCTCACAATTAATTATCTAGATAGGATGATACGAAGTAATATTCTAAGATATTATTTAACAATCAGACCAGATATCTTTTTGTTTCATTTTTATTCATTAGAAAGGTTAAATTTTCACTCTTACGTACGGAACTCTAAAAATTGTTTCGAGCTTCTGCGGTGCTCAGATAATTAGTATCGTAATAGTAGATCGAGAGATCAAAGCAGTGTTTAATTATCTAGATAGGATGATAATCGTACTTAGTAATTTCTAAGATATATTTAACAATCAGACCATATCTTTTTGTTTCATTTTTATTCATTAGAAGGGTTAAATTTTCACTCTTACGTACGGAACTCTAAAAACTGTTTCGAGTTTGTGTCGTAATAGTAGATTATGCACTGAGGGATCAAAGCAGTGTTTTACTTCACGAGCGTTATGAATCCCGAGCACAACCGAGTATTCTAGAATACTAGAATCCTGAGTGCAAGAGTCACGTCCAAGACTAAAACAGCTTAGTTAAGTACAGGCTTTTCACACTTTGTACTAGTCAATATTAAAAGTTAAGTTACATTTTTCGTGGCGTTCGGTTTCTTTATGCCGCCCTCAGAAGAAAACCTCTGTTCGAATTTTGAAGAATAGCTCATAATAGGACAGATCTTTATGGTAAACATTTTTATACATACCTACTCGTATTTTTAGTTTCGAAATTCCTCCTTTGGGAATAATGAACTATAATAAAAGAAATAAGTACCTAACAGGTCTCATTCGATTTATTTTGAATTCAATAAAACATTCACCTTATTGAGCTAAGATCTATAGTGGTTTTATTCTCATTGATACATAAGCACTTGCTTTCGGTTAAAGGTTCAACAACCACAGTCTTTTTAACGAATAAAGTGTGAAAAATATTCCCAAACTATTTCTATGGTTTTAAAATCCCTCCATCTACAAAAAAACGCGATAAATACCCGTTAAAATAGTACTAATCAAAAATACCTAGGATTTAACCTAAAGATACAAGAGCTCATATTTCAGACTGATTATAATTGCTAAAAGGCAGTGATCATTCTGCACGTAAACTATCGCCCCTACTGTGCCAATATCTGGCTAATATCTGAGCCCTGGGGGTGATTATGACGTAATTAACTATACGGCTGTAGGTTTCATTAATTTTCTCCGCATGGCCAGCTGGTATTGGATTCTGTTGGTTGTATTTTGTTTTGTGGCAGTGACTGATTAATCTATTGAGCGAGATTTTTAGTAATAATATCGGTATAAAATAACTGGTATTTTTCGCGCAAGTGCTTGGTTTTTCTTCTTTAGGTATAATCTAAATAGAAATAAATATAGAAGGTATCTTTTTATTTAACTATATACCTCTATTCTGATATATTTAGTCATAAATTTATCACGCATGATGTATTGGCCTGTAAAAGGCTGGTACACTTATTCATAAAGTTATAAAAAAACATACCTTGTAAGTTTGGTGAGGTACCTTCTCAGCATATGCTATCCTGATTTTAAAACTAAATAATCACAGAAACCAGGGGTAAGGGGTAAAGGGCTTATTTTATATAAAATTTAAAATAAGCCCTTTACCCCTTAGTCACGGCATCACGCGTGAACGGCGCGGCGCGGGACCATTTTTTTTTATTTTTTCTTGGTTGTGTTTGTTATATATTGTTAGAAGGTAAAGCAAAGGAAGGAAGAAAAGGATCTATCTACTGTATTTAATACCCTCTGCCCAATTGAAATTTGCTTAAATGTTTAAGAGATTCGTGTACTCCAAATCAAAAACGCATAACGTCATTCTCACTGAGAAATTATTATAGTAAAATTTAAAGGTCCTCTTCAACGCAACTTTACTCTTAATAGCACTACACGTCCATTAACTTGAGTGCAACTTTTAAACCATTATTTTACATGTCACGACCACCAGAGCTTTCCGATAGTTAATGAATAAGGACATTAAAGACTGGATTGTACCGGTGCGTTCACACGCAAAGGTAGGTAAACGGAATATTCCGTAGACATAACGTGGAATTAAACCCAGTTACGAAATAGTTAAACCAGCACCTAGTTCACCTGGTTCAATACAATGAGATTTTCCAAGAGTTTGTTGAAAAACGTAACATCCTGTACCTTCATCAGTTATATTCATGTGGACAAGACTTTATTATCAACCGGTTTTCTGTCGCGTCTCTACAGGGGGTGTTTTTATTGAGACTGGAATAACAGATAAGTTGATAGCAGGCAAGATTGAATGGAATTTACCTCAGTTCATGCAGTTGGTAATAAAATTCACTGTTTTATAACGAAAAAAAAAATAGATCAACGTTAATAATCAGTCGAACGATATAGAGCGAGACTTCGGGAGTAAACTTTTTGGAATTTATTGCCCGAATTTTATTGTCATTTGATCTTTTTGTCTGTTGAATAGTGTCCTGCTGGATATTTGAAACCATGACTTCTGGATATTACCAGTTAGTAGTATAGTTTATTGAATGACTCGTTTGGGGCTCCTTGTTAAGCATTCCACTAGATTTAATAAATATACCCTATCTTATTACAATCGAAATACCAAAAGTGCAGCATACGTTTATACAAAACGTTATGTTCTACGATGAGGTCTCGTATCTTATGAATTTGTTAGGCCGCATTAATAAACATTAATTGATATGAAAAAACTAGGAACCAACTCCTAAGTAATAAATATTTACATGGTTTTTTATTATTGCGGGACAAATATAATGCAACGGGAATAACATTTTAATCGGACGATTTTGGGATCATATTCCATACACAAGCCAAGAACCATCCGACCGTATATAAAAATAGATATAGCCAAACATAATCTCCCCATTATGAAGTCTGTTAAAAATTATGTGTACTACTCAGCTGTAGCTCAGAAAATCTATCATAATATTTGGACTGGTATAACCAAAACAAGTAATCAAGATTCAATTGAGTCAACAAAACAGCCAACAGTTTTGTAATCATATAGTTTTCTAGTAATTATTAGATTTTGTATTTTACATCAAGTACCCGCTGATTAAAGCCCTTTGGCCCTTCCACTCAAATACGCACGATTTTATTTAATCATACTTAGTCAGAATTCAGCTGCTAGATTATTATTGTAGTACACAACAGTGAGTCATATCGTGAGAAGAGCTACGGCTTGTTCACGCGTGGGCGAACAAGTCCGCAGGCGTGGACTATTCTAACAAACGAACAGGATTCCTAGTGGTTTCAAAATATTATTATAGCTACTCTTGATATTATAGAGCTGAAGGAAGCATAACATCAGGAATTGTCATCCTTGGTGTTATATCTTGCTTGTATCAACATCAGCTTAGATTTTACAATTGTACGAGAAATTAAATGCATGGTGTATGTATGTACATATATCTAATGCATACTTGATAAAGAGGAAAGATTTGAATTTAATAGGCTGGTTTAAAATAGGAAATCGGTACGGTTTATTATGGCGAGTATACTGCCACACTGTGACAGCCCCTTGAAGCTTACGATAAATAGCTAAATGTGATAGCTAAATGATGCTGTGTATAGAATCCAAGCATCGTTTAGCCCTAAGCTAACCAGAGCTTGTGTCATGGCTACTGATATACTTCGTACAATATTGCAATAAAATATATTTTTGTATTATACATAGAAACGACCTGAACCCCCGAAACTAATCTGCAGATCGTACAAACATTTGTCTTAAGGCAGGAACCGAACACAGAGCCCCTGCGTCGCAAGCGGAATTTCACGCACCGCGCCACAGAGGAGGTGGAATATAAGTAAACATAGGCTCTATAGGATCTACCAAGGGACTTGTAACGAATTACCCCACAAGTCCCAATTTACCAAATCAAAGTAAAGGTACGCAGGCCTAGTTCTAAATTCATCCGGCACAACGGGTCCACCCTTGGGACTGAGGCTGACTCATCTAAATTACATTACTACTGTCTATCAAGTTCTCTATGTACTCACTAGGTACATAATTTAAACCAGACTGTTACGAGTATTGTTTTCTTCATTAGAGGTAGTCTTTATGAAAGTTACGTTATCATAGAGCGTATAATTTCCAATAATCCTTGGTTGTAGGAGATCGTCAGATTATAAATTTTAGTTTAAATTTAGAATCTGACACTATCCAACCTATTTTGTTATCCCTTTTTTAACGAGAAGAATAAAATTGAAAACATTAAAAGAAAACTTTGATGGCTAGGCTATTATAATTTCGCGGCATCGTAGTGATTATATGCTCTGTGGCGGCATTCGTTCTTTCTTTAAAGACTAACTTCATGACTAACTTATAGACATCTTATAGATATTTAGAAGACTCTTTCATTAGCAGATCATTTAACAGCAATCTGTGAATTGCGTTATATCTTCTATTAGATACCTACGCACCACAGACATAATACGCACCTATGAGAATTTCATGATATAGCTCTATCTACGTAGACGTAACCTTTGATATATAGAAATAGTCATTATATTTATGCAACAAATATTGTTTATAGTACTAGTAAAAAAGGCACTATATTATGTCCTGTGCACAATTTGTGCACATGACTAATGCCGCGACGAGACGAAGCCGAAATTCAGCAATTTACTATGCCATGTTTTCTAGACGTTTCCAAATGCTCCCGGACGAATTTCTGTCACGGCGCGGCGGGTGGCGGTCAGTGGAAGCAATGGAAGCTAGTCATCTGCGCCGTATTATTGTGTACACAAATTAAACAAAGAACACACACACATTTGAAACAAAGAAAGAAGTGAAAAACAAAAGAAGTGTAAACAAGTATGAAAATGCTTCAAAACATCTACGACCTGATAAAGACAAGAAGCATCATATTTATTTTGTAACTAGCGGTCCGCCCCGGCTTCGCACGGGTATTAAACAAAATTTCAGAAATTATACACACTAACACGATGGGTTTCACAGTTTTCATACGGATCCCTTACTTTTTTTAACAGCATTGGGTTTTTTGACATTGACTCGACACTCCATAACTGACACTGGCCGTAGAGAAAAAGCAAGCACCGTGCGCTATATATTCAACCTCTTTTTCTATTATGACGCGCCATAATAAAAAAAGAGGTTGAATATACAGCGCACGGTTCAATTATAGAATTTTTCATGCGGATCCCTAACTTTTTTGAAAATATTATATAGCCTATGTTCATCACGGAAAATTTAGGATTCTAATGGTGGAATTTTTCAAATTGGTCCAGTAGTTTCGAAGCCTATTCAATTCAAACAAACAAACAAACAATCAAATATTTCCTCTTTATAATATTAGTATAGATAAAAACAGATAACTTAAGTAATCACTCTGATAAGATTTTTATACAGAGTGTGCCACGGCCATGGGACATGTAAGGCATTTGCCTTTCTGGTACCTATCTATACTATCTATACTAATATTATAAAGAGGAAAGATTTGATTGTTTGTTTGTTTGTATGTTTGTTTGTTTGTTTGTTTGTTTGTTTGTTTGTTTGTTTGTTTGTTTGTTTGTTTGTTTGTTTGAATTGAATAGGCTCCGAAACTACTGGACCGAGTTAAAAAATTCTTTCACCATTAGAATCCTTAATTTTCCGTGATGAACATAGGCTATATAATATTTTCAAAAAAGTTAGGGATCCGCATGAAAAAATTTAATAATTGAACCGTGGGCTGTATATTCAACCTCTTTTTCTATTATGGCGCGTCAGAATAGAAAAAGAGGTTGTATAGCGCACGGTGCTTGCTTTTTCTCTACGGCCAGTGTCAGTTTTGGAATGTCGAGTCAATGTCAAAAACCCCAATGCTGTTAAAAAAAGTAAAGATCCGTATGAAAACTGTGAAACCCATCGTTTTAGTGTGTATAATTTCTGAAATTTTTGTTTAATACCCGTGCGAAGCCGGGGCGGGCCGCTAGTATATCATAAAGAAGTGAAGATACTGAAAGGAAAAATTCTTTTAATTTAAAGACCAGACATAATATATAATACATAGAAAATGTAAAAACTTTAGGAGTTTTCATGGCTTTCATTTAATTAAATATTTTATTTAAGTAGACCGATTTGATTCTTATGACGGCTCTACCGATCAGTTTTATAAAAGTACACAGTGTAATTTTTTTGATTTGGGGATTCTGTGACCGGTGAAAATTGAAATTAACAAATAGTTAAAAGTTAAATTAGCAAGTTATTAAAAAAACTTATGCAATTTACTTATTTTTAAAATAAACTGGAATTACTTGCATTGAAACTTATTATCTGCAATATATTTATTTAATTTTTTTCGCATCCACATTGCCATACAGCGAGGCAATGCAACCAGCATCTTGGGTACATTTCCAACTGTTTCAGTTGAGCTACCTGTAGTTTGTTTGCAGCAGTCTGCAGTAAGCTCAATTGTTTCAATTGTAAATTCTAGCTCTCACTTAGTTAGATAATGGTAATTATCTTTGTTACTTAAGGCTTTTTGCCATTTTAAATAATAATTTCATAATTATATTAAATCTTCCCAATGGCCGTGAGACACACTGTATAGTTCTGGTCTCTTCGAACTTACTTTACATTTTTTGTTCAGTTTACTAGAGTACGGCGTAGATGAAAGTGTCTGGCATCTTAATCTAAAACCATGAATAAAAACGACACAAATATTCATTCCATAAAATATTCAGGCCCTAGTATTATATACAGTAATTTAAATATACCGTTACCTAGCCACGAAAACTATGGCAAGTTTATAGTGGATAAACTTTTGGAAAACCAGCATAAAGTTGCATTGGTAAGATTGTTTGTTATGTATCTAACTTACCAACATTTAAATAAGGGAAAATTTTCTCATTTACTGTTTCTCCTTCATTTCTCAAAAAACTCAATTTAAGGTAGGTATTCTTTGTAGCGCAATTAGTTTTTTACGAAAACATCTTTAAAAACTTTCATTGTCAACCTTAGGATCTTCAAGTACGTTTCAAATACTATATTACAAAAACACTTAAAAGTGGAGCGATTCATAGGGATACAAAAAGATCTCTATAGGCTTTAGGCTTGAATCAAATCCTGATTTTAAAATTACCTGGGGCCTTATTCTCTATCACATAGGATATTCCTTGTCCAAAGCGTGTGACGTCACAGCATGTTCTAAATACGTTTTGTCTGATTCTACGCCGCTGTCCTGTCGTATCTGTGAAACGCGGTGTGGATAGTCCTTGATGTGTTTCTAATTTTCAGATAAATGGAGACACAGGGGATCAAATCACATATGGCGAGATGTGTCAGCAAGTGGTGAACATAGCTTCTGCCCTCATCGAGATGAAAGTAGGAGCTGATGATGTGATAGGAATCTGCAGTGAGAACAGACCTGAGTTCTTGACGACCGCCATCGCAGGAATGTGCACTGAAGCTTTGGTGACATTTATTAATTGTGCTTATAGTAAAGGTTAGTTTTAATTTCTATCTAGGTGCAGGATTCCTCAGGATACTTGCAAAGGCAGCAGAATTTTTCACGTCATGACTAAGAACACCTCGTCAGGATTAGTAGGAACTTAACTATAGAAGAATAAAAATTCAAAGATCTACCTATTCACATTTTTCTTGCAATAAAATCGTTTTGTTTCAGATGAAATCACACACACTCTGAAAATATCAAAACCAAAATACTTATTCTTATCTCCGAACACGTTCAAGACTTACTATGAGACTATAAAAAAGTTCGATTTTATCAGCAAATATTATGTGTTCGGAAGTTTGCAATCAGAAGGAAATTTGATGAGCTTTGCCGATTTGGCTTCAGAAAATAAAAATATTGACACATTACAACTAAAAGTTTTTAACGGTAGGTTATTTATGAATTTCAAATGTTGAACAATTGAATAACTATAAGTTTACTAAGCCAATAACGGCTACCGCAGTTCCAAATTCAGTTTAATTTGTTTCAAATTCATTTTGGGAAATACGTCGGGTTCTGTCTAATTTTCCAATTTCACAGCGAATTCGCTGGCAACAACTCGAACAATGAATATCCTAGAATTTTTGTAATCATTTTTACAACAGAGTGAATTATGAAATTCAAGTACTTATGGTGGTTTTAAAACTTTTTAATACGCGCAGGAAAGTTTTTGCTCTCAAGGCAACCAGAAAAAACCTAGACAACTAACGATTATTGTTTAGATATTATTAGTTTATGGTACAAAATATACAAGCAAGCCAAAATTTGTTAAATATTCCTTTATATATTTTTTTCTTACTTCGTCGACATCTATAATTATTTGCTCTCATTGCCCACGTTGCCCTAACTGCGCCATCACTTAATGAAGTTAAACAGTTAACAGAGTAATTGAAATGATATTTTACAAAGGAGCGGAGAAGACAGCCCTAATACTTTACTCGTCGGGCACTACAGGACTGCCGAAGGGCGCTAAACTGTCACATCGCAATTTAATTATATCTGGACAACCCTTGTAAGTTGATTTTATGGACGTTTCTCGGTTTATATCCGGGCCTCGACTCTGAGTAACGATTTCAATATTCGAATCGAAACCACAGACGAATCTCTGTCAACAAAGGGATATCCAAGTCAAAACTGTTCGTTCCGAATTTATTGAAATCGTCGCTTTGGTATCGAGACCCAGCTGAATTTGAAATGGAGCAGACGCGTTATTACGATTTATTAAATGACGGGTAAGAGTTAGTAAGATGGGTGCATATGAATTTAAACCTTTTGTAATTAAGATACGTTTCGTCTTCACATCTGCAATGCGTTATTCCATGATAATACATTTAAATATATTGAAAGTCCGCTTCAGTGTGTTTTACATTTTGTTTCTTCTTTTTTACCATTTGTTTAGACTTCACGTTGATAACACTCCGTTATTGCCCTTATCGTCACTTTTACTTGTTTACCAAATCTATCTATCGTTGTTTGTGTATACATAATAAACTGTTCGCCGTCTTGTGACTGTTCATACATCATTTTGAAGCTAATCTTTCCTTAGCTACCTTCCTATTCAAGTGTTTGTATCGTGTTATTCAATGTGTGCACTACGCTTATATGAACTCATTCAAGATCCTAAAGAGCTTTCCCAGCTAATCGTTGAGTCAGTCTATAGATAATGCTGTTCACGTTAATTTTCAATTGAATTTCGAATTGAAATAACTATAAAACGTGTTTGTGATCTTTCAGATCTTTGAAAAGAAATCACACTTCCTTAACAATAGCACCATGGACAAACACGGTCGGTATAATGTTGACTATGACTGAACTTATCAAGGGTGAAGCAATTGTGTATATGTCAAGATTCAATGAACAAAACTATCTTAAATGTATTGAAAAGTACAAGGTACGACCTTATTTTATGTGAACTTCTAAGATATCGAAATATAATTGTATAACAAATATGCTGGGTAAAACCTTTATTAACAAAGTAACAATTTAATACCCAAATTAGTACAAGTATTTATAATTAAAACAATTGAGCTAACTGCAGACTGTTGCGCTGTGCCAACTGGCACAGCCTATCAGCCGGTCAATAACTACTGACCAGCTCTCGGGTCATGAGTTGCTTCGACCAGACACTCAAATAAGATTTTGTAAACTCGGAGAACCTAGGCAACCCATGGACTTAGGCTCTCGGCTCCAAGGGGATACTTATGTATATAATATATTCAAAGATGAGTGAAATATGCAGACATAATGTTTTTGATATAAAATCGGATAAATTGATCGCAAGATAAGATCGCGCGTAAGATCATCTGTATTTTTGCAGGTTGGTTATGTTCTAGCGGTGCCTCCCTTGGTAGTAATATTGAGCAAATCAGAGTTTATATCAAAATATGATGTTTCTTCGGTGGAACTAATATTTTGTGGAGGTGCACCTTTGAGTTTGTCAGTTATTGCCGAAGTGAAAAAAAGGTAATCACTCAACTTTTTAGTCTATAATGAACCATTTCCCTTTCAGTTTTCAAAAGAGATTAAATTACTGTAAATTTACATTATCTGCTCTTGCTTTAAAGGTATTTTACGTTTCAAAAGAAAAATAATAACGACTTCTGTGGAACGGTGGGCGAAGGTCAGCCTGCGACGCAGGAGGTTGCGGGTTGGATTCCCGCCTCGGGACACATATTTTTACGATCTGCAGAGTTCATGGTGTTCTGGTCGTTTCCTATGTATAATAAAAATTATCAATCTACGAGTATGTAATAGTATTGTGTTTTGTATATCATCTAGCATCCATAACACAAGCTCCGCTTAGCTTGGGGCTAGATGATGCTGTGTGGATTGTCCAGCATTATTCATTTAATTTTGGTAAAAAAGTGTTGTCTATTCTATTTTAGGTCTGGCTATACCTTGACCCAGATAACACACAAAAGCAACGAATCAGTGGGTGGTAGATTACTAATCACTTTGTGATTTTATCTACAGGTTTCCTAATTTGAGGAATGTATTACAAGGATATGGGATGACAGAAGCATCGGGAGGAATCACTAATGAGTCTGATAGTGAACCAAGACAAGGAAGCGTTGGGAAAATTTGCGATGGACTTATTATCAAGGTATTTATTGTGTTCTTTTATAATTGGGGAAAGATTGGGATAATGCTTGATATATACCTCTATTATCCATATGCATTGGCACGCAAAGTCTCTATAGGTTCCTATCTGCTCTTTAAGTTCCTATCTGCTGTACCTACATTTTTCATACACAAATAAAATACAACACTTTTTTGGTAATTATTTCATGTGAAACATGAAAAATTTTTTGTTTCGAACGTAAAGAAATGGATGGCAGTTTTATTAACTGCTGTTTACTTACAACATATACGAACAGAATTAACACAACTTACAACTTATCCTTCGTAGCTTCAAATTCCATGAACAAATAAAACTAACTAAATGAGTATCTGGCGCAGTGCATTAGCATTAGGGCATCGAGAACCGGTCATATTTTAGGAACCGGTTCTTTCGATTCCTGTTTTAACGCAGAACCGGGTACCCGGTTTTTCGGTTCTTTCGGTTCTTTTCTTAATTTATTAGAGTTATATTTTTGTCTTACAATATCTATAGTGGGGTCCAAATCAAACAGGGAATTTATAATCATAGCTATTTTTATTTCTTTATTTTTATCTTTTTAATCAAAGAAGAACCGGGTATTCCCGGTTCTTTCGATTCCGGGAAAACCCGGTTCCGATGCCCTAATTAGCATTGCTATACAGCGAGGTAATGCAGCCAGCGTCTTGGGGACGCTTCTGACTGGTATATGGATCAGTTGAGCTAACTGTAGATGGTATGAAGCGGTTTGCAGTTAGCTCAATTGTTTCAAATGTAAATACTATTTCTAATTTGGATATTGAATTCAAATTTTCTTTATTAAGATTTTACCCAGTAAATGAGTAGCTTTTAAAATAATCCCTCTGGCCACGTGGTCCTACTGCCTTTGTCCTACCGATCGGACCACATGAACTTTTTTCCGGTTGGTTCAATTAATCGGATTATACGGATTTTTAATTCCGCTTCGTCCTATTTTAGGTGGCACCATCAGAACTAGAAGCAATACTACAGCAGCATCCAGGTGTGAAGGATACAGGAGTGATTGGTGTCCCCGATGTATTAGCTGGTGAACTACCAACTGCTTTTGTGGTCAAACAGCCTGAAGCCGCAGTAACGGAGAAAGAACTGATGGAGTTTGTCAAGTCAAAGGTATCTCCGTGGAAGCAATTGCGGGGAGGAGTCAGATTTTTATCAGAAATCCCTAAAAATGGTAGTGGGAAAATTTTAAGACGAAAGCTGCGTGAGATGTTGACTAAACCTATTTCCAAGCTATAATTTGCTAAGGTTCGTTTAATAGTGGTATGGAGTTTTTAACCGACGCGACGTATAATAAAGAAGAGGTTGTCTGTTTGCATGTGTGGACATGTCGTCAATTACTTTATTTTATTTTCAGATTAAAGAAATTGGTGTCAAATTCTCATGAATGTACTATACGCGAATGATTAAAAAAAGAGAAATCTTTTCATAGTTTTCCAAAACAATAACTAACGTTTAGTTTCATTTGATACTTGTTTGTTTTTTTTTTAATTTTAAAGAAGTCTCAATAATTTTAATTCTTTAGGCATAAGCACTTATATAATTTCATAATAAATTATTATGAAATTCATTGACGCGCTCAAATTTTATTTGCTTTTTAGTAGATAGCTGTTAGTGTGTCAATACGTACAATATTGACACACTAAAAGCTGTAGGTATGGCAAATAACGTACCCAAGTTGTGGGTACGTTATTCCATGGGCTTAGATACAAAGGTAAATTGTTATTATATGTATACTCATTCCAAAATCTGTAAATCAATCGTAAATAGCCATTATTATAATATGTATCTATTTTCTATAATCACGGGCCATAGTGACACGGTCCTTTGGAAGGCATGCGTGGGGCCGTAGCCAACAGCAAAGAGGCCCTTATGGCAGTTAATATAAAGGCGATAGCAACACATAGCGGGTATCATAGTCGTTTTCTATGTATAATAAAAAATATCTATATATGTAATAATATTGTATTATGTTTAACAGTCATCTAGTACCCATAACAACAAGCTCTGCTTATATTTGTTGATTATCCGGCATTTATTATTATTATTATTATTCCACTTCATTTAATTATTTATCTCGTTAAAAAATATTTTTTTACAATAGAAAATACAATAAAATTATTATAAAATAACTCTACAGTAAAAATATATCAAAAAGGTGGATCACCGACCGCGAAGCTAGGCTCAAGCGGCCGGTGACTAGGGCTGCAGAGAGAGGAACTTCCTGACGATACGCGCAGAGTCCAGGAGTACCGCCTTTTGGATCTGACCCTTGATCCAACTTCTTATTATTATTATTAATATCATCCTCGGTCGCACAATATGATAAACCCGAAGATGAAATCCGCTAAGTTGCCCACTATTGCAAAGTAAAATGAAAGGATTGTCTACACACCGAAACTGACGACTCAGTCGAGTGAGTTTGGTGCAAAATTAAAATTTTTGTAATTGTATAGGATAGGTTGCGGGTTCGATTCCCGCCTCGGGACAAATATTTGTACGATCTGCAGATATTTGTTCAGGGTTTTCTGATCGTTTTCTATGTATAATAAAAAATATATGTCTATGTTATCTATTGTATTATGTCATCTAGTTAGTACCTATAACAAGCTCTGCTTAGCTTGGGGCTAGATGATGCTGTGTGGATTGTCCAACATTATTTATTTGTTTATTTATTGTGGCTGACAGTGTTTTGTCAAATTTAATTTATATCCAGCAGTGGACTATTATAAGCTGATGATGTGATGCAACACACCGGGGGGCGGGCAGCAGCGCCTTCTGCAGAACAACTACACCGAACTGCGATCCCCAACCCGCATGCCCAGCGTGGGGATTATGGGCAATAACCCCCAAATAATGATGCCATCTATGGCGCTCATTAGGGGAGGCCTATGTCCAGCAGTGGACTATTATAGGCTGGTGATGATGGTGATGATGATGATGATGTGATGCACTTTCACTTTGGTTTACACCCGTAGGTTTTCATACTATAACTTTTATGAAAATATTTTATCGCCTAAGTTCATCAGGGATTCCGTAGGATTCAATAATTTATCAAATTCTCAATTTCGGACCAGTAGTTTTAGAGCCTATTCAGTTCAAACAAGCAAAATCGTTAGCGTCCTCGGATGGTGACGACATTAAGCTGAGACTGGACCTATTTAGCCGCGCACTAGAGAAAGACCAATTTCCAACATCTGACTCTACACGTAGTGTTTTTTGATTGTTTATGTTGTGTTTTAGTAGTTATCTATGTTTAGTTTTAGCTTTCTAGTAGTTTTTCAGTGTAGATTTTTTTTTGTTTTTATTGTAAGTACTTTCTCTTATTTTTTGTGTGTGCTAATAAATTTATATTCTATTCTATTCTATTCTATTCTATTCAAAATATCAAATCATTCCTCATAATAATATTAGTATATAGACGATACACGCCTTATCATGCGAACAAAGGTTTTTGGTAGGTTCGCAAACGTCAGTGGGTGGATCTAGCAGACCAATAAGGCATTAAACTTAGAATCTTTAATGTAATCTGGTTAAATTGCATGGTTCAACCTTCGCCCACACAAGTGAACTGCCTACGGCGTATGGAATTGTACAACAAATGACCTTTACTCCTTAAACCATCCTGAATAGTTGATTTCACATTTTAATAACTATTTTTCTTTAGGCACAATATAAGCACTTAGACTTGTAAAATTTTCATACCATAAATTATTATAAATTAAGAAATAAGGTGTTATTGTCTTTCTCTTCACTCAAATTTGTCCTTATGGACAAATAATGCACATGGATGGAAGTGTACATGGATAGCAAACTCATTTTTATATTTCTAATAAATGCTGCTCGAATTCTTCATATGACTTAGCTTGTAAAGTTTATTTTATTTGTTATGTTAGTTGATTTCTCTTAGTAAGTGGAAGTTTCCCGGAAACATAGGTTAAACACATACCCATCAGCGCCATTCTTAAAACAAATAGGACTGAAAAATGCAACTAACGTGGTAGTAGCAATACCATAAAACTTTAAAAGAACCAGAGATTCATCGCGAGTCATAATGAGTTGTCACTTACGTAATACAGATTAGTGACTAAACATTTCGCTATCGGCATAAAAAAATAAATCAAGTGGTAACTTTGGGCGCTTCAAGTATCGACCATAAATGGGTGTCAAGCCTCAGATTTAACGGGCTTATTCCAATTTCCCCCTTTAATCTAAAGGGGACTAATGGAAATTTAAAAAATGAATACCGTTGAGTATTTAATTTAATAAACACCGCCGTGATAAACAATCATTTTATTAACAAATAAAATTACATCTATCGATCTAACTAAATAAAAACTAGTATTTACAATTGAAACAATTGAGCTAACTGCAAACTGTTGCGAACAAACTACAGGTAACTCATCTGATCCATATCAATACCAGTTGGAAGTGTACCCAAGATGCTGGCTGCATCATTTTATATATTTAACTTCAATTGTCTATTCTGCTCCAAAAGTGTTATGAGTTACACTAGAGATTAAAATAGTACCTATCTACTACTGGCATTCGAAGTTAATCCTCAACGTGCCAGTCGCATGCATAAAATGAAAAAGCTTTTACGACCTTTCATAAAAAAGCCAAATAGGAATCAGCATTAACTTGGAAATCATTTCTCTTTTAGTGCTTGTGTACTTATTTGACGTTTTAAGTTAATGTGCCTATTCAGTGTAGGAGCAATTTATTGCGGCCCGCATAGATACCGAGCTAACAATAAAACACAAAAATTTATAGATGCTGCGCACACAAAGCCGACACCTTATATGACAGCAAACATTTACCTTTCAAAGCGGCGTTAACTCTATCCAAATCGTAAAGTGACAATGGTAGAGGCTCGTTCAAGAGTCGCAATCGTTTGTTCCCCTTCCCGCTGCCTTCGTGAAAGCCGTCGCTCAGAAATATGCCTGAAGAGTGCCTGTAAAGTCTGTAAGCGCACTTCCTCGACCGAAGCCAGTCGACAAACACTATCGCACCATTCAGAGTGCGCTCGTCCCCAGAAAAGACGTGACTTTTCAGCTCCTCGACGTTTCCTTTCATAACTAGCCGAACGTACAGTTTGTAGACCATGAACACTTTCGCGCCTGGCTTGCTGCGCTTTATCTTCCTCACGCTCAGCACTCTCGCTGTGAAAATGTATTTAGATTCAGACACCGCTGACGACAGAATCTCGTAGTCATTAGTTATCGTCTCGTTTAAAACACATTTGGGACCATTTATGTCTTTCTTGCGGTAAACCGTATCCCGCTTCCTCGTGACACCCTTTAGACGGAACTGGGCGTAAATTATCGTGATGTAGTAAAGCAATAACACTAAAAACTGAAGCTTCATTTTTATTGTCTTTATGAACGTTGGCGTTGGCTGTTAAGTCTCGTCCGACAGAACTTGTATTAGGGCCATTTCAGTTGTTCGCGTCGCGGACACTCGATCGTAAACACGCGGACACAAAGTTGCGTAATCGAGCTGAGGCGCCACCGAGACGCGTGCGCCAGCGCAGCCTCGCGCGTAGACTGGGACACCTCGCAATTCAATGCAACCTTCATCAAAGTAAACAAACGTGCTTCTACGTTAATCTCTCAAGTAAGCTAATTAGTTGAATATTATTTGGCGCCAGGTTTGGAAAGTTGCTTCAATAGATGCATAGGTACCGGGTTAGCCGTGGGGCGTCCGTTGATTGTTTGCGGATTCGGCAATAAAATGGAATCTGAGTCGTTATTGGATGGATGCAGGATGTAGCACAGCCGCAGTATAATAGATAGGACACGGTTTCGATGTCGGATGCTGCGAGGTTCAAGTTAACAGTTATTGCCTACGCGCGTCCGGCCGCCCTGAATATTCATGCATCCACTGTTAGGGATGAATAGCTTGGAAAGTTCCCAGTTTTAATCTATTCCGGGATAAATGTTCGCCTTTAAATTTATCCATTGTTACGAAAACCCTTCTATTTTCAACGGATTTTTAAATTATTTCATATAAACTGTGCGGATTCCTCTGTAAATAAATAGCATTTTTTTATATACATAAAGTGCTTGTATATATAAACAAGTACGACAAGTGCGAGTGTAACTCGCGCGCCGAGGGTTTTGAACTTTTGTCGTTTAGGTAGGTACGTATATTGACGACCTGTTAGCGCGGTGGGCTTACAACGCAGGAGGTTGCGGTTTGATTCCCGCCTCGGGACTAATATTTGTAAGATCTGCAGATTATTTGTTCGAGTGTTCTAGTCCTTTTCTACGTACACAAAAATAAATCATCATCGTGATACTTACGAGTATATATACTTTATTAAGTATAACAGATATCGTAGTAGTACGAATTAAACAAGCTTGCTTAGCTTGTCGCTAAATGATGTTGTGTGGATTATCCAGGATACATTACTCTTCTCATATTTTTTTGGAGCACGGTGGAATTCATGAATTCAATAATCTTATTATCTAAATATTCTTCGAGCGCAGTGGAATACATTGGGTATGGACTTTAAAATTTTGAGAACAACGGTTTCGTGGCGCTGTGGAACCCTACTATTACAGTTACTACAGAGATTAGTGGGTAGGTAAGTGGGTTGGTACCTACAATTATTTTTTCGACTTTTTTCTACGTATTTCACTAAGTATGAAACTTAGACGATTTTTAAAACCTGTTTTGAATTGTCGAAATCCATACCTTTGATTTGATATTGCTCTCAATGAAATAGCCCCCATTGTATGAAAATTCGTTTTTTGACCATATTTCGAAAAGTATTGTTTTTACAGACTTCTCTATATTTTTCCTGTAAAATATAGACCTATATCTACAAACGCTTAGTACATTTTATATAGATCACTCTGCTATCTTCGGAGATAGAGGGGGGGGAACGGTCGAATTTTCGACCTTTTTCAAAATATTTCGAAAAGTATAAAACCTATCGAAATTTAAAAAACTGCATTAAAATGTACAAACTGATACCTTTCATTTGATACCCAATTCGGTGGGGTAGTCACCCCTTTAGAAATTTTTCCCGCCCTTTTTTGACCATATTTCAAAAAGTATTATTTTTACAGATTTCTCTATATTTTTCCTGTAAAATATAGATCAATACCTACAAAAACTTGGTACATATCAAATCGATCGTTCTGCAATCTTCGGAGATAAAGGGGGGGTACCGGTCAATTTTTCGACCTTTTTCAAAATATATCAAAAAGTATAAAATCTATCGAAATTTCAAAAACTGCATTGGAATGTACAAACCAATACCTTTCATTTGATACCCAACTCGGGGGGGTAGTCACCCCTTTAGAAATTTTTCCCGCCCTTTTTTGACCATATTTCAAAAAGTATTATTTTTACAGACTTCTCTATATTTTTCCTATAAAATATAGATCAATACCTACAAACACTTGGTACATATCACGTCGATCGCTCTGCAATCTTCGGAGATAGGGGGGGGGGAACGGTCATTTTTTTGACCATTTTCAAAATATTTTAAAAAGTATGAAATCTACCGAAATTTCAAAAACTATTTTGAAATCTACAAACGATTACCTTTCATTTGATACCACTTTCGACTTTGTACGTTCCATTTAAAATTTCGATTTCAAAATTTGTATGGAAAATCTTCATTTTGATTTTTCATTTATTTTTCTATAAATATGTGCGGGCGCACAAAATGTATTATTATTTCAAATTTCAAGTCAATAGCTGCAGTAGTTTCTGAGATATTAAGGATTCAAAACACAAAACAGACCCAAAGCGATTTCATAAGGGTTTTGCAACCGATGGCAAAACCCTAAAAATACGCATAAATTTAATGGACGATTATCCGTTTAATCATAAATAGTGGTTATAACTATATACAATTTCAATCAACAAAATCATCCCACGCCCCCTCTCAAATTATACAGTCCCGACTTAACAATGGCGCTTACTCTCCCCAAATTGAGCTTCATTGTTGTCTCCATTCTCTTTATTGTAAAGCAATGGTAAGATTTTATATAAAGCAAGTTTAAAATCACTGTTAGTCGTCTCCGCACGTACGTCGTAGGTGATTGCGGAGCTTACAAGAGGAATTTGGAAAGTGGTACAGGCGTAGGCGGGCGAGTCTAACAGCTCTTGACGAATCTTCAACGTCGCACTTTATATTTTTAACATTTTTCACAGAGCCAGTAAAGTGCTTACTTTATAGTTTATAGCATAGTGGGATAGCTTCGTGTCATTAAATATAGTAAGCCTCGTGAGGTCGTTTCATTCCGATCTTGTCGAACGAATATCTCCGAAATGTCCATGTCAATGATCAGGAATGTGGGTATGTAAATAAATTGCATAATGTAATTTGAATCATAATTGTATCAAGATTTGATACTCGTACTATCTTACGAGTTGAACCATTCAAATGCAAATTGTACCACACAATATACCTAACCCCACTTTGCAACATACGTCCATTACACGTACAGCAAACTGAATAGGCGTCTAGATTACAATCTAGGAGCACCTACTTGACAGGCACTCATAAAAACGTTTCAATCACCTTCATTAAGCATCATGCATAATTTAAATCCTCGCGATAAAGTTTTAATAAGACACTTAACATATTCATAGTTAAAGGATACTACCATTAGGACAAGTAGGCACCTAAATATTCTGAAAGCTTCGTGTGTGGTTTGGTTCTAACGTGACGAATGAAATGAATGAGCCCATTACTTTCTCCATCGTCCATAAAGCTTCCTGCGATGATACTTTCAGATAGATACGACTCGCCTGCCGACTATCGACTTTAATCTACAGATACGATACCCACTCCTCGCTACACCATCATTACCTATCCATACTATCAATAATGCTGTTGGTCTCACGCAAGCATTCTGCGAGTTCAAGTCTAATGAAGCAGATTTAATCGTGTGCAGAGGTTTATCTCAGTTCTCACGGATCGCGCGGACGGTAGACTGATGGTATCGCTTCTGCGCAGAGTTACGAAGGGATGAGACGGACATACGTAAAGCTCACTGACACTATTTTACGAAGTAGCTGAGGGAGCCAAGATGCGATGTGCCAGATATGAGCTCGACGCATCCCGAGAAACACGCAAACTCAGGACTACAGATGAGCGAGATACTCATCTCGTCGCCGGATTATTCGAGGCTTAAATTGGATCTTCTTGGAATTTTTAGGTTAAAACGGCTTTCGCAATAAAATTTATAGCGAAGTATTTGACTCGGAACAAAGTCTATTCCTGACCCTGCGAATTGAATTAAATTCCATCTCCGCGTTGTTTTATTTACTTTTTATGCTCGGAACATCACATTTTTTCTAGACTACGAAAAAGCGAATTAACTTTTAAGATAATGGTACAAAATTGGTTAAGCTACAGCAACTATAAAAGAGAATAAAAGCACTTATGCAGATAAATGTGTCTGGCTGTGGGACCATTAAGAGACAAATAAAAATATCACTTGAAATTTATTGAACGTTACTTGACGCGTAGCATAGGGATGACACTCTATTATATTCGTTTTACGACTGGCATTTACTTATGTCGTAATGTTTGTTCTACTAATTGGAAATTGTTTGCGTTATAGATAATCTCTATCCTGCAATACGTATTGAATGTGTGTGTATAGCACATGTTTGAACTACAGCGGCGGACTTCAGACGCATTCGCTGCTCAATCCATTAACTTAACGAACAGTTGTCAAGATGTCGATCAAAATCACTTCTTAATGCCTTGCCCCTCGGTGTACATTATTGATACGACACCCACACATAATTATAATTTCATCAGGGCTCAGATTGCGTTAACTTTTATTTGGATTTGTTGTATTTTTTAAAGTGTGTCGACCTTGGAATTAATTTTGAACGAACATTATAAATTATGTTTTTAAATGATAAGTTGAAAGATGAGTGTTTTGGTGAAAAACTTACCTTTTACAGCTGCATCAATCCTGTCCAAATGATAAAGCGTGAGTGGCACAGGATCAGTCAGCAGACGCAACCTCGGGATAAGTCTAGGCACATCAGTGTACACTCCATCACTCAGAAAAATAGCTGAAAGTCTAGGACGTGGGGCAGGAGTACAAGACTCCCTCGCTCTCGGCCTCTCCAACACGACCGTAGAACCACTCAACGTCTCCAAACCGTCTTCGAACTTCACAAATGATTTTATTTCACTCAAAGTTCCTTTCAACACTCGTCGCATATAAACCTTGTACAGGTTCGATCTCTTCCCGATTCCGTCCGCAGGTTTCGATTTCTTTACATTGAGCACTTTGCCCGTAAATATGTACTTGGACTTGGCTATCGCTGCCATCAAGGACCACTCGTCTTCTATAATGGTCTCGTTGAAGTTGCATGGTGGGAGAATGGCCCTGTGCCGGCGCGTGTATCGTTTCCTCACCTTACCCTTGATCCTGATCTCGGCTGCCGCGATCGCCAGCAAGATAACATAAACAATAATCGAGAACCTCATATCGTGATCGTGTATGAACGAGATTGCTGCAAATGTATCTGTCACATTATGCGCGTTATTTATGCAAACAGGCGCTCGTAAAGTGGTGGACGGCTTATTAGTGTAGAGGCGTTGACATCTCAGTGGGAGAAATATATAGAATCGTTCTTAATTGGTTATTCGATATTCATCCGAGGTAAAGTAATGAGCATCAGTTGACCGATAGTCATGATCGTGTGTTGGTAAACAAACGTGTGTGAGAGGGACCGGGACGGAGAGCGGATGCGTGCGCGTGCGCAGCTCGCTAGCGTTGACTGAAGCCTGTCCACGCAGCCTCCCAGAAATTAGGGGAGAATGCATTCTCTGGACTATTTTGTAATGCAAACTTACTTGACGTTTTATTTGGTTGACCATTAGGACTTATTGGAGCTTGATTAATTTTCATTTTAGTGATTTACTTGGCATTAACAGATGGATTTCGTTTCCGTTCTTCTGGACTGTTTTTAATGTAAGAAGCAGAGCCTATTTCTTAAGTCATGTCCTTGTTTTGTGATAAATAATCAAATAGTTATTTCTACCATAAAATTGTGTATGCTTTTTAATCCCACACATTCATTCATAATCCCACCAAAATTTATGCCATCAAGAATTCGAATTCCCACGAGCTTTCAAAGAAAACATCCAAAATCTGTTAATCCAATAAACTTTTTGTCCAAATGCCAACATGCTAATATCACTTGCTAATTAGAAAAGCAGCCGCATTGCGAAAACGAATCACGACGTGGTTGCATTGAATGCTACCGTGGTACAGTCTCTGTGAAAGCTCGCGATCTCGATGCGTGCGCGTGGGCGGACCGGGTGTAGCGCCGGTACCCTGCGTGGTTCAAGGTAGTGGAGTTACTATGCATTATTGTAACAACTTAGTGATCGGAATATTTGGAAAAGATGGAAAGCTGTACACCAGAAGAAGGATCTTATTGATTTGAAACCAATCAACTACTTACTATAATCGATCAATATCAAAAATAGATTGAGTAGTAAATATAAATCCTTATACGGCGATGAACGATATTTATAAAAGTATGGTGAGGATCGATAAAAAATTAACATGAAATTCGGTTTACAGCATGTAACATACACATTCACAGATCTATTCCGTCAACGAGTCAATAAAGGGAAGCAACAACAGCACCAATGCAACCCCAAGACCGCGACTTAGCCGGATCACCTATCACAGAGACCACAACCAGATTTGCCAACAAATCTTTGAGGTGTAATTGCAGTATAGGTACCGGCTACAGAAACACCAGCTTTCTACAAAGTAGCAAGCTTGCAGTAGCGCAACTTCAGGGCAACAAATTGATGCTGGTCCTAGTGGTGCTAATCCGAGAGTCCTAGTCACGTTGTAAAATGTATGCGTAACGTAGCAAGACGAATGTGCGTAAAAATACTGTTACACATAGTACAAGAGGACTAAATCTGGGGCCTAGGTACCCCAATTTTAATCTAAGTTAATCTCATCCATTAAATTTCATTCATCCAAAATATCCAAACAAAAGTGGAGTTCCACAACTCATCGAAGGCATGAATGTTAGCAATACAGCGACACAATAAACAGTAATAATTTGTTACTAACAAAAGGTAATTAATTATTATTACATCAAATGTATGAAACCGATATTCTTCTTGCTGTGCTAAAATACAACACACAACCATAACAAAAGTATGGTTCTAGGTTAACACTTGAAGCGCGAGAAGCATTTTGCTCGGTGTGTGTGTATTAATTACATCGTAATTTTTATAATTCTTACAATTTCATTTTCTCTCCTCAAATTGACGATTTCAAAAGACAAACTGTTATCTACATAACGCATACTTTATCACACGTCTTCATTATTTATTTATTAGGTAACACTAGAATCTTAAACTATAGCAAATCAAGCTACAGACAGTTTACAGTCATAGTCTTTCACACTATTCTAAATTGTGACTCAAAAATTTTATGGACCATTTCTCGACCTATATTTATTGCAGATCCAGCGATGGATAAAAAAGCTAAAAAAAAGCTTAAGTTTAATATGGGCTCGTCCTTGGGTTGTTGACAGTATTGAAGTACTTACTGGTTATTAATTTACACTGCCTGAGATACAAGAGCTCAAAGCGGGAATGTTATCTACGGGTACAAACTGTTACACTAATAGCAAAACGCTGTAACCAAACGACCAGATATATAAATGTTTAATTTTAAAAGATAGCTCCGTTAAATATTTGCGAAGTAGCCATAGATACGTTTCTTGACAGGTAGAAGAGATGTAGGGGTCTTCCTAATAAAAAATACCCTAATGCTGTAAATGGATCGATTAATTTTAACCCGCGGAAAGGCGTACCGATCGATCGTGGCAAACTTGGCATACATTGTCTATAAAAATAATGATTTTTTAAGTACCTACCTACTGTATGTAGTACAGGTAGTGTAACTAGCGCGGCGAGGTTTTCGAACGTTTGTAAATTACACAAATATGTAGTATTATAGATAACGGTTAGAGACTACCGGTATGTAATGAATTACCTATATTTCAGATAGATCTCTCGGAAAGCTTTGGGGGGAAATAATGGTAAATTGTTCGACATTTTCACAACATCTATGGAAATATGAAACGTTAAAAGTTCTATAATTAAAGGAATGCGAAGAAGCATAATCACAGAGCTCATATCGATATTTCATTCGCAATTCATATAAAAAGTCCATAAATTAATCCATAATTTATAATTAACTATCATTCGACTCGTTCAGTTACTTTCTTTTTGCATCGAACGTCTACGAAAAATTCCAGTGAAAATAATACATTACGAACTGCAGAGAAATAAACCTCAAAGAAAATAAATAAACACAGTACATCTTCCCACTCATCTCTTCCGAGAGCGATCCCGGGGGACATAGCTGGCTCCTACTCTGAGTTTACGAAGACACTACTCATTTGACAAAGACCTTCGTACCTGAGTTTCCAAAAAACTACTAATTCGACAAAAGGCTTTCGTATCTGATTTTTCGAAGATACCTACTACTCATTTGACATTACGTCCATCGTGACATTATGAAAAGCATCCAAATAAATCAATAGATGACACTTAATTTATAATGCGAATGTTTGGATGTTTTGATAATGTTTTTAACCTATTCCTGCCAAAACTACGTGCGAGATCGGACATAATTTTCCAAAGACATATTTCTAGATGAAAGACTCCAGCAGAAGTTATTTTTTTCATTTTTAATTATTTATGGGACTGAGAGTCATTGATATTACTATCTCAATTCGGTATTTTTACAAAACTACTACTTAAAACTAAATTACATCTAAAAATAATAAATATAAAAGTTATATGATCAGGAATCCGTTCTTAAAAAATCGCAGTTGGACCCTAGGCATATATTGCGATGTTCTTTAATGTTTTATACAATTTCGTTCTACCAATACGCCCCATGCGTAAAAAGATGGTAGAGGGCACGATAAACACGTACGCTCATGTACGCGACTTCTACGAGATGTTCGCATGCTTTTGTTCCACCATACCTTCAACCGCATCAATTATATGCAGTTGAACCGTTTACGATGTGAGAATGTGTGGGCTTCAGCCGCACTTATAAGAATGCACTGAAGGACACTGCCAGTCAGGAATAGGATCCCACCAACGATGTTAGTATTTTTTACGGGGTACCCTCCGAATCTTAATAAATATGAAAAGCAATAGAATATAATAGAATAAAATATAGACGGTGATACTTAAGTGAAACAAAATAATAACAATGTTAAGAAATCATCACCAGCCTAATTAGTCTACTGCTGGACAAAGGCTTATACTGTACTGTCCTCGCCTGTCTTCCTTTTTTTTATTTATTTATCATCTTAAAAATTATATTACACAGAAACTTATAATAATAACACTATGTAAACCACAGAGGTTTACATAGTGTTATCCTGTTCCTGTCTTTAGCTTGTTGCGTCCTGTAATATGATTGTCGAATCGTGGTATCAGCTATAGAAGAAATGAGAATGAAGTAAAGAGAAAAATAATTTTAGGGAAAACTAGAGACCTGTTTTAATAGAGCAAGAACAATCTCAACCTACCGCCTCCTCTTCACTATCCCTATTTTATTAATATATTACTATAATGTTACAATGTCGTTATTCGTTAACAGTAGACTGCAAAACTATAAAATATGCAATTGAACGCGTAGTAAGTCATTTCTACAAGACAATTTCAATTGCATATAACTTGCTACACTTTTAACTACATTTAATTGAAAGTGTAGCAAGTATAACGTGTTTTTCAACCATCGAATTAATTTTACGTCGGTGTCTGCAGATGAATAATGAATTTAGCAAAACAATCGACTGTGGGTAATTTAAACAGCACCTTTGTTGTTTTAAGCCGTCAAAATTTCGTTATTACAATAATTTCCTATCCGTATTCACCTCATAAATAAACAACAACCGCTGAAATATGCACAGCGAAAATAAAGCGATAAACGTTGATGTGATATTGACGTAGACTCTGCACAGGGCTGTCATGTTACTCTGATAAATAATGAGCTGGAATAATATCCTACTTCCATATTAAGCAATACAGTAAAATTATGTAGACCGAATTGATTACAAAATATGTTCTGATTTTATTCAAAATTATCCTTATATTATTTTAGTGGGGACCAACGGAAAGTATACTTCCCGTTCTTCCCCATCGGGCCCAGCGGGAAGTTTACTTCCCGTTCGTCCCCTCTGGGGACGAAACGTGGGGACGAGCGGGAATAACCCAATTTTCCAGCTTACTGCGTAAAATTAACAAAAACATAGAATAGCTATTGTGCCGTGGATTTGTCGCAAATGTAGACGAGTCATGGTAAAATTATAGTTTCTCTGTTTTCTTTAAGCCACACATTTGACAGACAGTACAATAAGTAGAAGTTTTTTTTGTTTGTGGTTATGAACAGTTTAGTCAACACTTTAAGATTCAGCTGCTTATCAAGATAATGTGTGAAGTTTTAAGCATCACAAACGCAGACTTCTCATAATTAAAAGCATACCTACGTAACAAATTACAGCTTCGCTTTACAAAAACACCCTAGCTATTAAGTATGTACCTTTGTAAGTAAACTGATTTTCCTGACATCGAATGTACAGCAAATATATTATGTATAATGTTAATGAGAACAAAACGTTCCAAAAAGAAACAATACCACAGCCCTGTAAAAGCACTTCTTTACACCTTTTTACGTTACCAATTTGTCAGGCTTCTGCTTTTCATCCAGCAGCCCTAATCGTGAATGATATTTCGTGTACCGACAACGCGGCATATTCCAATAATTCACGGTTTCGAGCTCGGAACTAATCCCGATTTACTGAAACGATCACCGGGCGATATTAAATCACTCTGTCAAACTGCAACAAGCCGCTCATTAAACCGATCCAGGGTGAACTTATTAATTGGCACCTTTGTTTCATACTGTGTTGGTAGAGCCAGAAATTTCAATTATTTTGAACCCTTTTGATACGTATGATTTGCTTACTCGCCATTGTACAGGGTGGCAAGTTTGTAATTTAAGGAAATGCCATGTTTATGTCTACGATAATATCTTATATTATGATGATATGATACATATATGAGATGATACATTCGAACAACAACTGCCTAATCGGCATTGACGAACTGATAGGTATGTTTGTCTATGTTTACGTTCCACCATACTTTTTTTGACTAATAAATCCTAAAATGTGTTAGTAAACTAACAGAATGAAATGAAAAAGCTTTTACGAAATGGATACTTAAATTCGCTTTTCCATTTTATACCTATCCTATCCTATTGAAATTCGTTTATAAAATTCAACCGAATTACACGGTCTAGTCGTTCAATCGCGAAGCGTAACGTATTCCAAGAATTGCATTGCAATGCATATTTATCCAGCTTTAGAGTTTTACTAATAAATGCACGTGCCTATGTACATATGTTAAATCTAGCTAGGGACATCACTACATATTATGAAACAAAGCTTGCCGCTGTCTGTCTGTATGTCCCTATGTATGCTTAGATCTTTAAAACTACGCAACGGATTTTGAAACGGTTTCTTTTAATAGATAGAGTGATTCAAGAAGAAGGTTTTTGTATTGCACCCGTGCAAAGGTGTGGGTAGTAAAGAAAACAAAAGAAACTCGCCAGAAATAAAATTGCAAAAATATGACTGACATCAAATGCAAATTGAAATGCAAATATTTGCTGTTCCTCTCGCGTCATTATGAACATTTTACAGAATAAAATATTTTGTACAGTAAGCGTTAAAGTGTTAAAATCCATACTTACGAAGAAATTCTACCTATTTATAATTTTTATTTTAAATTCTGTGAGTGTGTTTTTACTGCGTTAAATAGATTATCTAAATGTTTACATAATTATGTGTTAACAAAGTATTTATTTAACTAAGTATATAATTTGATATGTATTTATATGATATATATTTGACCTGTATAATGTATTTATTTTATTTGTGTTATATATTATCGCTGTCTATTTTTTTCTGACAATTACGATTGAAACTAACCAATTACACGGTATTAAATACAAATTTTTTTTAAATAGAAAAACACCAAACACCGTGCCCTGTGGGTGGATAATAAATAATACCTGTGGACTGATTCGTTAATTTTACACACACATCTGTACTCTTCTAACTGGTATTGATATGGATCAGTTAAGCTACCTGCAGTTTGCTTGCAACAGTCTACAGTCAATTATTTCAATTGAAAAACTAGCTCTAATTGAGTTAGATAATTGTAATATTCCTTGTTAATATAAGCTTTTTGCCATTTTTAAAATAGATAATTTTAGGTTAGGTAATGTATATTAGTACCAGAAAGTACTTTGTTCGATTTTTTTTCATCTAAATGGATGGTAGCAACGTAATGACAGTTTTCTTGGGGAATTACATTGAAATACTATTGAATTATCGTTAAACGATTACCGGCGATATGCCAAGTACTCGCCGGGCATCGTAATTGGTCTTTTCATCGGAGAAACTCGCTACAAGGAATCGCTTTCATCATAATTGGTGAGCAGTAAATAACTACCTACTAACTAAATACCGATAACTGTTCAGTAAACTGAGCTTTCATTCGACACCCCACGCGGTTACAAGGCTTTTTCTTAGAATTTTCCTGCTTAGAAAATAGTCACAAGTCACAGAATAACTATAACTATACAGTTCTCTATAATAGTTCCTCTATACTTGTGTTCGTAACGTACCTACACAAGTGTAGAGGTATTTGAACAGTTTTTTCTAAGCTAGGCTTGGCATGATATTTGCGAGATTTTTTCTTCATAGTCCTTTGTATAAATCACTTTGCGTAAACATAGGATCAAATAAATAAGGTGATTATGTTTACAGAAATGAGATCTCTGTAGGTTTAAATCTGATAAGTCTGACTTAGACTTAGATCTATGTACATATTTTTGACTTGTCTAAGTGCATATTTTGTAAGCCTAAAGAAATAAAGTTATTGAATCTGAATCTGAATCTTTGTAGGAGCATAAAATCAGCCAGATAAGGACTGACTAGAGGTTACTTCAATAATGACATACAATGTACTTTAGGTTTACTTTAGGTTAACATAATTATGTACACTCTATATTTTTTATTCCATGTCGTTTGAGCTGTTGTTTATTCACTGGGTTTTCAATGTTACTTTTACGTGAAAATCTTAAATTGAATCTCTGATGCTCTTACTGAAATTGATAAAGTTAAGTTAGGTTAAGTAAGTTAATGCCTTTAATTTTCCAATAAACAAAAAAAATTGCTTGATAAGAACTGTAAAGGTCGGGTCGGCGTAAATTGACGTAATGTTGCATATGACACAGCGAGCTTTCGTGTCTTCAAGGGCGTCGCCAGCCTACGACCTAGGGGGGGGGGGCAAGTCGTAGCCTCGGCGGGGGGGGGAGGGGAGTTAGAGCTTACGACCCTATGCCAGCAGCGGATAACATGGGCTGATGATTATGTACGCTAACTTTATCCAAGTAAGTAATTTTCAAGGCACAGTGTTTAAAACTTTCCTATTTATCTGGTACGCAAACAATATTTGCCGTGTGGTGACGGCATAATATAGAATTTCACCACCCCAACTCATCCCGTGGGTGTCGTAAGAGGCGACTAAGGGAAACACACCGGGGGGCGGGCAGCAGCGCCCTCTGCAGAACTACTCCACTAAACTGCGATCCCCAACCCGCATGCCCAGCGTGGGGATTATGGCCAATTACCCCCAATGATAAGAACCGCCACAAAATGGCCCCCAGTTCCCGGCCGCCTCGCTATTCCTGGCCATGGTAGCGGCCACGGTAACGGCGGGGCAGGGGGTGCTAGGAATCTCCGGGCTACATTAGGCTACCACACCCCACACACACTGACCCTGGCAACGTTTAACGGACGCACTCTGAGGCTTGATCACCATCTAGCGCAGTTGGAAGTGGAGCTAGAGAACATTAAATGGCATGTTCTAGGGTTATGTGAAGTCCGTAGAGAGGGGGAGGACACTGTAACCTTAGACTCGGGCCATCTTCTCTACTTTCGCGAGGGTGATAAAACATCCCAGGGTGGCGTAGGTTTCCTCGTCAATAAGGCCCTCTCTAACAACGTCGAAGAAATCTCCAGTGTGTCGACCAGGGTAGCGTACCTGATCCTTCGGCTGTCTAAGCGCTATAGCTTGAAGGTCATTCAGGTCTACGCACCGACCTCGGCACACTCGGATGATGAAGTGGAGGATATGTACGAAGACATATCCAAAGCCTTACATCACACCACCAAGGCTCACTTCAACGTTGTTATGGGGGACTTTAACGGCAAGGTGGGAACCCAGACTGGCAACGAATCCCGAATAGGCCCGCATGGTTTTGGTGTTCGAAATCACAGGGGACAAATGCTCGTCAACTTCCTCGAGAAAGAGGGGCTGTTCTTAATGAACTCTTTCTTTAAGAAACAGCCCCAAAGGACATGGCGGAGTCCCGATTCTGTGACAAAAAATGAGATCGACTTCATCATGACGGATAGCAAGCATATATTCAGAGATGTCTCAGTGATCAACAGGTTCAATACCGGATCTGATCACCGACTCCTTCGAGGCTCTCTGAATATAAATTTGAAGCTTGAAAGAAACCGTCTGATGAAGTCCACGCTCCGACCGAACCCAATCCAAATCATGGCGGGCACCGAGAAGTTTCAGCAGCTTCTCGGGGATAAATTCGCTGCCTTGGAACCCACTGATGACGCTGACGAGACCCTACACAATCTGGTAGAAACGCTGAGGGACGAGGGCATCAAGTTTTGCGAAAAGCAGCGTACTGGTAAGAAGTCCAAACTCTCGGATGAGACTCTTGGGCTGATGACAAAAAGACGGGAAACCACCCAAGCGACTTCGTCAGAGAGGTCAGACCTGAACAAGCGAATTGCGAAGATGGTACGACGCGACCTTCGGAGCTCTAATACACGCCTCATTGAAGAGGCGATAGAGCGAAACCGAGGGTCCAAAGTATTCACTCAGCAGCTTGGAAGGAGCCACCTAACGAAGCTTTCAACGCACGACGGAAGGACCGTATTGTCGAAGCCGGAGATATCGGCCGAGATAGAGGACTTTTATGGCCGTTTATACGCTGCACATGCTCCCCGTTCCCAACGAGACGACCACGATTCTAGAGCCACCTTGATACGCCACTATACCGACGAACTGCCAGACATCAGTCAAGACGAGATCGTGTTAGCTCTGAGGCAGCTTAAAAATGGAAAAGCCCCCGGTGAGGACGGAATAACATCAGAGCTTTTGAAAGCTGGAGGATACCCTGTTATACAGGAGTTACAGAGCCTCTTCAACGCCGTCCTTCACAGTGGGAGAACTCCAAAGGCGTGGAGTGGGAGTTTGGTGGTGCTCTTTTTTAAGAAGGGAGATAAAACCCTTCTTAAAAATTATAGACCCATCTCGCTCCTAAGTCACGTCTATAAGCTTTTCTCACGAGTTATATCGAACCGTCTCGCCAGGAGACTCGACGAGTTTCAGCCATCGGAGCAGGCTGGGTTTCGCGGAGGATATGGTACCATAGACCACATTCACACAGTGAGGCAGATTATACAGAAGTCCGAAGAGTATAATCAGCCCCTGTGTCTGGCTTTTGTGGACTATGAGAAGGCCTTTGACTCCGTTGAAACCTGGGCTGTTCTACAATCCTTACAGCGATGCCAAGTAGACTATCGTTATATCGAGGTGCTGAGATGTCTCTACGAAGCCGCTACGATGAGTGTCCGAGTACAGGACCAGCAGACTAAACCGATCCAACTGCGCAGAGGAGTGAGGCAGGGGGATGTCATATCCCCGAAACTGTTCACTAGCGCGTTGGAAGATATGTTTAAGACGCTGGACTGGAAAGACAAGGGCATCAACATAAACGGCGACTACATCTCACACCTGCGATTCGCTGATGACATAGTCTTAATGGCGGAGTCGCTAGAGGAGCTGCACCGGATGCTGGACAGTCTAGCTTCAGCCTCCCGATGTATCGGTCTTGGCATGAATTTGGATAAAACCAAAGTCATGATCAATGCCCACATTGATCCAAGACCGGTGATCGTACATGGCCACCTTCTCGAAATTGTTTCTGAGTACACTTACCTCGGGCAGATTTTGCAGTTGGGTAAAAACAATTTCGAGAAGGAAGCCAAGAGGAGGATCCAGCTAGGCTGGGCAGCGTTCGGAAAATTACGTCGAGTCTTCTCGTCATCCATACCGCAATGTTTGAAAACGAAAGTTTTTAATCAGTGCGTCCTACCAGTCATGACCTACGGAGCTGAGACGTGGACACTCACGATAGGGTTGGTCCACCAGTTCAAAGTCGCTCAGCGCGCTATGGAAAGAGCTATGCTCGGAGTTTCTCTGAAGGATAGGATTCGTAACCAATTCATCCGACAGAGAACTAAAGTCATCGACATAGCTCAGAGAATTAGCCAACTGAAGTGGCAGTGGGCCGGCCATATTTCGCGAAGAACCGATAACCGCTGGGGTAAACGTGTTCTTGAGTGGAGACCGCGACTCGGTAAACGTAGTGTAGGACGCCCTCCGGCCAGGTGGGATGACGATCTGCGAAAGACTGCTGGCAGATGCTGGATGCGACAAGCCGAAGACAGGGCGCTATGGCGCTCATTAGGGGAGGCCTATGTCCAACAGTGGACTAACATAGGCTGATGATGATGATGATGATGATGCAAACAATATGATCTACAACTGGCATTCAACACTGCAAGTGAATGAGCCAGCACGACAACTTTTGCAACTTTTTCGGGTCAAGAGGTAGTACAAAAAAAAAATTATTTATATTATTTTGTAGTGTGCGGCCGCTGGAAATAGTCGAAACTGAAGACTACAGAATGAACGGCGAGCGGAGCGAGCCGCGATTTTTTAGCGATTTAGAAGAGTTTGTATATATATTTAAAGGAATAACAACACACGAAGGGAGCAATTTAATCGGCAAAACAAGAAAATAGGTACTTAATACATTCATCGATTAACGAAATTCAAATTAATGTCGTGATCTGCCTTCCAACATGGAGTCGGGCGTAAATGAATGTGATGCGTGCGCCTAGCTCACTTACATTATAAGGTACACTTATATAATACGAATCGAATGATACTTAGCGTGAGAACGAGCCACCCGACGAATTTTGACGAACAAAAAATTGAGTTTTTAAGACAGAACAACCACTTCAAGTACTCCCACGTATCCGAGAAAACTTTTCGGGGGGTGGCTTGAATCCCCAAAATCCCCTATCCAGGTCCGTAGACCTGTTTTCCTGTATGGCGATTGTAAATAAGAATGGTTTCAACTTCCATGTGAAAAGCTTTACGAGCTATACACAGCATACATATTATAATATTTTGTTACAAATGACCGACCGAAACATCCTAAAATAAAAATTACTTTAAATACAATTTTTTTTTTAAGTTATATTATTGTACTAACTGTCACTACTTATTCCTAGTGATAGTGAATTTATGCGGGATTTAATGGCAAAGCAAGGCAATAGCAGGACTTTCGTTGTTTTGCAGTTGGCTAGGTACATTTTTTTGATCTCTAGGGGGGCAGCTGCCCCCCCCCCCTGCCCCCCCCCCTGCCCCCCCCCCCTGGCGACGCCCTTGCGTGTCTTTACGGAGTAAAAAAGCGCTCGCAACATGCAACGAAACGGATTTTTGTATACACCGTAGAGATGATGTTCGATGCGAATTGTACATTACACTCCGTAATACCACTCAGTACCCACCTTTATAAATGAACGAATGTTTTTTTACTTCGTTAACAAACATGATTAACTGTTACAATAAATTAGGAGTTTCCTTTTAAGTTAAGCATACCAGAACCTACTCCTCTCTTCCTCTTTTAAATTAGCCAAAGGTAAAGGATTTACATATATTTAGAATCTTTCATTCCACTGGCTTCACGGAATAAGAAATCCTGAACTGCAATTTCAATAGTCAGCGTATAAATAGAGGCAGGTAGGTAATTAGGTTCAGAGCGGAACTCCGTTGAAATAAAAGCTGAAATAGTCACCTTTGTAAGCGGCTTTCGATTTATGCGTGTCTTGCAGAGCTGGCTGGCACTCCACTGAAAGAACCGTGCATTTTCAAAGCATTTGCACCTTGGGTAATACGCTGCCAGATTCTTTGGGTGGAAAATATTGTGCTTTATCGACGTTAAATAAAAAAAATGGTACTACTAAAATCAGAAATAGAATTTTTACAATTTCACTACAGGTTATATTAGGATGAAACCATACATTACATACCTACTACAACATCGTTATATTGCAAGATCAACATATTCAGTCTGTTGATTCTTCAATTTGTCTTTCACGTTTTTGCAAATATCTTAGTAATAATATAAATAAATGGTCAAATAAACTGGCGATTTTAACTCTAAGTAAAAGACATGGTAATAAATCTGTAAGTTTTTCTCAGCAGAATATTTTCTGGAACCGCTAAAATTGCCAGAGACATCATTAGCCCTTACTACAGTACTCTTCAGTTCAATGGGCCAGAAGGGTGCACAAAGTGTCGAGCTGGCCGGATGTCCTCCAGTTCGTTTGAGGCAAAGAACCTGAGCGTCTGGCCTTGCATTTGAAAATTTTATGGACTCAATTCGATTGGGAATTTCAGTGCTCCTGGAATTTTATTTTACCCTGGAATTTGTAGTAATATTTGTTCAGGGTGTTCTGGTCGTTTTCTATGTATCATAAAAGATAGATGGACGATAGATGGAAGATAGATGGATCGAATATTATTATGTATATCTGTTATCTAGTACCTATAACACAAGCTCTGCTTAGCTTGGGGCTAGATAATGTTGTGTGAATTGTCCAGCATTACTTATTTTATAAAATTCCAAAAAAGTTATTTATGTTCTATGCTTTGCAGATACTAAGCAAGTTTCGCAAAAAAAAAAAAAACGTGCCTACCTATTTCGATAAATAAATGTAAACAAACAAGAGCATTGGATCACAGTTTTGCTGACGTTCCACCCTGGGTCGAGTTGTCCTCTTCCATTTGCGGTTGGAGATAAGGCCTTTCTGTAATTGTAAAGCTAGCTTATTGTCCCCTACTTCTAAAATGGCACAAATTGACCGGGTGGACTTCGGTCAATTTGACCCATGTTTGATTTTTATTTTTTTTGAGATGGAATCCAATAAGAATATTTTTGCCTTTGCAGTGCGGGTACCGGCATAGAATTTCACCACCCCAATTCTTCCCGTGGGTGTAGAAAGAGGCGACTAAGGGACACGCACCGCGGGGTGGACAGCAGCGCCCTCTGCAGAACAACTCCAACGAACTGCGATCCTCAACCCACATGAGGATTATGGGTAATAACCTCTAAATGATAACCGTCTATGGCGCTCATTATGGGCCTATGTCCAGCCCTGGACTGATCTAGGTTGACGATGAAGAAAACTTTGAAAAATCTTATCTCGCGCACGTTTGTCGACTTCACTCAGCTTGGTAAAGTTGCAGCGATGATAATATAATGCGTGTCTTAAGTACCTAGTTGACGCCTGACACGCGACAAACACTAAACTTAACTTATCCTTAGAAGTTGTATACAGGATGTTAACATCTTGGAACTGCTTACCACATCGTTTTAGACAACTTTCAGAGTGCAACGGTAAAGCTTGTCTGGAGTAAACAAGGATCTTTAGTGGACTAGTACAAGGAAATCCTATGAATGTGAATTTCAATCGTTATCATGCAATATATTAGTTATTCATGTCATTTGAGGAAATCATGTTATAAAAGAAAATCATTTTCTAGTAAAATGTCCCAAGGTCAATCTCTGGGTAACGGACGGCAAAACTGTCAAGATAAAATTAGTAATTTGGTCGGATAACCTTGGCGAAATAGTAAGCTACGTTTTTTACATACAAAAATCTCGTACATCGTGATATTTACAATATTTTCTGTTGTTTTGACAATTTGTGCACGCCGTAATATCAAAGGGTGTGCAAAGTATACCTGCCAGTTCTGTAAACCAACATAGTCCCAGTCTTAGCAAGCGCAGCAGTAGAGAGCTTAAATATTCGCTTCATAAATATGGAATGAAGTTTCAGTTTATATCCAGAATAAACACGAGCAGTGGAATACAAAGGTAGCGTACAGTCGCACACGTATCAATAGTGCAGAGTTTGGGTTCCACTATGCTTGCCTTCCCCGTTTGATGGGTTGAACATAAATATATAAATAATGCTGGACAATCCACACGGCATCATCTAGCCCCATGTTAAGCAGAGCTTGTGTTATGGGTACTAGTTGACTGATATACTAATACAATATATCACATAGATAGATATTTTTTATTATACATAGAAAAGCTTACAGTTATATAAGCCATAACTTCAAGTTTACTGTTCACTTTAAAATTATTTTGGTATCTTAAGAGATAACTTTGTAATTAGGGAAGATAAAATATGATTTAAATTTTTCATCCATTTTTAGACTAATAATTTGCTTAAATCAGCTGTTTACTTTCAGATTCAATCAGTGCAATTCTATTATCAACTTATTTTTAATTACCTCTGCTGGGCTTTCCACTCAACTAACTCTGTTGGGCGTAATGTATTTCCACGGGTCTTTTGCACATAACTGGCAAGGGCTCATAATGAAATGTTGTTTTATTGTTTGTCAAGTTATTGTACATATACAACCCAATATACTTACTACCGTGTGTTGCTGAAGCAAATAAAAATCTTTATCTATCTATCAAAAAAAAATATCTAATATCTATATAAATATTTTAAAAAGTATATGTCATGTAGTTTCTCCGACATCGGGAAACTAAACAAACGTATGATTACATTCCGTCGCCGACAGTACAATAGGTAAGGTAATATTTATTTTGCCAACAAAGGGAATCAAATGTGACGTGCATTTCATCTGAGATACAAATATCATGAATGTAAATGGGAACATCACTGGTTTGTTGCTAAACTTCGGTTTTTTTGATATACTTAGTTAAGCTCTGATATGCCTGTGACTAATTTTGATCCACGTCTAGTGAGTTAAGACGCGTGCTAAGATTATCTTTACAGCATTCAAGTAACTTTGGTAGGACTGAAAATCAGCAAGGATTACATTTTCAGCATCATCACCATTTTAAAAATAATAAAAACTGTTTTCGATTGTGGTATATACACATTAAAACTTGTTTTTATGCTGTAGGTACTATCGTTATAATATCAGACAGAACTTGAAATAAATAAAAATAACATTAATTTTGTGTAATTGAAGAACGGGTTTATGCAATATAATAACAAAAATCTTAAAGTAAAATGCAGTGAAAGAAAATCGGTTATAGACAAAACATAACTGCAATAGATAAATAATTATAGCTAAGTAGGTATAACAACTAAGCTTGACCTAGATGATCTAGGCGACAAGATCACTAATTATTCTATTTTATATTTGCTTCTGCTATATAATCATTTAGAAAAATAATGACAAAGACAAGCTTAACCCAAAAAGTTTTCTCTTTCAGAAAATTTAAATCTTTTTCATGATACACACAGTTTGTATATGTATATTAAGTTACCCATCTTACAAACAATACATTACCTACAGCACTACCCGCCTAGATTATATGAGGATAGGTTCACTGTTCAATATCGCTTGCGGCAAGCCACCAGATGTTTGGTAATGTTCATGTGTATTACTGAACATTTGGATACCCTATCGCAATCCCTAGCTCCATTCATTGAATCATTCGTTCTGTGCCCTTTCTTCTATAACATTTTCATCACAATGTGGTTGCCAATCCAATGCTAACGTCCATTTAGCATCAAATGTGCTAAATATTAAATTATCAACTAGCTATTCGCACGGCTATTCGCACATAACCGTTATCTAAGCCGATATTGGTAATCAAATTAAAGATGGCGTGGTATTCTAAACCTAGGTTCAGTTTCATGTCGTTTTGTAATAGCAACACCGCCGGTGACTAGAGTTAATAATTGGATTGATATTGAACTGAGTTGCCATATAAATAGAGTTCATGCTTTTATTAACAGAAGAAATCAAGACAGAACTGGAGCGTGATCTAAACGCAGGGTTGAGTATCGATGATAACCGAGTCCGATGCAATTACTGTAATCTGACGTCCGTATATAGAGATTACAGCTATTAAATTAAAGGCAAGCGTGCACTAGAGCAGCATTATAGGCGAGCTGTTCGTAAATCGAACTGCTAACTTCGCTTTGGGAAGTTTGTAATAATTCCAAAACACTACCCAAATTGTTAGTCAAAAGCATAAAATAATATGCATGTTTAACACTGTTGTCTCTAAATTATCTACTAAGTTTTTGGATTATCCGTTGCGATCCAAAGGAAGAACACGAGTGCTTTCTGGCTTTATTAGTTTATTAAAACAGTTTTACTTACAGGAAATAACTAAAACTCGTAAAATGTTGATGATATTGGAGAGATCGCTTTGAACTAAAGTTTCTATTGGCTGATCGTGTCGTTTATAAAGTGGGTTAAACCTATTGCGCTTTATACGGGATCTAATCGCGGCGTTTGGCAGAGTTCGGTGCTTTGGTTGTGAAGCATATTTTCTATTTTACAGCCCTTTAAAAACTAAATACCTAGAATTTTTAATCTGTTTTCTATGCAGAGGCATCATAACATTTCAATAAAACTGATATAAATTTTATATCGATTACCACACAGTACTTACAGGATGTAAAGCAAAAGGTAACGCTCCAATATCCAGAAAAGTCAATGTCAAAAAATAAGCTATAAACTATCTATCTTTTGTTCTAATCTATACTAATATTATAAAGAGGAAAGATTTGATTGTTTGTTTGTTTGTATGTTTGTTTGTTTGTTTGAATTGAATAGGCTCCGAAACTACTGGACCGAGTTAAAAAATTCTTTCACCATTAGAATCCTTAATTTTCCGTGATGAACATAGGCTATATAATATTTTCAAAAAAGTTAGGGATCCGCATGAAAAATTCAATAATTGAACCGTGGGCTGTATATTCAACCTCTTTTTCTATTATGGCGCGTCAGAATAGAAAAAGAGGTTGTATAGCGCACGGTGCTTGCTTTTTCTCTACGGCCAGTGTCAGTTTTGGAATGTCGAAAACCCCAGTGCTGTTAAAAAAAGTAAAGATCCGTATGAAAACTGTGAAACCCATCGTTTTAGTGTGTATAATTTCTGAAATTTTTGTTTAATACCCGTGCGAAGCCGGGGCGGGCCGCTAGTAATATTATAAAGTAGAAAGATTTCATTGTTTGTTTGAATTGCATAAGCTTCAAAGCTGGACTGATTTTAAAAATTGTTTCACCGTTACAATCCTACGTTGTCCCTGATGAACATATGCCATAGAATATTTTAAAAAATGTTAGGGATCCGTATGAAAATTTTAATAATGTAAACCAACGTGTCTAAAAATTATTATACTATAATTTTTGTTAAATACTGTAATATTTTGATAAAAAGTAATAGGTACTTAATAACAAAACGAATAAAAAGTTCCCGCGTATTCTTTTTTTAAAACATAGCCAATGCCGCATCGCGTCGGCACGCTTGTTTTTTTTATAACCTACAGGACTTTATTGAATCGAGTTGCATTCCAACCTTTATTCAAACATTAAAATTAAATAGTGTTCTAAATATAAAATTCCACTCGTCACTGTTATTAAGAGCACTGGAATGGCCCACTCTGTTCGCATTTATCGTGAAATCCTCTGCCTCTTTTCAAATAGTGTGAAAAATAATAAATTCCTGTGCCCAAAATGTATGTAAGTAGTAACTTCAGCTATAGGTACTAGAATCAGAATCATAAATATTTTTATTGTGAACTGCTGTACAGAAAAGATCTTATGTATAAGGTGTACAGTTTCAACAGCTTACCTTTAGCAGACATACAGTTTAAAATAAGATCTAGGTAGATATATATATCTAGCTATATTTGGTATGCTTTATGGTTTGTAGAAGATATTACGCTAAGATATTATGCTAAGTATAATATGTACATATTTGCTATAAATAAATGAAAGTACCCCGAAGAAGTCTTTAATCAAAGAGCTAAGGTTCCCAAACTTGCTCTGATCCTAATTCCAAAGCAAAACACAACGAACACAACAATATAGTTGCCCAAATAAACCTACCAGCAAGCGCGCTATTATCGTATTCGAGGTTTCAGTGCGGCTTATCGGCTAACATAAATTATTATAATTTCCCTTTAATAATCTACCTCATTGCAGCGTTGCCAACTCGACTAAATAAAGTGGTTAGATACCAGGTATGTACCAATGCTTTTATGAGGCTCTATATCATGTTGCACTCTTTTTTATTTTGCACAATCAAACAGGCAATCTCTTTTGCTACTTCGCAACCCGAAATAAGATCCATCCAATCTCATAACGACCAATAAACTGTACATTCCATTTCCCTTAGACTATGTACGCAATAGGCACTTGGAAACGCGCTCTTTAGTGACGCACGTTTTAAAAACCGCCTGGGCCCACACACCTACCAGAACGCTTTAATTTGAGAGCGTTAGATTTTGGTCAAACTGCTCGTGGCGCTGGGGAAAAAGCGCGCGTTTTGTAACGCCTAATGTGTACTCGCTAGCATCTTATATCTTTATATTGCTTACAACGTTAAGAGATTCGCAGATTGCAGACGACAGTGCTAAAACACTCAGAACAAGAATGGCATGGAGATTTCTACCACAGATAGTTCCTATAGCACTAAGGTAGATCGCATTCCGAGCAGATATTGTGAGTGGGCTGTAATAGATTGAAGCTTTAAAGTGAAGAGAAAATACCGCTGAAATGTTCCGAGAATTATTCTTGTTGTAGGTACCTGGTAAGGTATTTTAATCAGATGTATGATTACTTATTCAAAATAGTCTGCTAAGTGTTTTTGCTACTCTGGAAGCCGAGATAACTTAAGCCTTCTATTTCTTTCGTGAGATTTTGAAAAGAGGCTAATTAACAAATTAACCTTAAAAATGTGTTTAGTGCCTCATCACTTTAAAAAACATTTAGTAAGTACCTATATTTATTTTATTCAATGCATATTATATTTGACCAGATTAAATGAACGTAAATTATTGCAAAAGAAAAGTTAACCTAACCTAACCTTAAAATTGTCCTAAGTATACTTTAAAAAACTCAAAAAAGTCACTTTAGAAAAAATACGAAGTACCTTACCTATATTTATTTGATTCACTACATTATATGTTTGATCATAAATAATGAACGTAAATTATTGCACAAGAAACCTTAGCCTAACCTGAAAATTGTCCTTAGTATGAGGCACTTAAAAAATTGACTAAGTACGAGTACCAATATTTATTAAAAGAAAAATAATAATAAATAATACAAATTACGCATACATAACAAATTGCAGGCGAAGAAAAACCTACAACTGGTAGCTAAACTTTCATAATTAACATAATAAACTTGTTTTTCTTGTAGCACATTAATCAGAAGATGGTTAAATCGATTAGTTCGGAGCACACATAACTTATCGAGTCCACTATTTCTCATCCTGATCTAGTGCTAAGAAATAGAACCAGTCGAGTCAAACGATATTGGCGACAGAATGGCTCCCTAGGCTACGCGATAAACTTTGTAGAGATGAATCAACATTGATTGAACGAATTGATCGTTGTTCTTTGTTTGTAAAATAACAGTTTTGCCGACGAACAAAGCCGCATTTTATTGGTAAAATTATAAAAAGCAGCACAAATATTTTCTAAAACCATGAATAGATAGAAGATTCTGTAATGTACACTTAAACAAAACAATTTATAAAAATAAGTTAAGAAACTATATCCCCGATTTCAATAAAGTTTTGTATAAAAGATACTATTTATGTTTTATACAAAATTGTACTAGACATAATCGTTTATAACATAGCTTTGTTTGCAGCCTTATTTTTTTAAAAAACATTAGAATTAATTTGATACATTTTCATCTTTAAATAGTCATATTTATTTTTAATCCTTTTTTACACCATATACACCTTCATTTGAAAATCTGAAAACATCGTAAATATATCAACATTATATAAACAAATATATAAAAAATCACTCATTCATTCTAAAATGATCAGAATGCACGAAAAAATATGAAAATAAGATAAAAATCCTTGATTCAAGTACAGGCTTCACGGCCTACACAGCCGCAGCTTGCAGTGGATGGTTAGACATGCTTTCTGACTCATAAAGCGATGGAGGTTATTATGAGTCGGTTTTATTCGACGTGACGTAGTATGCATGGCCATTATAATTTGTGGCTATTGCTGAGATTTAATAGATGGGCGTAGCTTTCTTAAGACCCTACCCCGTCCCAATTTAGCATAGGTACCCACCTAATTTATCATTATTTGTACAAAAATAATGCATTTAATGGACATCACAACCTGCACAGAGACATTCTGCAATTTTCCTTGTCAACGTAATAATAAGATACAACATTGGCGGCGCTCATTTTAATCGGAGCAGAGCCTAAACTATCTAAGCATCTGGGTGGAAGTGGACCTTAAAAATAGTATGAGACAGAACACTATAATGTAATATTAACGCCCTACCTTCTTGTCTGAACAATCTCACCAAAGCTGGCACAAAGCAAACAGCGGTTGAATTAATTACATAAAATAGTGTGAGATGGGACACTAAATACCTGTCAACCCTACTTTTTTAGTCTGAACAGTCTCACTAAAGCCTGTTCATAGCAAATAGCGGTTGTATTAATTACTTAAAATAGTGTGAAATGGGATACTAAATACACTTACTAGTCGGCCCTACTAGCCCTACTTTCTTGTCTGAACAATCTCACCAAAGCTGGTACAAAGCAAACAGCGATTGTATTAATTATCAGCTGGGCCCTGTCTACAAACAGCCAATGAAGTATCACACATAGCACACATTTGCATATCAACAGCTTCTTAATCGAGTGAGGGCTAACTGCAATAACGTTTCAATTTCATGTGCTAAGACACAATGGTCTATGCTACATAGAAAACGAGAGTTAATTTATTCTTCGGCGTAACGAAAGGAAATAAAGACATGAAAAATAAATGATGTTGGACAATCCACACAGCATCACCTAGCCCCAAGCTAAGCAGAGCTTGTGACAAGGGCACTAGATGACTGATATATTATACCTACAATAGATTACATAGATATTTTTTATTAAACGACCAGAACACCCTAAACCAATATCTGAAGGTCAACCTTTGCCCACCGCGCCACAGAGGTCGTCCGAGAAGATATTCTTTTTCGCATACGGGCTGCGAAAAAAAAATCGTGAATGTCCTAGCAAGGGTAGAATAGAATATAGAAAAATTACATCAAATGCCACAATAAATTATTTATAATAAATTTCTTCAACGTCAATAATGTAGGTACGTAATGTATGGCCATGCGCTGTCATTATTTCTATTCTACCCTAGAGAACAATCCCCGTGCTAGCCTCAGAGGTTTTGTGGCGTCAGCGTGGGTAATTGTGTAAAAAAATAAAAGACTATCGTGCCTTTAAAAACCTACCTTTAACAAATCTTATATTTGAAATTCTTTTGTTTTTTTTATGCTTGGAGAAAGAGATGATCATAGTCACGGGTTTAAGTCAAATTAAATGAAGGATTAGGTACGTTTTTTGTTCGCCTCATACACAACCGCAGTACTATATAGTTATTCTGTGCCGCCACCAAATGAATGCAAAAACCAAATAGCAGCAACTTTTAATATTTTGTAGTAAGTATATTTTTCGCCCTGGTATTATTAAGGCATTTTGCTTTATGTCGTCTCCAACGAATAAAATTAGATGAACTAAAACCTGGTTTCATTGAAAATAAGGCCTATGGTTATGTGCGTTTGCATTGCATACGATTGTATCAATTAAATGGAACGCTATAACAATGTTGTGGCGGTTTGAGATTACCGAGAGGTGTATTGACTGAAATGCACGAAATCTAGGGGGTAGGCACATACCAAATAGTTCAGTGTAAGATGGAGACCACAGCCTTGTGATGCTTTAGTAATTTTAATGGGCTTTGGACTGAGCTCTTTTGTTCTAAAGCACGTTTTTATGGTTTCGGGATCGGAATCGAAACCCTTTACTGTCTCGCTTTGTCTGTCCTTTTTTTAGGGTTTCGAGATCGGAGTCGAAACCCTTTACTGTCTCGCTTTGTCTGTTCTTTTTTCAGCTAATATTGCAGCTATTAAGATGAAATTTAGAATGACAATAGATTTAGAGAAACCATCGCCCCATGTCCGCGCGATACATCTAAAATCTAGGTACTAGGTATTTGTAGATATGAATCTATATTTACTGGAAAAATATAGAGAAATAAGTAGAATAATTTTTGAAACATGCTTCAATATATTATTATTTATATTGGCTTATTTCATTTTGTGAAATGAAAAATCAAAGGTATTGATTTAGACATTTCAAAAGAGTTTAAAAGTTATCTGACTTTTAAACTTTTGGAAATACATTGTAATCAGTCTAAAAATGTACTTGTATCTAGGTACTCCATTATTTCCGAATTAACTGATATCTATATTTTGTATAAAAATCGCCAAAAAAATTAAACCAGGCTTGCGAATTACGCTCACATTTGTCAGTTGTTTGTTCTTGTTCTGCTTTGTGAGGGCCGCGCTGCTGCACCCCGAAAACTGTTTCCACTGACAATTTCAGATTTCAATAACTTTATATCTTTAAGCTTACAAAATAAGCACTTCGACAAGTCAAATTACATACGGATGGAAGAAGTGAAAAAGAAGTCAAGAAAACAGTGAAGTCACGGATCCCTAGGCAAGGTATCAAGCCAAGATTACCTAAACAAGGATTTATATTTTGCATTTGTTCTTATCACCAAAGCTTGCTTAAGGAGCAGACTGAAAACCATTCACGAGCATTATTTTACTTTAGGTGTAGGAATATGTGAGCCGTCATTTTTTTCGATCACAATCCGAATCGCTTATATTCGAATCGCTCTCGCACAAACATTAACGGCCTCAACAACTCCAACTTGATTAATGCCCCCGTCATTTCCATTTAATTTGTTCACGCAAAAACACCGTATGAGTTGAAATGGCTGTTGGTGTCAAGTTTTCAATTATGTTAATTGCATAGCGCCGGTGGGACTGCATTTCTTGCCACCGACGACGCGTGCCGACGGAACATCGCAAACACCGGATGGGCACAGGTAAATAATCATAAGTGAGACGTAGGGTAGCCGCTGTCCACGAATAATCTAACCACAAAGATTTAAAAAGTCTTTGCCTACCATTTATATCCCATTGACTAGCCTCCGTCTGACCGGAGTTTGACCAGCTCGAACATGGAGATTGACTATTAAAAAAAGCAAAACTTTAAAGAGGCTGGAACTTCCAACGTCTCACCTATAAATCTTAGTTTATCTGGAAGAAAACTTTTTTCACGGTTAAGCTCGCCTATGTCGTACCCTATTAGTTTAAGTACTTACCTATGTTATGTTTTGATGCGTGTACAATAAAGAATACAGAATGAATTATAATATTTCCACAAGTAAAGAGATAAGCAGGCTTGTGATTAGAGAGCTGGTGAGCATCTGGCGCCGTATATTCGCCGTATACATTAAGCATTTGGGCCTGATTAATCAATAAAACAAGATTGTTTACTACAGCTAGCTCAACTGTTCTTATTGTAAATACTTACTCGTTGCTTCTGTACTTATTTATTTAATATTCAGGAAATATGCAGCTTACTTAATGTATTAAAAGATTTAGGTTTTAAAAGGTAATCAAACATTTCCACAAAAAGCAACTGAATGTTATTAAAAAAAGAAAAGACAGAGGGCGACTAACGTAAAATAACCTAATGCGTTTGAGTTAAGTTAGAAATAAAAAGGATACAAAAACAGGAGATAAAATCAAAGAACTTCGAAAAAATCGTCTACTTTAAATTTAATAGGAATTCATTTCATTCGTAAATTGGCATTTTCCTTGTTTTCCTAAAATGTTACCTTTAATGGCTTGATCTTTTATCTTTAGCTAGCAAGTATACAATATACTTAAAATTTACCTATCTACTCGTAAAGTACACGTTTATGAAGCCTTTACACACCTTGATGATATTTTAATGGAGTTCAGACATAAGTATAAAAAGCTCCGTTTTACATGCAAACTTCATTTATTTTACGGGGCATTTATAGCAATGGCTTCTTCATAAAGAAATCGTAAAAAAATGAAACACAAGTAAAAAGCTGTGTACTAACGTTCCACATTTCTACGATCACGGGATCGTAGATTCTAAAATATGACTTGCAGCTTAGCTTAGATAAATAGGTAACATTTTATAAGTGTGTTAGATTATGACAATTATTTACTAAGAACATAGACTTTAATATCTAGCTCAACAAGCTTCACAAGGGTGGGTATCATGGTTATTATGGTATTTGCATATCAAGCATATTATGATATTTAAAATAATTTACTCACTGACATATCCTTGAACTAATTTTATAATTATATTTAAATGAATACTTAATAACATATATTTATTTATTTAATGTTGTAACAAAATCAGCAGCCCTTAATCTAAACCTTAATTATCTAATTTAATTTTTGACATATTAATTATGATAAGTTTACGAATTGTGTGTATGGCAGAACATAAATAACTATCTCTACTAACTTGCGAATTAATGTCTTAATATAATGTATTTAGTACAAAATGTATAAAATTTACAAACTAAGGACTCTGAATGTTGCAACGCCCTTACAGAGTTCATGTAGGTTCTACTTAATGAAATAAAAGCCTTGTAACGGACATGAACGCAATAAATAAATAAGTACCTAAATGAATAAACAATAAGCGCAGCGCATCAGCATTGCCATACAGCGTGGCAATGCAGCCAGCATCTTGGGTACACTTCCAACTGGTATTGATATGGATCAGTTGAGCTACCTGTAGTTTGTTCGCAACAGTCTGCAGTTAGCTCAATTGTTTCAATTGTAAATACTAGTGTTTTTTTTTATTTTGTTAGATCATTGTAATTTATTTGTTAATAAAGGCTTTGCCAATTAAATAAAAAAAACAAAAGCTAGCATCAAACAAAGGTATCAATAGACCCCGGTTCAGCATTAGAGAATTATCAAACTGAATGTGTGTTGTCTTTGATAAATTATCAAAGACAATTATAATTAGCCTCATAAGAAATCTATGCGCATCTCTTACAGTTTTGCCATTTTTAAATTATGAAGAAACATCTTACGAGGGTGGAATAGTTACTGTGCGACAAAACTTCATTATTATAAAAGAAAGATATAAAAGGTCCTGCAAGATACTCAATAATATATCTGGTAGCTTGGTATTAATATTGGTAGTTGTTGAAACATATTCAGTCCGCAATATTTCTTTGCGAATTAATTTAAAATAGCCCGGTGTTTCAAGTTAATAATGACCTTGCCATCGTCTTCGTGTAGATTAAAATGTGGTTGAATGTCAACACCCTTTCGAAATATTAACCGTATCGTGATCAACAAACTATTTTACCATAAACAGAGACGAAATTCATTACATTGAGAGAATGAAACAAGAATGGTTTCAAGTTATTGAAATTAAAAGATGCAAACTTCATCACTGCAAAAATCTTATGCGAGTCTAATTCGGAGTCCTCAGTTTAGTAAGTACCAACTTAGGTATGTTATTATTGGACTCATGTAGGCAACACGAATCCAAAGGACAATGAGCGAAAACTATGCCCTTTCATTTCCCACAAGTCTCTTCAGCGAGACAACAAGACTCTTCGCCCAAGTTCAATACATTTTTGCCCATCATCCTTTAATTTGATCGTTTATCGGATTTCTGTATGAGCGATATGTAATAAAGAGATAAATATAAAGACTTTAATTTGACGGTTAGAACTTAAAATTTTTATGTTAACTCCACCTTAACTTTTGTATCCAATTGAAAGTTGAATGTGTGTTCGAAGTACTGTTTGTTGGTTTTGTGATTAAATAATTCGGTAACCGGTAAATTGCGGGAAACACTTTGTGGTTACAACTGAAAGGTCCTTGTGCGAGATGGAGCTAGTTTAGTTAATTCACTGATGAGTTAGGACGGACCCAATGGTACTACAATTGTGCAATATATTCACGACGATCTTACGTCTTTACCTTTACGCGTTGCAGTGCGGTAAAGACGACACTATTTAGAGCGTTCTGCCACGTGCAGCTTATGGATCAAGAATACGCAGAAGACCTGGAATGCCCTTCGCGTCCAATACAACATTGCCCTCAGATGGCTGATGGGGCTGCCGCGCTTCTGTAGCGCATCAGGCATGTTCGCAGAGGAGCCGGTGGACGGATTTGCTGCGATTCTGCGCAAGAGAACAGCGTCGCTGATGCGCAGGGTGCATGACAGCGCTAATAGCTATCTGCAGGTCATTGCTAAAAGGCTGGACACAACCTCTCCCTTCATGCAGCACTGGACAAAATCACGTAATTGGCTGCTGTGATAATTTAATTTTCATTCCTAATCTTAATGTTTGCTTTGTATATATTTAATTTAAAAATGTGGACTGTGTATGTAACTGTGTGTTAACTGCCTATGTCTGAAATAAATGTGTTTTGATTTGATTTATTCTTGAATGGTGAGCTAGGGCTGGGAATAAACACGCGTGAGACGATGTGAAGAACTCCTATTCTTAAGTAAACAATTACTTAAATTGGATCGCCCGCTGCGCGTGATATTTTCTTTGAAAACTATCAATTAAATTAGTTAACACTGGCCACCAAAACCACAAACTCTAAAACAAAGTTCCAATTCAGAAATGTCCGGTTGGTTATTTCAAAATAAGCTGAGCCATTCATAAGGTTCAAAATATTAAAACTTTCCGGCAACATAACTAGAAAAATTAATATTCCCGTGGCATCTAGTTGGATTAGGAAGAGACCGGCGCAACTTTCTGAATGTTCAGCAGAAATTCAGTTTTGTGCGGCTACTTGGCAATCCTTTCCTTACCAAAGATAAAAATTCCTACTGATATTATAAATACGTAAGTAGCTCTGTCTGTCTGTTTGTCGGTCTTTCACGCCTGAACTACTAAACCGATTTTGATGAAATTGGCACAGACCTTGTCTATACCAGGAGAAACGACATAGGATACTTTTTATCCCGGTGTCATGTTCCCGCGGGATAGTACGCGCGATATAACCGAATCCAATCTTTATTAATATTTATGTCTTAAATATGTTATAACAAAATTAATAACGTTCAAAACCAACTACTAACACTATTCGTACCGTTTTCAACTATTTATTATTTACATGTTAAAGGAAAATTAATGACGTTAAGGACCAATAAAAAATACTATTCGAACCATTTTCGACTTCTACGCGGACGAAGTCAAGGGCAAAAGCTAGTGTTCTAATTAAGTCCAGGATTCATAATTAACATTTTTACGTTCGTAATTTTCATGGCAATATTCTGTATAACCCGCGAAGAATGCGTTTGTTTTCGACATATCGAAATTCCATGTGGTTGGCGAACACTCATTATCATCTCTACAAGCATCAAAATGGCTAATGTATTATTGATCAAGGTAACAAGAAATAACCCAAAATAAGCCCGCCCTAACAGGGTTTTTAGGCACCTAAAAACAATAGATGTAAAAACAAATTACCAAACGATACGATAATATTATTTCTCAGCAAATTGTTTTTAGCAGCATTTCGTATATTTTTACCATTTTAAAAATCAATTCGATAAGTAAGTACTCGCTTTTCGTCGAGTTGTTTTCGCGACTCGGCAAAAGTAGTGCAGGATGCCCTCCGGCCAGGCGGGATGACGATCTACGAAATACTAAAGGTAGGTACTGGATGCGACAAGCTGAGCACAGGGCGCTATGGCGCTCATTAGGGGAGGCCAGGCGTAGACTAACATGGCCTGATGATTATCATGACGATGAGGTACTTATTATAAGTGTATAAATATACCTATTAGTCGTAACTTTTTTATTCTGTTAAGTACCACATAAGTTACTAATACTAATTTTCTTTATTAATAATTTTTTGACCCATTCATTGAATAGATTAAAATTATTCACAATCAGCGCAGAACGTTAAAAGCAGAGTTCCAATAACAGGTAGCGGCAATAACTCCCGCCGGACGCCGGTCCGCCCATCAACTAATCGCCGCCTACTTGTTTATTTACGTGCACACATTAAAATAGCCGCATACAGTAAACGGCCTAATCGCTTTTAAACTGTTATTCTACAGACCAATTATCCACTAATAGTTACCTTTAACGGCTGCTTCGATTATCTCCAAGCTTCGTAGACTGAGAACTAGAGGTTCAACCACCAACCGTAACTGGAAACTCCTTTCGGATCCTCTTTCCGTCAGGAATATACCATACGTGCGCAATCTCAACGGCCTGCATTGAAACGCTTGAAAACTTTTGACGAACACAGTAGCGTCACTAAAACGTAGAGAATTCGCTGTTCCGAACTTCACAACAACACCGATATCATCCAAACCTCCCTTCAAAACGCGACGGATATTCACTTTGTACGTTGTCCCGTTCGGGCTAACACTCGCACCGCTCACTTTACCCGTGAATATGTATTTGGAGAGTGACGTGACTCTCTTCAATATAGTTTCGTCGTACGTGATACTGCTACAAGACGTAGCGCGTCTTTTGAGGCTCGCGACGTACACGAATAACGAAATAAGCATCGGGAGTCGCATTATGAATAAATAAAGGCATTTGTTTGGTCTTTTTCGATTGTGGATTGACACGCGAGGGATGCGTTAGATCGTGCGCAAGAGGCTGGCAGAACTGAGGCTGAGTCTCACCCACTCACTGCACCTAGATCCACACCCTACATATTTACAAGGTATTTACATACTGATTGATCCACACCATGCTTGAAACAGGGCTGCTTGAGCTTGAACGTTACAATAATTTGATTTATGGCGGACAGCGTAGAGGCTGGCTAGAAATCAAACTAAGTGCTTCAACGCAAAGTTGCTTTGGGGTTTGTTTGAAGAAGAAAATATTTGTATCTCTTTTAGTCTTTTCATTAGATTCATTTGGCTTTTGTAAATTACTTTGTCTCAGAACTTTTCTCTATAGAACACCCACCACAATATTGACAACTTATGGCGCATTGAGGTTCTTCAATGAGGGAGAAGGATGAATGCTGCTGATTCGATTCCTGTCATGGGACCAATTTCAACATTAGCCCAAGCTAAGCAGAACTTGTGTTATGATGGGGTACTAGATGACCGATTTACGTTATATGTAATATTACACAGATGGATATACAAGCTTAAGGTAGGTAGGAACTTCAATTATTGTATGCAAAAAATTCTAGCTAACATTATCCAAGTCTATCAATATAATCACAAGCGGAAGTCACATTAATCACCAATAATCATCTCTGTAACAGATCATTTTACTCTGAGCGGTGGTTAAAATACGGTAAATTTTTCTTTTTCATCACAAAATGCACCAGTAACGAGCCCGCGACATCAGAAATCAATTTGTACATGGATAGAGCATGGAAAAATTATCTTAGTGGACATTGCATTTTTAGATTCAAGATATTCTTACACATAAACAGATTTTTAAATTTTGCGACTTGAAAGCTAGCTAGGATGAAATGTTTTATGGAATATTTCCAGGGGTTCCCCCTTTAAATATCAAATTACCCTTATATCATAAATGCGAAAATTTTGACTTTCACATAGATACATATCTTTTTCCCTTTAAAAATATGACAAACAGTAACTACTTCATAGATGTAGTGCCGCACAATCGGCTGAAAGCGATATCTTCCAGGCAACCTTTGGATGGACAGATGGTTTAGATTTTTGGATTATTTACATTACAATATTATATTTAAACATTATAAATGAAAAATGATGCCATCTACGCTCATTAGAGGCAATGTCCAGCTGTGAACTATTAGAGTCTGATGGTGATGATATATGATTTAAACATCAGCATTAGCAGTAGCGTAAAAGGAAAAAAATAACAACTTCTGTATGAATGTTTGTTAATAATACCACTGAACAGATTGACATTGCATTTTTCATAGGTGTAGTTCTTGTGGAATAATATTATATACTACTTTTATACCGGAAAACTCCGGCCACAACTTATCATTTGCAGTTTCTGCCTCTATTTTGAAGCGCAGCCGCGTAGGTAATTATTTGTCGCTTCTCTTTGGTTCGTCTGGACTCGTTTGCCGTTTTTGCAGCGAAACAAACGTCGGGAATAATTTGTAAGAGTTCCATTACCATTACAGACAATTTGCCTAATTAGTCAGTGATGGGGTTAGTGGCTTGTGTTCGTTTCGCTGGGCACTGGTAATTGTGTGTTTTCTGTTCATTCATTTTAGTCAGTGATAAGCGGCTGTTTCTCTACCTTTTGGTTGCCGCGGTTTCGTAAATCGCTTAGCAATGTTACAAAGAGAGAGAGAGATTATTATATTCGGCGTCAATATAACTTCAAGCCTCGTGCAAAAACTAGTCACCTCAATAAACACCTCAATACAATAATAATGTGTGTGGGATGTGGGATTCTATGAGCCTATGTATTTTAAAAAGCATACAAAAGCTGCCAGTAGTCTCTCTATTGGGTTCAACAGGATGTGACTAGATCTAGTTCTAATAGTAATTACATCTCTATTAGCCAGTTATTAAACCTTCTAATAATTCTTTAACTCGTAATATTCGCAAAGCTTCCTTAGGAAGCAAGAATACTTACTCTCTCTCTCTGTTGGGTTCAACAGGATGTGGCTAGATCTAGTTCTAATAGTAATTACATCTCTATAAGCCAGTTATTAAACCATGTAATGATTCTTTAACTTGCAATATTATGATAATTCATAGCGTAATAAAAGAGACACGTTAGGTCTACGGAAAGTCTAGTTCACCTTTAACCTTAGGCGCAGTTAAATGCTTATTACGGTTTCCTTCTCGACCAAGTTTAAAACGACACTGACCGTAAGAGCTTTTGCACACGAGCAACACAATATTTTCATTCAAGATATAAATTTAATTCACGTTTAGTTGGTTTTAAGGTAACTGTGTTTATTTTTGTTTGTTTTTAGTAGTTTGTTTATTTTGGATTATGTGTGTGAAGTGTGTAATGAAGTCATATCTAGGTATCTATCATAAATTTTATAGCTATAGGTACGTCAAATTTAATAAAACCGTTCGATTAGCGGCTTCGCAGCTAAAATACATAAAGCAATTTCTATGGCAGGCGGGTTAGCAGTTTTGAAGTTCAATTTGTAAAAAATCGTACCGCATCTTGTTCGTTTTATCATTTTAATGATCCCGGGTCATATAGTAACCCGGACCTTTGAGAGGCATGGTGGGGCCACAGCCAACAGCACCGAAGCCTTTTATAAGAGTCAATCTAAGGCAAGGGCCACATATAGCGGATCTGATCCTCGGTTGCACAATATGGTACACCCGAAGTTGATATCCGCCAGGTGTATTAATAATTTATTGTTATCTATGCGGAACACAGCATAATTTTAAGGAGATTACGACCGTTGGATATGCGCATGAAAATCGGAGTAGGTTGTAAATAAGGCCGTGTGGGAATAGCCTTATTGTGAGGCTAACCCCAGCCTTGTCCAGCAAGACAATACCACCTGCACAACAATAGTGGTCTCAATAGTGAATCAGCTATCACATAAATCCCTGGATAATTTACAACATAACCAGTATTAGCGCTGTCATATTTGACAGATCTTATTTATTTTACATGGAACGATTACGTGCAAATTGTGTAGGTAGAAATCAAATGATCTGTTATAATATAGGTTTAGAGCACATTCACTACATAACAACATAGAGTATTGGCCAAAGATCATGTGGAACGGATTGCTGTCAAGTTGTTATGGTCATTAAATCGATGGTTAAAATAGTCACTTTGAGCTGCTAACTGTCCAAGCTTCGATCCGATTTGCTTGAAATTATATTGGTGTAGAGACAAATCTTGTGAAATTTGCTCGTAAATTCGTAAGGCGGAATCCATCGAGGGCTTTGTTAATAGGGTTCTAAAAAAGGATAAAAAACAATCAATGAAATCTAGTGTGGGAATTAAGAAAGGTTAGGTCGTAAGTATTGAAATAGACGCTATAAAACCTCTTATTCCGTAAGATTCTATGACATCGGGCGACTTTCTATATGAATGCACCGAGAATGTGCGGATGTGCATTGTTTTGTTTTCTACCGATGCGATGTATGCAACGAAGCGGATTGCATTTCTTTTCGAATAAAAATTTCGAAATACGAATTTATATAGGTACTTAACCGCATTCTACAACAAACTACTCATTTGTTTTCGTTCGTAATAAAGTGGAACAATCAAAATATAAACAATAAAGGTTCCAATTTAAAAAAAATATTCTGTTTATTTATTTAGTAACTAGAAACTTATTTAGACATATTTTGGATATTATATGGATTTTGAAAAAAAAAAGAATTATATATTGCGATATGAAAGTTAATTTTAGTAACTGATAACTAATAAGAAGTTAATTATTTGGGACTCCTAGTTGAAAAACCTGAGACACATAGGACTAACTTGTTGATGATGTCCCTCGTTAACGCATTCACTGCGCAGTCTCTGCGGTGCGCCCACAGGGGGGCGCGCAACGCGGTTACAAACAGTGTTAGGAGTGTTAGGACCATGTTTATTATGTGTAATGAAAAGAGGATGAAACGTTGGTATTCTTTTTCTTTCTGAGTAACAGATTCAATGACATTCTCTATTGCCGCATGTATGTGATGCTGCATTATTATTATTTCTCTTAAGTAATGTAATTGGTTTTAATAATAATTTAGGATCTGTTACATACGACATAAGTTAGGATCTGTTACTGGGCTAGTAAGCCGACTTACAGATAATTAATTGTTGAAAATAGTTAATGTTATTGTTTTTAAGTATCTATAAAATTATGTAAGTACTCAAATAGGTACCTATCTAAAGACAGGAGATAAATTGATGTTATTTCGTAACAAAACGTAGCTGTATAATAACAAAGGTAATGGTTTACTGAAAATTCAATTTCCGTAGCCGAATCACAAACGCTTCACCCGTAGATTATAAATTCAAAAACCCATCGGTGACTGCATTGATCTGTACCGTATTCAGATTCCATAATGCATTCTGTCAGTGCATTACAAATGAGCACTCGGTTTCCCTAAGCCAATGGTAGAACGGGAGCTGGGTTGGACTATTTATAGAAACTTTCTGTTTGTGAGCTTGGGTACCAATTGCTATTTTCTATTTACCTGGAGTAGGCTAAGGAAGATGGCGTGAAGAATTGGACACTTACGACGAAGCTTGAGTCCAACTGGCTTAGGATCGAGATGCGTGGAGGGACCAAATCTTTGCCCAGCAATGGGACACACCAGGTTTAATCTCATGTCTAACACAAAAATGCAAGCTAAATGGAAAATACAAAACGCTTTATTTAGCTTGATTGAGCGACTCAGCAGCATGCCTGTTGGCTGCCACGTGAATGGGATATGTGTTACATACACATCACTCTGATAAAGAAACTCAAACAAGAGATGTACCTATCTAAATATTTCTGAATGTACACAGGTAGGAAAGTAAATTATTTAAACTTAAAAAATGTACTCAGCAAAAAACACCAAAGCAAAAAGGCCCAAGGATAGTTTACCTAGATTCAAATCATACCCAGCTTCAGGTCTAACCGTATGAATTCCCTGCGTGTTGGTTGTGATTACTTTCACAACTGCCACGCGGCGCCGTGAATTATGACCGTACTGCGTTTACGTTTTCAAATAATCCTGTACTCAGGAATTATAACCCGGGGATAAATGGAAATGTTTGCAGCGTGGCTTCCGTAGATCAACTTTATTGTTGACTAATTTTGAATAACGTTTATACGAATTTGCACTAGCATCTAATCGTGTCGTTGCTCACGTTGTGCCTAGATAAAACAGCTTATTTTACTCAGGGAGTTTTGATAGATTTCATTTCATTTAGATTGCATTTCGTGCGTCGTCATTTTGGAGTAAACAAACAAATAAATCGCAGTACGTGCGTTTTCCTGTGTGGCGAAAAAAATACCTTAATGTTTTTCGCATTTCGTGCGTAGGTATTCAACTTTTAAATTATTTATACCTTAGTTTTAACCATAGAGTAGCAGAAATTTTAGAAGTCGCATTATGCCTAGACTATAGAGATTACCCCCTACCCCTTTCGTAGCACCCTTTGGTCAGAGATTCATACTGAAAACCAGCGTCGCTGACATCCTCGGGCGCTGAGACTTGGACCTGTTTAGCCATGCAATAGATAAATACCTACAAATAATTAACAAGGACAATTTCATTCAGCTGATCCAACATATAGTTTTTTTTATGTTTATATGTCTGTGGTTACAACTAGTTTTTTTTAGTATAAGCCTTTACTAAAGTACAGTGCTTGACTTACCACTAGGGTTTACCTCAGTTTTTATCGTATGTAATAAATAAATTTTCTATTCTACTTTCGTAGCTATTTCAGCGTAGCATAAGGTACATACTACGTCTGGCTTATAATATTAACTTTGTAGTCTATCTTAGAACAAATAGCCCGCCTTGACAAGAAAAAAGCAAAACCGATATCCAGACTACTTTCAAACAAAAGGATAAGCTCCCAATAAAATTGCTTTGAAGTAACTCCAGAGAATTCCCATAAGTCCCTCGAAGATTCAGCTATCCAAACGAATTACGTACGTAAGTAATTACTGTGACAAGACGAAAGGCATGCGGCCCGTCTCAGGATGTCACAACGGTGATTAAACATTCCGCCCTTGATATTAACCCGTTTGAAAATTCTAACAATGTCGTGTAGTAGCGCTTTCTATGAAAACGTTTACGTGGAGGTACAGTTCGCTAGGTAAATTGATTAATGCTGGTTTCATTTTACTTCTGTATTCCAAACTTATACCCACTTAATATACTTAACATATTTTACGACATTAACGAACTTACACATGATTTTCTCCAAAATGGGAAAGATATTTGATGACCGAAGTCACCACCAATAACCGAAGACCGAAGTCACCGCAAATAAATATACATAGTTGGATTCCAACTATATTTATTTGCATTGACAGGTCTTTCTTAATTTTTCTTATTATTTATTAAGGTACCTACTCAGTCTTTCTTTACTAATCCTTTCTTTTATATTCTAGAAAGTGATACGATGGCAAATAACTTTTTTAGAAGAAGTAACTTAAAGAGTAAAAACTGGTAGGCTATTTGTTCCCCGGTAATTTATGTAGTTGAGTGTAGCTACTCTTATTGCTGTTATAGGCATCCGAAGCACGCTATGCATGAACATTAAATTCCGCCCCTCTGTTCGTAGGCAGTGCGAAATTAATAAAAATATACCTGGCTGAAGACATTGTTTTCTTTCAAGTATATTACGAGGGCTCCTGTTGTATCGGCTTCGTTTAACATAAATACATTCGAATGTGGCTTAGCAGTGAATGTTTCTTTTGAATCTTTACCTATTATTTATACAAATTGAATTATTCTAGTCTGATGTCTAATTTTATGTTTCTAACTACAATCATTTCGGGGTAATTCGTGATTATGCCGTTCTAATGAATAATTAAATAAATGTGACTTAGTCCATTTTTAGCAACGATCTAGTAAACATTTCAGAAAGATTCTTAGAGCAGTTTTGATACCATTTTTTAGATTCATGATTGGCGTAGGTATAAGTCATCATTCCATTAGGTGAGATCGTGGTCAAAAGGAGGTTTGTATCTTTGTGAATAATAAACAGGCTTTACCTTCTTCGGGATATACAACGCCTACTAGGTACATTACGGCATAAAACAAAGAATTTATTTCATTTAAATTCAAAGTTAATTTGATTAAAATTGCGCATAATAACGGATAATATTCATAGTTTCAAACAAGAGCCGGAAGAAAGTTCCCGACTCTGTAGTGAGTTAGTTTCCCAGAGGACCGGCTTGCAAGACAAAGAAATTTTAAATTCTCATTACACCAACATGGTAGCGGTAAACAAGAGTCGAGTGACCGTAATTTTGGCATTCATGAATAAATATGGCACTTCGTTGCGGTAGGCTAAATATTTTTCGCGTAAAAGACTATCTGCTTACCTAGAAAATTTTGTTTATTTTATGAAAGTTAAATTCAGCAGTGTTTTACAGTGTACGAACTAGGGAAAATGATTTTTTTTTTCGAATGGACTTTATTGCTGTTTACCGCAGATGGCCATGACAGCGTTACCGGACTTTTGGCGGGCGCTGAGGGCGCCACACCGGTAAGCAGAGGGAAAATGAACTCAAAGTGAATCCATGGTCTATATAATAGACCACATTATAGAGAAGAAGAAGGTTGCAGAAGGTTCCTTTCAGTCAATTATGACAGAAAAGGACACAAGTGTCCTGAAATAACCTTAATGTGGTCTGTGAAGTTTCACAGACCACATTTCAGACAAATGTACCTTAGCCTTAGGCAACAAGGCCGTATCTCATAATCCACAGGATATAAATGAGTATTTAAATCAAAAAGAGTAATCATTTCGAACGTCTAAAGCGGCGCAAAAGTAATGAACATAGAAGCTTTTAGCTATATTAACCGCGGTTCAGCGTCTGTTGTGACAAAATTAATGTTTGACGTATAAGTGCTCACATGGTTCACCTCAAATGAGGGGGCCATATGCGCCTCGAAGTTATGTAGGTATTCATCAGCTAAACAGGTCGTAAAAGTGGAAGTACGTTATGGTCCCTGTTTTATTAGAAAAAGTGCTAAGTATTTGCGCGATGTCGCTTTATGAGTGAAGTTATGCTTTGTAATGAGATGGGTGATGATGGTCTGGTATGGAAATTCTGATTTATGTTGTACTTCGGAGGTTTCTTTTGAACGAGGAAAAATTAATTGGCTAAACGTGATGTATAAAACTTGTTGGAGCCCATGGGTAGTTCAAGTTATACAAGCAAGCTTGTAGATACTTTTATACTTAAGCGATTTGAGCACATTATTATTAGTAGATACTGTTTTTATGTAGATGCTTGTTTGTACGATTTGCAGATATTTTTTACTCCCTAAAACGCATTTTATACATTGTGACTGTGATTACATGACAGATATCAATTTCTTTCTCTTGACACTTTACTACTAACCTCCTACTTGTTTTTCTGGATAGCCATTGTAATTAGGTACATATAAAGTTATAGTAAAATAATGGTAGTGATCTTTAGCGTAATTGTATGCAATTTTTTACTGATGATAAAAACCAACTTCTACTGCGTGCTGCTGTGCAGTGGATCTAACTCTGCAACGGCCACTACCAATATCCCGTTATAAACTACTTTAAGAGTTATTATTATTACGATAGGTAACAAGAACATTAGAAGTAATCTTCTACAGAAAGATCTTGATGGTATGTATACTAATATTATAAAGAGGAAAGATTTGATGTTTGTTTGTATATTTGATTGTTTGAATTGAATAGGCTCCGAAACTAGGTACTAGACCGATTTGAAAAATTATTTCACCATTAGAATCCTTTATTTTCCGTGATGAACATAGGCTATAGAATATTTTCAAAAAAGTTAGGGTTCCGTATGAAAAAATATGTTTTATAAATGCCCGTGCGAAGCCAGGTCGGACCGCTAGCTTGTTTATATGAAGAGCAACATTACCTTCCGTTTATCTGAAGGTAATGTTGCTCTGGCGTGTAGCGATGGGTGGGAAGTTCTGTAGAAGATACCTGTACTAGTCCATATCTGGATGGAACATTTTGAATCCAGGATACCTTTTGGTAAAAAATTATAGAAGAGATAGGTATGTCGGATATCAGGATATGTCTTGTATAATCAAATCAACGGAAGTACCCAGGAAATGTATCAGCTGACAGAGTGTTTGAAGTGCATACACCTTAAATAATAATAATACATGATACTGGACAATCACAGCATCACATAGTCCCAAGCTAAGCAGTTAGTTCATCTATGGCGCTCATTAGGGGAGGCCTATGTCCAGCAGTGGACTATTATAGGCTGGTGATGATGATGATGATAATGAAGCAGTTAGTGTTCTGGGTACTAGATGACTGATATACTTAATACAATATTATTAAATAGATAGATATTTTTTTATTGTAAATAGAAACAACCAGATCACCCTAAACAAATATCTGCAGTTCGTACAAACTTTTCGTACAAACTCTAGGCGGGAATCGAACCCGCAACCTCCTGCGTCGCAGGCGGACCTTCACCCACAGCGCCACAGAGGTTCATTAAGTTCAGGTGGAGAATAGATAGTTGGCTTTCCTTCCTTTCAAAGTGACTGTGAGAACCTACGGGATATAGGTACATAGACACACGTCGTAGACTAGTTTCTCAATGCGTTCGCGGACATTGTTAGATTTGTGTGTCTTCCGATTATACAGATGAACACGCCTAGTTCAGAAAACCAAGCGAGGGTAATCCCAAATTTGTTAAATTTGGTTCGTAGATAACCCTATTATTATTAGATAATAGTAACTTTCATAATTAATTCGTCATTCTATGAAAGTTTTCATAGTAAACCTAACCTACTTACTTTCTTTAATTTGAGATTTATATTTACTTAACATATTCATTTCTTCTTCTGTTATTATAAAGATTTTATTCTTAGTTCTTATTATGCTTGTAATGGACCAAAAATTGCACGCTCATAAGGCATTAATAAATTTCATTGTATCTATTATTTTTTACTGTAGGTATCTGTTTAACATGACATTTAATTATGAAATAAATATACTTTGACTTTGACTTAAATGTTATAAATTATCAAACTACAAAAACAGCTCGGACCAAATTAAAAGTTCTGAGCAAGTTATCAGACCACCCACCCGACGATTCAATGGCATCAAGACGATATTGTGCGATATTTAACAATCTATGCGATAATTTACAAGCAGAACAATGTTCTTGTTTTTGGGAGAATTTATAAAATTACAGAGAATCATACAACAGCAGATGACAGAAAATTCTAAAAGTTAAACGACATGGAAGATATTTCGTAACAGTTTATTATAATGAAGAAGTATTAAAAATACATAGAATTAGATATGTTATCAAAACGGGAAGGAAGATTTAATACATAGGTACGAATATCACATTTTTCAGTAGAAGACAATTATTTTTGACACTATTTTAAAGATTTTCAAAACGTACTATTGAATTACTACTTCTAATACATTTACATTGCTAGGCTCAGATAGGTACAGAGTGAAAATAGTACATTTTACAATCCATTCAATTACAACAGAAAGTAGGTATTGAGAACATATTCAGTTTACTTGCACATCGTTCACTTGAGGAAAACTCGTTACTTATTGTGATTAGTTATTTTATTTGCGATGTTCTTTTGTTTTTACAATTGACCACGCTGACAACGTCACAAATCCAGGCAGGCAGCATACCAAAAACAAAAGCGGATCGCGCCAGCTTTTACAAAAATACAGAAATTCAGCTGGCATGTTGTCTCATAAATAATATTAAGATTATAGCTATTTTCTGACATAATAGTCACAGATATCTATACTAATATTATAAAGAGGAAAGATTTGATTGTTTGTATGTTTGTTTGTTTGTTTGTTTGTTTGTTTGTTTGTTTGAATTGAATAGGCTCCGAAACTACTGGACCGAGTTAAAAAATTCTTTCACCATTAGAATCCTTAATTTTCCGTGATGAACATAGGCTATATATTTTCAAAAAAGGTAGGGATCCGCATGAAAAATTCAATAATTAAACTGTGGGCTGTATATTCAACCTCTTTTTCTATTATGGCGCGTCAGAATAGAAAAAGAGGTTGTATAGCGCACGGTGCTTGCTTTTTCTCTACGGCCAGTGACAGTTTTGGAATGTCGAGTCAATGTCAAAAACCCCAATGCTGTTAAAAAAAGTAAAGATCCGTATGAAAACTGTGAAACCCATCGTTTTAGTGTGTATAATTTCTGAAATTTTTGTTTAATACCCGTGCGAAGCCGGGGCGGGCCGCTAGTATAATATAAAAGCTTATTTACGCAGCCTTTTGCGTAATTAGGATGGTCCTAAAGGATCGTTTTGTGATTGGCTTCACTGGTTCTTATGAGCACACAGTATTTACAGAAAATTTTAACGGATTCGTCACCACTGGAGAATACCTCTAACCGGCAGGCACAACCCGAATCAGTATTCGGGTTGTATGTTTATTGAATCTGTTTGATCTTGCTCCTACAAAACTCCAAAAAACATATGCAAACAAACCGAGTCTGTAAAAGGACCATCTGTGTGAATATTGCATTAGACTGGACGTACAGAGACGTATATACAGCTTAAGGACATATAAGTTTAGCGATATTATACGGAGTGCAGGGCCTCACTCCTTGAGATGATATGGTCAGCCCTCTCGCAGGTGGAATGATGTCATATCCGCTGATACGTAGACGGTGCACGCAGCCTATGAAACCAGGTATTGACGTAGCTCCTGACAACCTAATGGGAGACAATAAGTTGCGTGAATACGAGTGTGAAAGCTTTGATTGAAACAATCTTCATCATTGTCATGATAATCATCAGAGACGTTACCAATGACTGTAAATACGGCACACGAAGCGAGGTTTGTTTGGGGTTTTATAAAAGAGAGAGAGATGGTGAATAAGATACTCTCCTACAAAGAATAGTTGTAAAACGAATCTTAATCTAAGGTCAATGAACAGGATAGAAGTTTTTGGGAGTAAGGTCCTTGATAATTTTTTTACTTAACTTAATTTGATGTTCATTTTATTTAATATTTAATTTGAATCATTTTTTTAAAGTTTTCATCAGTATCAATATTGACTTATAAGATAAATATATTACGCATGTTTATCAATTCTTTTCACATTAAATTTAGATATTTCAGGTATCACTTTTAATTGTAGGTATATTTTTTATTGTTTCCTCTGTATGACAAGTGTACTTGGAAACGTGATTCAGTATTAGCTCAGAAAAAAAAATTAAGGTGGTCTTACCTTGTGACATTCTCCGGAGGCATTCCGACGTATACGAAAGGCTCGATATCCAATGACGTCATACGACCCCTTGCCGTACCACTCGCCGTCGCTGATCCCAGCTTCAGAACTCCATCCTTCTTATACCTCCTCGCAGACACCTTTGACTTCCCATCGACCTTCACTTTCCCAGTATGAAGCTCATAAGGTCCACTACCAGCGTCCCAGCGCAGTACAGCCTTGTTCTGCACGAATCCAAGCCAGAAATGATCTCTATTCCCCGCTCCACTCACCAAAGCGCCTTTATCGCAAACCGGTGACAACTCAGCCCATATATCGAACCTCTTCGCGGGCATTCTAACCCGAGCCTTCATAAACGCTTCACCGTCAAACAACGGCACTTCATAACCAACATTGATATGCTCCTCCAAATACTCATACGAATAATCTTCGTTCAGTTCATTAACAAAGTCGTCGAAATCTTCTTCAATATGTATCTCTTTTGGTATTGTTGCACAGTTTGTTTCGTTAAGTTCTGCGAACGTTGAAGAGAGACAGAGTGAAATAACTACGAAGTAACGAATAGCAAACAACTAGCGGTAACCAACTGGAGGGAGGATATTGGTGCAAGTTATTTCCGGTTCTGGGCTGTCTGGTTTACCGCTGTCACTGGTGTCAACCGATACGTCTGTATGGGGTGTCTCAGCGGGGATATAGTTGCTAAGCGATGTGTCGGATTGTGAACTCTGTGCGCTAGCTTTTAAGGTTCTACGAACACGGCTACCTCTCCTCACGTGGGGTTCTTCGCTGCAGGGTCCGAATGCTTGGATGGCTACGTCGGATTGTGTTTTACATGCGTGGTTGCGTAGATGGCAGGCGGATAGGTAGGTTCGTCCGTCACTACCACAGACTGAGGGACCGTCCGATTTAGGGCATTCTTTGAAGGTGCAGTCACAAGTTGCAAGGCCGCTGCGGACGATGCAGTATGCACCGAAGTAACAAGTCATTCGCTCGCAGTTTGTCGCTGGTAGTTGTGTTGATTCAGCTGAAAATAAATCTTTGTTAGCCAATTTTAAAGGTAGAATAGAATAGACAATTTATTTATTTGGACACGGTATAGGAAAAACTTATAAAACTTAACTAAATTATAAACAAACACTCACCAAAAACAGTATAACATGTGTGTGTATTCCATGTGGTAAAATTTAAACCGATACATAAAAAAATTATAGATCATCATAATAATATACAGCCCGACTTATACAATAATTGCACCACTAGGATTAGGCGTCAGGATTACCTGACGATATCATTTGCAAATCTCAGCTCTAAATAAAGTCTTCGCAAAGCATTCAGTTATCGTCTTACCTGGCATATTATTATAACCATGATGTCATAATTTTAAGTACATAGTTGAGAAGGAAGGCTAACCGAATAAACAACAGAAGGCTACACTTACGGTCAAAACATCCGCTCGGTCCAAGCGTGTGCTCGTGGTCTGAACAGACGGTACACTTCTGCCCTTGGATCCCAGGCTTGCAGACGCAGCGGCCCGTCATCTGCTCGCAGTCTTCCCGAACTGACCCGAAGGCTGAACAACCGCAGGCTGGATAAAATAAAGGTTAGTTTCCGTATCTACAACCCGAATCAAAGTCTGGATTCAGTTAAATCTCGTGGCCTTTCTCCCCCCTGTAGTTATATTATGTAGTGATGATTAGACTTGACTAAGTGTTTTTTGTGAGCCTATGATATTCAATAAATTACTTACGTATACAGCCCGTGTGTCCAGTCCCGATCCTAGGCAGTCCCCAGTACCCAGGCTCGCAGCGGTCACACTTCAGCCCACCAACCCCCGGCCGGCACTGACACTGTCCGGTCTCGTCACACTGCTCCGTCACGGATCCGAGCCGATGGCACCCACATTGTGAAGGACAGCCGACGCCGCCGGGGCCGCGCGCTGGCGTGACCCCGTCGGAGCAGCAACCGTGCCAAGAGTCCTGGCAGCCTTTCTTCTCAATTACAGCTTTATCTGTCACGAAAGTTTTAAAACTTTTTATAAGGTAGGTACTTTTTAATAATAATAGAATAAATATAATAATAAATCATGTATTTAAGGCAACAAAAGTCAACAGTTATGGATGTTAAATAAAAAACTTATTCTAGGGCCCATATCAACAAATACCTTACAGACTAAACTTAAGAACTGAAACTTTATGTTGATATGAAGTGGATCTTAAGATTAAGATACGAACGATTAAGAGTACGCGATATATACCCGATAATAGGTAATACGACTTTTTAGTAGTTTTCTAATTTATCCAAGTTCATTTCACTACACAGGTACTAGAAGGCATAGCATAGGCCCTCATGTGAGGACATGGTGGACCGATGATCAAGTGATGGAAGGAGGCTTCGCCTACGTCACTCAATGGATCTAACGAAATGTAGTAAACATCGGACGGCGTGGCATATTTTCATACAAATTCTAGCTATTCTACAAACCGACACTCCCTACGTATAGTTGTGTATCTGCAAAACACAAATTTTACAGGAGAGCGTTTTAAAGATTTAAAAATGTTCAAATGCCTATAACTGGAGCCCTGTTTGAGATATTTCTGTGAAAATTGGTGAGATGTTCTTACTGTAGATCTAGTTTAAGATGGATACTATTTTTTATTTAAATTTATACTGGTTTAGATTTTATTACACTTACGTATTTTTACGTGGTGCTTTTAAAATAATACAATGCCGTATGTGGCACATACACACTTTTTCGTGGGAGCTTAGGAAAATAACAATATCGTAACTGCCTGTTACACGGTTATACTTAGTAGATCTATTTGACTAATTCTGTTTAACTGGTGCTTAAACGTTGGAAATTGTATAATTTATTAATATGCTACTACATCTGTTTCGGAAAATTAAGCCTGGTGACCAGTAGCTTATACAGGTCGCCAGGCCTTAATTGCCGAATATTCAATTGCTTACAAAACTAAGCCTATTTGAGGTAGGTAAGTAATTTGTAGTAGAAAAATGTAAAACTGTTTTCGTGAATTGTAGTTTTCCCTTTTTTTATCTTATAATATTTTGCTAATATTGGTCGTTCGTATATTATTATTTTAATTAAAACAAGAAATAAAAGAGCTCAAAATACCATTTATTAGGGAAGAAGGTGCTCACCTAAACACAAAAAACGTTTTAAGGACTGTTATTTCAAAAATAAGAAAAACATAACCACTTAAGTACCTAACTCGGCTTTAAATTCTTAACGACTACCAAACACGACTAATCAGGCTTTACTAGTAGGTACTTCAACCTAATTAATATCAAGATGTGAAAACAGAATTAATATTATGAAATAGCAAACTTGACTTTATCAATATCTATGTAAACAATTTACATAATGATAAGAAATACAACATTTATTATATTAAGATCGAATTAATAGTCGCCATTTCTTCCTAGATAGTTCGCTGTCATTGATTTCAAGCTGCTCAGAATTATTCCCTGACATACCTGTAGAGCTAATACTCGTAGCGCTGGTTTGGAGGCCGGTGACGCAGGGCAGCCTAACAACTGTTCATCTGGCAAGCCAACTGGTAATGTCGCTGGAGTGGGTTCTGTTGACTCAGCTCAACTTAGGTGCTCATCCGGAGAGACAACTGGCAATGTCACTGGGAGGGTGCTGTTGACTCAGCTCAACCTAGGTGCTCATCCGGAGAGACAACTGGCAATGTCACTGGAGTGGGTGCTGGCGACTCCGTGCAGCCTAATTTGGTCTATCGGTTGAGCTATAAGGTCCGTAATTGGGAGAGTCATAATAGTGATAATGGCATATTAATGCTTGAGGTAGACTGTTGCTGTTTTTTAGTAAAAGTGGGGTCATTGAGCTATATTCCGGTAAATTACCTTGGACTGTACCACTTGTATTTTGTAAATAGTGGTACGTTTTTACTTTCCACGGGTTCAGGATGTTTTTCTTGAGATTTCTGGGTCAGGTTAACAGGTTTTTCACGAAAGCGTGGCGACGAGCAAAAGGCAATGTCATTATTCCCTGTGTTATTGCTAGAACCCCCACCACAAGCTTGCAAGGAAGATTGTAATATATGGGAAGCTAGGACATGCAATTCAGAAGATGTAGTACTATCACCGTTAGTTTTCGTAGAATGCAAGAGAAAAGAATGCAAAAGAGCGTAGAATGCGGTGCTAGAAAAGGTTCTTCATCGCTGTCAGCTATTATCTTACCCTTTCGGGTTAAGTCATCCTCAGTAAATTTTCTGAGAATGGTACTGAAAATATGTTAAAAAAAAAACAACAAGGGGCAAAATTAAAAATGTTATGAAATCCGACTTAAATTTCATGGGAAGAGAGCACCTTGCACTTGTGACGTATATTGCTGTTCATAACTCGGAAGATCCTTATCAGATCCTCAGTATATTATTTGGACACAAAAGAATCAAGAAAATCGGTTCACAAACTACAAAATTATCCGCGAACAAAAAAAAATACATGTTATACAAAATGGTATTATACCGGTCGAATTGAGTGAGAAACCTCCTCCTTTTTTGCAATTGGTTAAAAGTAATTGCTTTTTATTAAAATAATATGAAAACAAAAACACAGAACTATGTAAGTGCATTGGTTTCTATAACTTTAATTCAATAAATTTCCGATGTAAAACAATGTAAAAGTCAGTTACCGAATTTTGAGTTCAAATCCTTTCGAAGTATAAATATGTAAGTGCCTAGTTACACCTTATGATCATATTGAATCCCGATGTATAAATATGTAAGTGCGTAGTTACATAATTATACGTAGGTTATCAAACATTTTTGGAAAATTGCAAAATGTACTTACTAATAAATAGTGTACTTAGTCAGCAATGAAGGCAATAACACAAAACTGATTCAAGAGACCTAATAACTATGATTGGACATCAAAAAGTACAAAAAGTAAGTTAATCATTAATTATGATTTACTTACCTGATCTTGTATTAGATGTTGTTGGGTCTAGGATATCTATTTTTCCTTTCTTAGAAGCGTCTGCTTTTAAATGGTTCAGGAATCGGAAAAGCTCTCTTGTAATTTTGCGGCAATCAAAAATTTACGAGTCGTCAACGCTTAAAACTCGCTGTCCGCACAAGAACTGCGTAACGGGCAGTTACCCGCCACCAGCACCTTATTCCTCCCGCGTTAAATTGTGTATGTGGAAGATACAGCATTATATGGCGGGAAAATGATGAAGTTGGACAGTTATACGATCAAGAAAAACCTACTTAGAGTAGACTTTTTTGTTTTTTTGTAAGTTATAATGATAGACCGGGATGTGTAGATGCCAAAAATGCATCAAACGTATAAGTGTGTATCTGGCAGTTACACAACTATACGTAGGGAGTATCGAAACATTCTATTCTATAAATTCCAGATCTCGTAATACGTCGTATAGGTGCGCTGCATGGCGTAGGCACTGCTGGTCATTTTGGCTCAGGGTGATCCCAGATCATATGGGACGTCTCCACGAATTAAATATATAGTCAGACCAGATAGCATAGCAGCAGCATCTTCTAAGTATTATATTAAAACCTTTCTTGCAAACTCCAATGGTGACGTACGGCATGATTTTACGTCGGACAATCTTTAATCGGATACATAGAAATATAAAGTTAATATTACTTACCTAACTTTATATTTCTATGTAATTTATTCTATTATGCATATCAGTCATCTAGTACCTATAACACAAGCTTTAACGTGGGACTAGATGATACTGTGTGGGATTTCCGGCAATATTTATTTATTTTTATTGCATCAACAAGTGAGTAAAGTAAATAGTTGTCACATTTTAAATTAAGAAACAATGTTATTATATTTTACCGGTTTGCCGGAGGTACAATATTAAAATAGATAGATAGATAATAGATAGAAAATGTTATACCACACAAAGAAAGAAAACATTACAAACAGACATGCTTATAGAAAAAGGAAGTATAAAGGGCGGCCTTATCGCTATGAGCGATCTCTTCCAGGTAACCTTGGGATGAACTAAAATAATCAAAAGTAGAAAAATTTTGTATGTGTACAATTTGTATGTGTATGTGTTTGTATTGTGTTTATATTTTACCTTTCCTACAACATCTTGCAGCTTTAGCAGTATGGTGGCAGTAGCTGCCCACGGGACAATCCTTCCGACGGGGTCCGTTGCCGCAGTCCACAGGTCTACCTTCAGCGTCGGTTACCGTTTCATCGTCTCCGCATGGCTTGAACTAGAATAACGGATTTTCATAAACAATTCAATAATTTATAAAACACTTATAAACACAAAAAAAATTTAAACTAGTCGCACGAAGCAATCATTTCACCTGATTAATTTGAAAAGACAAAATATTCAGCCTTATTGCAATTTGTTCGAATATATTTCAATTTAACAATAATAAGGCACAAAATTCAAAGAAACGATAAACGTTAATTTGAAAAAAAACACTCAGTAGTGTACAATATCAATAGTACCGTGTTGGGTGCCAAATATAATAAATAACGAGTTACTACGTTGAGCGCCAGTTTACAGCAAAAGGTCCGTTCAAGCTCCTTTTTAAAATACCCGTGAAATTGATAACTCCTACGATGGTAATTCGCAAGTGATTTAGTTGTAGATTGGGTAAACATGAATGTTTGATACGGAACAACATACATCAACGCAAGTATAGAATAATCATAATATGGTACTTGAGTGAACTAGATTTTCAGCCTGAATGTGCGGGACATTGTAGGTATTTTGTACATCACTTTGTACATACTATGTGCCTGAAAATAAAAGCCCCAAGCTAAGCAAAGCCTTTGTTATGGGTATAAGTATGAAGTATAAGATATATTTAATAGAATGCATTACAAAGATAGATATTGTTTATCAAACAAAGAAATCACCCAGAACCAATATTTGCAGATTGTACAAACCTAAGGCGGGAATCGAACACGCTAAGTCCAGTCGCAGGTGGACCTTCGCCCACCGCATCACCGAGCTCGTATACTTAGAATAATTTAATTACATTTCATCATCACATAACGTGATACTTGATCAATTGATCATAGAAAACCTATAGCAACAAAAAGTATTTCAAAGTACACTCTAATTTAAGATGGCCATTTTAGCGTAAACGCTCTGCAGGGTCGGCGTATGTCTCGTTGAGCGCCAATCTATACTAATATTATAAAGAGGAAAGATTTGATTGTTAGTTTGAATTGAGTAGGCTCCGGAACTAATGGACCGATGTGAAAAATTCTTTACCATTAAAATCCAAAATTTTCCGTGATAAACATAGGCTATAGAATATTTTGAAAAAGTTAGGGTTGCGTATGAAAAATTATTTTTTTATTAAATACCCTTGCGAAGCCGGGGCGGACCGCTAGTCTGTTAATAAACGTAACTTACGTCCAAGCCTCTACACAAAGGCAGAGGTCGAAGCCGCAAGTCCTCTTGCCTCCGACAAGCTTCCAGTTTCATATGACACAGAGTTGGGTACAGTCTGAGATCCGACGCACAGACTGGGCTTGACGACGTCGCCGCGGCGGCAGCGGCTGCGCAGTCGAAAAGACAGGCACACCTAGAAACCAATAATAATACAATCCATCTTACCATCTAATATAATAACATAGTTTTAGTATCACATTTTCTTTTGCAACAGTCTCTACACCTGGCGGATATCATTTTCGGTATCATATTGTGCAAACGAGCATGATAACCGCATAACCGCTATGTGTAGCCCCGCCTTCAAAATGAACTCTCATAAAGGGTCTCTGTGTTGTTGGCTACAACCCAACGCATGCCTTCCAAAGGATCGGGTCACTATAATATGGCCCGTGGTCATGGAAATAATAATAATAATGCTGGTCAATCCACACAGCATTATCTAGCACTAAGCTAAGCAGAGCTTGTGTTATGAGTACTAGGTAACTGATATACATAATAATGTACGAGTACAGTGTAATATATTTTAATTATGCAAAGAAAACGACTAGAACACCCTGAACAAATATTTCAAGATCGTACAAATATTTGTCCCGAGGCGGGAATCTACCCCGCAACCTACTACGTTGCAGGCAGACCTTCGCCTGTCCATTGGAATCCACAGCACAAGTCGCTTCGTAAGCGCACTGCACGCGCGCACAAACCGCTGTGCCGGCTCCCGGCTTGCTAGAACTTTCTGGATCTTCTCCTGAACGGATGTCGTTACCTATGTCTGTTAGTTTAAACCGAACTATAATTTACATTCTTTAAAACTAATCTTTCTCCTTACCTCGGTTGCCCATTGGAATCCACAGCACAAGTCGCTTCGTAAGCGCATTGCACGCGCGCACAAACCGCCGTGCCGGCTCCCGGCTCGCTAGAACTTTCTGGATCTTCTCCTCTACGGATGTCGTTGCCTATGTCTGTTAGTTTCGATGATTTGTTCCCACCTGAAACATTTTCAATTTCAATTTATCATAATAAGTAATGCAAATTAATTCATGGACAATAATATTTCAATATCTCTGTATTCTATTTATGTCAAAATTGGTTTGTTGAATATTGTTAAAAAAATATTTTTCTTACTTTACAGTAAATGTATAATACAGTAAAATACTTTACAAAATATATAGAACAATATCTACAAAAGCCTACATTACACATGGATTGCTTTGCAAACATAGGATATTTGAACATAGATTTTTTCAAAATATTATAAGTACCTATAAAAGCTACTAAAATTTCAGCAGTTGATTACTTCAATTTAGCTCATGCGTGACATTGTACATTCAGCGCCAAACCATCGCCCAAAAGCTTATGCGACAAAACGGTAGCACAACTAAACGGCAACGAAACATCTATCGTTTCCTGTATATAATATAACGTCATCTTTGTGCAAACATCCGTAAACATCCACAGACGCAAGACCTATTTGACCTATTTCTAAACACTAAGGGTAAAACTATCTTACCGCTCTCGTTTTCATCAACCTCCGTGCACTCCCCATAGTACGCCACTCGTACCGGTTTCTCTCCTCTCATACGCGCCTCGCACGCCGCTCTCTGCAACGCACACTCGTGTAAATAAGTGTGTCCGGTGCTGGAACACACCGGTTCCCGTTCAGAGTCCGCGCAGGGGTTCGCGCAAGCACAAGCCCCGCGGGCGCACCAGGTGCCATCTGGGCATTGGACGGCGTGGCAGGATTCTGGGAAAGAAGGGGATTACTGTCATTAAATGTGTCGTCACTATAAGCACAAACTGGGATGCGGTTGAGTGCCATTAAATGTGGCCTACTTTGAAACGAATACGATGGTTCTTAGTGCAAATAAATGTGTTGTCATTGTCACTGTAATATAAGTACGAAGCGGGAGCCCTACTTTGAAACTAAATACGATGGTTCGGTGATGGATAGCACGAAACGGACAACCTTAGCCCGAGTTCGGGTATTTCGTTTAATCGTTCGGATATAAGATAAGATAAACATTTATTTTATCCAAAAAACAGAAGAACAATTAGAAAAAAAAGACAAAAAAATTACCTCAAATCTAAAGCTAACTCAAGTATCTATTAAGTAGGTCTTAATAAACTAATAATTATTATATATATAATTACTTAAAATAAGGTAAAATGACATGGAACTATTGTTTGCTATTACTTCTATCCTATAGGTACATAAAGGGAACTCCATCCCACCTGGACAGAGTTGTCGTAAAAGCCATTTCTTCATAATGTATAGGTGTATAGGCTATTTGGCGTCAAAGCTTTACCCATAGACCAAAATCATGGTAAAGCAAAGCTCACCACACGATCCCATGTGCTTGATATGAAGCCGCTTCTTGTCCCGGCAAGCTACGTCCCGCAAAGAACAAACGCTGCTGTAAGTTTTGTTATCGTTGCCACAAACTTCTTCGGTCTCCTACAAAAACAAAACAAAAGCTTTATTTTTATCGCTTCTTACACAATGCAAAAGACAAAGCATTGCATCGTAAGACATTGTACAAAACAAGATACTGTACAAAACTTGTAATTATAATTAAATTTATATTAAATTCTTTCAGATCAAGTCTGGATTAGGACCATAAGTTACATAAAATTACTACATCATAAATAATCAAATAGTGAGATTGTTCATCATGATCACAGAAAACATTATTTAAATTGAACTCTACGCAATTTTCAAAACAAAGAAATAATAATAAATAATTACAGTAACTCTTTGGCCCTTACGATTAGGTACTTAGAACCATCATGACATAAGTACAGATGCAACGATTTTTTAAATTCGAACTTTCTGGATTAAACCAAAACCTGTCCGTAAGAGCTCAGTAGGTACTCAAAATAGGTAACTAACCGTTCCTTCTTCACAATGCTTAGGGCAAACACAGCTTGCTTCAGAAACGCCATCACTTTCGCAGACGGCGTAGTATTCGCACTTCTTGTTCTCACATCCATCTGCAAATAAACATCCCTTATCATCTTCATGATTGTCATTCGCAATCCGAATTCTACAACTGTTGGGTTATATAGGCCTCAAACCCAACTCTTTAGCTAGGTACTCCTTTAGTGCTCATATACATGAGCGGCAAAGTTTGAGTTGAGCTATCTGTAGGATGTGTATTATTTTATACCTGTATTATTACCTATTTATCGATAAAAAAAAATCAACTGCTGGCATGAGGGTATTCCAGCAGATGATACTCACTGCAAGGTCCGTCATACAGCACTCGCACATCGCGCCGGTGCCTGCAAGCCTCTAACTGCAGTTTGCAGCGGTTCCCATACGAGATGCCGTCAGAACCGCAAACCGGTGCGAACTCGTTCGAGCACCGAGGGCAGCGGCAGACGCCTCGGCCACCGGATGCTATGCACTCGCCTCCGTGAGGGCAAATCCGGTCTGCGCAGACGCCGTTTGAACCTGGGATAGTCAATTGTCTTTTATTAGTAGAAATAGGAGAATGATCAAGGGATTACCGAAAGCAATGCTAGAAATGTAGAACGTTTTGTTTTATTTTTATGCACGACGAATAAGAGGAATAAAATCGTCGTAAAGGATTTAGATTTTTTGTAAAATTACTTGTGATCCTATTCTGTCTCACTAGCAAAGGTTGTACCACGAATATTTCACGGATCACGCTCGTCTACCCTACGAATCTACCCGAAACGACAACTTGCCAAGGATTTCTAAACCTTCTTTGGGGTAATCGCCCATCCTCAGGCAGAAAGAAAACTTTTACGTTTACCATTTTCTGCTGATTTGATCAAGTGAGGTTTCAAATTTAATAACTCACAAGCCCCAGAAACTATTTTGTTATGAAAATAGGTTCCAAGCTGACCACACGCCCCAGAACAGTACTTTCAGCTTGCGTCAAGCAGTCCACATTCATTGTCATAGGTCCTCGTGTCTCCCCATCACCTTCGACTAACTCTAAGCTCCTTACATGGTTTTCAGACTTACCACAAGCCCCAGAATGCAGTACTTTCAGCTCGCGCCCAACTAAGCACGCAGCTCTCCGCAATTCACATTCACTATCATGGGTCCTCGTGTCAGAACCACAGACAGGGCGAAGCACCGGTTCACACGGCGGAGGACAGGCACAAACTGCCCCACCACCTTCAACTCGGCACTCGGCCCCGTGACGACACTCCACTTCTGCGCAGGGGTTTACACCTGCAAGGAATTCAAGGTCATTGAAGAGTGGAAGAGAGAGGTAAGTCACCTAAGCACAGGAGTTACCACATGGAAGAGGATTAATGCTGAATTCGAAAGATAGATGACTTTTTCATTATGAATGCGGGTTAGCTACGAACCTAGTTTTTGATGCAAGAACACCGAAGTTACATCCCTTAATGGGGACTTCATCAGGATGAGACACCATTTTTTTACTTATGCCTTTACTTAGTAATTCCCTATTTCTTAAGGTCAAGCTTGCCAAGCTTTAGCGATCCAACCTGCAGGGGAAAGCTACGTCGGTGTCAATAATCAATCGTTCTCATCAACAACATAGCCTAGCATAATATAGAGAATGATTTGAAAGATTTGAATTCCTTCTAAACTACTAGTCGTAGACAGAAATGAAGCATCAAAATCAAAGTGCTTTATTTCTTTTAGACCTTTCACGACTCTTGGAACAGCATAGACGCTAGGTCAGACATGAGGTGAAAACTTAGAACGTCAAGATTTTGGTAATCTTCCAACAGGAAATTCTCGAGAAAATTTAAATCAATCTACCAGGAGTTACCTGAACTACACTGCCCTTTGAAAATGATCTTCAGCTGTTACCTCGCCTGGCACGACTCGCGATGTATTGTAAAAACTTTGAATCTAAAGATTTTGGTAACCTCCCAAGGGGGAATTCCCGAGAAAATATAAATCAATCTACCAGCAGGATTTACCTGAACTGCACTGCCCTTTGAAAATGATCTTCAGCTGTTTCCTCGCCCGGCACGACTCGCGATGCATCTGACACTCGTTGGAGTAAGTCTTGCCGTCGGAAGCACAGACTGGAGAGAACTCTAGAGAACAGGGTTCAGCGCAGCGGCAGGATGGCGAGCGGTGATCGTCTAGTTGACAGACTTCTGGGTCTGGGCAGGTGACGCCAGCACACGGGTCTTGAAAATAATAGTGGGTTTGTTTAGTAGTAGGTATGTATGGGCCACGCCACACTGTCGCCACTGAGATCGTGACTGGTAGTTGCCTTCTTTCGGTTTTACTTTCTTGTGCTTCGCGACTGATTAATAGACTTTCTGACCATGGCGTTGCTTATGTACTTGGGTGATAAATCAATAATGCTAGACAAAGATAAGCCAAGATAATAATAAGTAGGTATAGTGCACTAACCAACTTAGAATAAGTTAACTTTAAATCTCGAGTAAATAGTCAAGTTCTCCTGGGAAGAAGCTGTTCGCCTGTAACACAGCTACATAGTAGCTACCACAGGAGACAGTGCTCCAACTGCTCCAACAACATTTGTACTCAACCCTTTTTGTAAACAAACGATTTGTATTTGTAAAGAAAAGAAGTGAAACTTACCACATTTACCGTAATACTTGAAAGTGATATTAGTGTTAGCTTCACAAGCAGCTCTTCTCATCTCACAGTCTCCGGGGTAGTCGCGAGCGTCGCTTGCGCACAGCGGACGCGAACCTTCGTGGTCACCGTAATTGGGGCAAGAGGTGGGGCATTCGCAGTCGTAGGCACGGCCATCGGGAGTTGGCCGGCAGAGGGCGCCGGGGCCGCAGGTCACTCCGCTACACGGGTTCGGTACGTCTGGATTGGACAAGGTGGTATGAGGACAGCGCGATGGGATATTTGCATGAATTTACAAATAGATATAGCTATAGCTACACACACACACACACAGACTTATGCAGTACTGGCGTAGCGTCGTTCGAATTTCTCATTATCGCCATCAGATTTTCCCCACAATTGGTTAATAGGCCAAAATTTGTGCCACCACCTCGGTCCTGTGCTATTTCTATGACAAATACCTAATTTATTATTTTCTACTAGTTGTACGAGTTGCATTAGCGCGTTGAAATCTATTCAATGCTAGTTACGAGAGACCGTCGTAGCACAAGCTACGAAAATTTTCTGAATGCTACGAAGCTAGTGTAGCAAGCGCTACGAAAGCCTATCGAAAGCTACCCAGAGTCTGGCGCGGCGGTGGCGCCGGCGGCGGGGCGGAGCGGCGGCGTAGCACGCGCTATGAAAAATTCTTCAATGCTACGAAAGTCCGGAGTAAATCTTATTTTATCATAGATTTATTATTCAAGAAGGGAAAAATTTAAGTCAGAGAAAATTCTCTGGAGAAAACGGATAAACTCACCTCTAGTTACTATTACTATGGCAAAATCATCAAATAACTACCCTGCCTTGTACCGAAACGGAGTAGGTACCTATTGTTTTTATTTCATATTTTAATGCCCGGTCGGGTTAGTCAAAAACTCAGGTTACTGCACCAGACAGCATGATTAAACTATCTGATCTGTGGTCGTTTCTTTAGTAGAATTTAAACAACTAAGTAGGTACATATGTATTCTTACCACTTGGGAAAACGTAGCAACAGTCCGCCGCTACCACTAATATTGTTAACAGGGACCATGTGATCATTTTTCGGCACCAGAGCCGTTCTTGGCCTCTCTTGCAACCATCACACATCGTATTCTATAACTGCTCAAAAAGCTAGAACAAAAATTATGTATTCATCAATTCATAGGCGATACATACACAAATAGAATTACCTAGGTAGGTAGGCAGAGTAGGTACTGAGGCAGATACTTTTTTCCGGAATATCCACGCAATGATGGTTTAGATCCATGAACTATTATAAGGGTAGCTACATAAAACACACCTAAGTAGTATTTTAAAATCCCAAAAACAGGTTAGATGTCCTAAATGTTGCGATCGATACCTAGGTCGTAAAAGGATAAGCATACCTATATACCTACATATGAACGGAAGAGACACCATTTTAAGACAAACCCTATAAACTCCGATTCGGAACGTAATAAGTAGATTGACAGATACTTACCATTGATTCCAATGCTAAGCGAGGCTGGTTTTAGTACAATAACACGCGCAAACTATACGTTTTTATTTAGTTGCTGCAACACAATTTCGCGGCCCCAATGTGGGGGAGAGACTGACGTAAAGGTCGCTGAATGGACCACCACGCATGCGTATGAGGGTACGTTATACTTCGTTACCTGCCCACGTCAGAACACTATTGTATAGGGTTAAACCTTGTACCTACTTTCATACATCTCTGGGTTGAATTGAACCATTATGAGATGTTAGTAATCAATGAAAATGGTGTATCAACACTAGAGCACTGAGCTCCACCTTTTATTGATAGGTAGCAAAGAGAATAGGTATAGCTTTTGCTAGGTAATGAAAAATATTTACCGTAGGTAGGTAATGATGAAATATTTCAGCCGTATGTTTCACTAAAACTTACTAGAAATAATTATATAGCGTTAATCTATCGATCGATATATTATGGGCGATAACCCCCAAAATAATGATGCCATCTATGGCGCTCATTAGGGGAGGCCTATGTCCAGCAGTGGACTATTATAGGCTGGTGATGATGATGATGATGAATCTATCGATCCATAGATTATCGCTTTCCCAGGCTCGGTGGTGCAGCAGGGGAGCGCCTCCGCCGCCGGTCTACGGCCTTATCCAGGTGTTGTTGGGTTTGAGGAGCAAGGAGAGGAACTCATTAAAAGAAAGACATACCTTCAACTTTAATATGTTTATTTTTAAATAATGGTAAATAACCATTAAAGATGCGTTGACTCTTATTACATTTCCTTTAGTTATTTAAAAGGAGAATAGGAATTTACATAATGTATAAAAATAGGACTGTACGAGTCCTAGGACTCTAGAAATGCACAAAGAATGAGAAAAAAATGTACAAATCAATCACTCATACCAAAACACTGCGAAAATGCAATGAAAACGTTAAATTATGTGCCTCATTCATCCAACTATACAAGAATCTTGAATTGCACATGATTTAAAAAAAACGCGCATATCTACTAACAATTTCTAGTTTTGTACATTATCTACCTATTCACTACTACATTATATCACTTTAATTTCATTCATTACATTACATTACAAACAAGTGATGATGGCGCATCAAATAAATATATAATCAGATTACATTAACAAAGACATCAGTTACAGAGACAAGACCTATAAAAAGAGCGGCAGAATTTGAAACCATACTTTAAAATTCGTGTTCATTTATCTAAAACCTCTACATCAATAAACAGATTCGGCAATAAATAAATTCACTACACATCCAGACGGCAGCGCTATTATCGTCTCAAGATAGGTCTATACTGTCACCATAGATAAAACCACAGCACGATTGTCTCTTACACTTTAAAATCGATTAGACCAGCAACATCATCAGAATCGTAAAACTAAAGACTATTTACAGAAATTACAACTGTATTTACAAAAGGCGAGTGTTCATACCACTCTTCGCTAGAGTCAAGTTGGCGGGGCTCGTCGGTCGTAGTCGCGCCTATACACTTCCCGTTCGTAATCCCGCTCCTCGTACGGATACCCCTCGGGTTGCGCGTAGCCCCGCCACTCCTCAGGATAAGGCCGCACCGAGGGGAAGACCATGCCAGGAGCCATGGCTGTCGAACTGTCGTAGTACGCGCCATAAGTACTAGGCTGCAAACTCGACGCGGCGTACGCAGCAGTACCGTACCTGCTAAAGAAATGTTATTAGAAAACATGATTTTCAGGAATTCGAATAAGGAACGAAACTTTACATTATATTTCTCAAGTTATGATCAATAATCAAAACACACACAAACTAAACTAAATTCAAGTTGTCGTGTACCTTTGGACTGGTTATTGTAATTTCTTTCAGAGTATTGAGTTGAGAGACATGACGTATCAAATGAAATGCCTGCGTTATTAATAAGTGGAGCACAACCAACCTTCTCTTATCGTGCTGCCGCGAGGTCCGGTCGCCGCGATACTGCCTGGGGCCGGGGTAGGCCGGCGGCGTCCAGGCAGGGTGCGCCGGATGGTCGGGATGCGGATGCGGCATGCCGTACGCCGGCCGTGACCGCGGCGTGCCCAGTCCGCCGCTGTCCCGCCGTGTCCGAGACCGCTCGCGGTCCCGCTCCCGGTCCCGCTTCTGATCTCGTTCCCGGTCGCGCTCCCGATCTCGCTCCCTGTCCCGGTCCCGGTCCCGTTCCCTGTCTCGCTCGCGCTCCGACCGGCTCCTCTCTCTGTATATCAAATCGTCCGTCTTCAGGTTGTCTTCCCTATTCCGATCCTTATCCTTATGCTTGTGTTTACGTCTGCAGGGATGGAGAAGCGGTATGGTTGTGAGCACAGCAAGCTAATATTAGTAGAAGCATGCGAGCGAAATGAATGATAAGGGAGATAGGTAGTATTAGTGACTGGATGTTATGACTTTTTAAGGCGCTACCCCGAGCCAAATCAGCGCCGCCACCTATTTTATGTTTTTATTAGGTACGTCAAAAGAAATTTCACAAATTTCGATGGTCAGTTTGTGATATCTATTATAAGCTTTTATATAATGCTCCTGTAATAGTTTAGTTTTGTAGTTTACGCAGAGACACGAAGTTGCCTTTTTCGGCCACATATACATTAAAAAGCTAATAATAAGTATCATAAACTACCTACTCAATAAATCATTGAAATTCATTTTGTTCAACGTATTAATAAGATAAAATAGGTGGGGCGCTTTTTACACGGAATAACGTCTTAACTAACTTAACATTTAAGTTACTTACCGTTCATGGCGTTTAGAGTCAGTGGGTTCAGGATCGCATTCCCCATCCTCTAACTTTCTCTTCACACCTGATGCATGTGGAGTTTTATCGTTATTCAATTTAGTTGTTTTCTCTGTCTTTTCTGGCTTTTCCTTCTTAGGTTTTTTTGCGGTTCCATTATCTCGTTTTTCTTTTTTATTTTTGTCGTGGTTGTTCGCAACATGGTTATTTTTGTTATTCTGTGAAAATATAAATACAATAAATTTTGATTTATTAAATACTATACAAAAGCGTTCTTCACTCTAACAAGTGCTAGGGTTTATTCGCCTTTGAAGGCACGATCGCCACTGTTATTTGGATCATTGTGGAACTTTGCTGACATACAACGAGCCCTTATTAGGGTAAGAAATTATCTAAGAGATAGGAACATACCTTGACATTTTCTTTTTTATGTTTTCCTGATCTCTTTGGACCATCAGGTTTTTTAAGTCCATATTTGTACAACCTGTACAATTGTTTTGCATCGAAATTCGTAAATTTCGATACAAAATACCAGAGATTACTTCTCCATTCTGCCTTTTTGTCATAATCAGGGTACACTTCTAAGCAGATGTCGATTTGGGCTCCGATTTGTGCGAGACACGACCTTGTTTTCGCAACTTGCTCAGTCTCGTTTAGTGTTTGATCAGGGTTGTCCAACGCTCTTAATGCTTTCTTCACAGGTCTCATTTTTTCCTTACACTGTAATTAAGTTTTTAAATAATAAAATAGTTTAAGTTGTGGGACCAATATAACTTGCCTGCATTTTCCATAGAATGTAACTAACCTCTTCGAAAACGCTGGGATCCAAGTCACCCAATACTTCTAAAGCTCGTGGTTCATTATTAGCAGTAAAATGCATTGGACCTGCGGGTTTTTTGCGGCCTTTCGTTTTCTCCCCTTTTGTTCTATCCTTCCTTGTTCTCTTTTTATCCTTCACTGTTTTATCATTTGAGGTTTCATCGTGTGTTAAGATATCATCCGGTTTTAATTTACTCTGGAAATAAACCAAAAATTTAATTAACATTCACATTACAATTAATTAATTCTGTTACTTTTTAGTTTTATTTTGTCTTAGTCATAAGTTTTGAGAATAAAGAATTATTATCTTTTCTTATTACATACAAATAAAGTGATATTAAAAATAAAAGTAATGGATCAGATACAAAACCTTTTCAACTTTTTCAGTCTTAGAAGTCTTATTTTTCTTATCATCTCCAGAGCTCACTTCCTCCTCAACAATATCTTTTGTGACTGGCTCTTTGTTAGCGCGCTTCGCTCGAGGCCTAGTCTTCCTTTGCTTTCCATTCTTTTGATCAAGAAGTTTCTTTATTACTTTCAACAAGTACTCCGCACGTGACTGCAAATGCTTAGCTTGAGGTTTTTTCTCTTCATTTGTTAGAATTTTGTCGCTTATTTCAAATGATGAATCCATTTTGATGGCTTCCCAAGAACCCATTCCATATTGATAAATACCGGCGAGTAATTTAGAGTCATCTGCTACCCCCCATTCTACATCAAAATTAGCCGGTCGCGTCCTAAAATGATAAAAATCACGTAAATAAAGTTTGCTAAGCTACATAGCTACAAGCGTTAATAAAATGATAAGATTCGTATTTTTACCTAAAATCTAACTGCCATTTTATTCTTTCTTCTTTAGTATCTGGCAAGAAAACGTCTAAGGGCGCCAGTTCTTCCAGCGCAGCCGAAAATGTTTTTGCGTTAACAGGTACTCCACCAAGTTTGAATTTCCTCACATTGTTTTTGCGCCCAGATTCATTTGGTTCATCTGAAAAAGGTAATATTGCGATAAATGTGATGCTTTGTGGATTATCCAGTATCATTTATTATTAATATTATTTTTTATAAATACATACTCTGTTCAGCAGGTTCATTTAACATAGCTTTACACCGCTCCTCTAACACCTCCCCGAGTTTTTTGAGGTCAGCCAGAGGCTTTTCTTGCAGCTCTGCGTCACACGCTATGCTATCCAGATGTTTCGAGGGAGCTGAGAATTTCTTATAACTCTTGACGAATCTTCTGATCTGCAAATCAATAAAAAATGTTACAAAGATGCATAGCTTGGCAACCTTTAACTAAGAATATGTTTTGTTCTGTTTTTCGTACATCAGATTGGAGATCATTGGATGATGCCTATATCCTGAAAGGCTGCTCTCGAGCGAAGAGAATGAATTCGAAGATTACTTGCCGTTTATCGGGATGTCAAGTTGACCTATATGATATATCGCACCTCCAGAATTAAAGTGACTCATTTCAAAAAACATGTTTTTTGGGAAATGCGATTTAAAGATTTCATGTTTGCGTTATTTTTACATATTTGTATCATGGCACAGCCAAATAACGGATTTCCTATATTATTTACAAATCATATAATAATTTGGTATTTTATCTATATTTAAAAATTATTACTTTTTGAAAATCAATTTAAATTATATAAGTAATTAACATTTAAAAAAAACTTTCCGAAATTGAGTCAGTTTTGTACTAAAGCTCAATAAATATTAATGACTTATTTGTAAATAGGTTACTTTATTCCGAGATGCTCGGCAAAATATTTGGTTTAAGATAAAATTTTGCATTTTAATACGATGGGATTAATACATTTATTAGAAAAACACTATGATTAACTTAGTTAACTTTCTCAAAAATGGGTTTTCAACAGTAAAACATTATTAAACTTACATTCTTGATCAATGTGTACCCATTGTAATTAAAGGAAATCATAAATAAAAATTCAATACAAATTCTCGGTGATCAGTTATAAGTATTATAAGTAAGACAATGTTATCGATTTTTATGAACGTTTTCTGTAACGTAACTTGATTGACATTCTTAAAACGATTGCTGTGCTTTTCTTATGGATTGTTAGAGGAACAGGTATCAGTTTAGAACACATCGCATAAGAAAAGATACCATTAATGATTTTGAAGGCCCGTATTATGAAAGCTTGCTCGGTTATAGATTTATGTTTGACGTGACGTTTAATCATTAGATAAGTTACTCAGTTGAATTAAAAACCTTTTATAACACGTATATAAAGACAACAATAAAATAATCAAAGTATAAAGATATCAATCTCAAAAAAACTTCTGATAATAAAATCAAACATAAAACAATCCCATAGTAAATGTAGTCTTCTCTTACCTTATTAAATTATCAATTTATAAGGTTGTTATGGTAAAGCAGGAAATAAAGAGATATTCTCTATTTCTAATCATCTTACTTATAAATCAAGTCTGCGTTAACATAGCAACATCTTTTTTCATAATGGAACGTGCTAAACTAAGCTAATTTTCATCAACAATTATTTATTGTATACTAGCACCCTGCCCAGCTTCGAACGGTTACAATCCTGATACAGATACATGTCATACATTTAAAACCTCCTCTTGAAACACTGTATTACATTATTAAAAAGAAACCATATTCCAAACCATTGTATATTTTTAAAGATTCAAGCATACAAAGGGACAGACAGACAGCGGGAAGCGACTTTGTTTTATACTGTGTAGTGATTAATTCGTACAACCAAGATCAGGTTCATATTTAGCCTTTGCAAATATGACCACGTTTTCGAATATCGCGTCAAGTGGTTGCACATCCAACATCGCAGGAAAACTCACATACTACTATCTCTCTTGTACAGTATCTTACTCTAGCCTCCGAGCCCTTCTTATCTCAAAGATTGCAATCCTGAATTTGATAGAAATTCCTTTCAAACCCCCATTGTTTCTCTTTTCTTTCCTCTGAAACCCTCATCTTAAAAGGACCTCTTTCTACGACAAATCTTTTATAGTACAAGCTGCGCGTCTTTGAAATATTCTCCCCTCCCCTCACAAACACACACAGCAAAATCACAGCCCGTTTTCAAAAAACTGCTTCATCAATATTACATAGAATGGTAAAAGTCAATGGTTTCATTATTTATTTAAATGTATGGTAAAAAACTAAATTGATGATTTTGATTTGATTATTATTTGTTTAAATAATGTATTAGCAGGCTAAGTATATCTAGTAAATACTAGGTATTCTACTATCTAAGTATTTGTTTACTATTATCTATTTGTCAATCCCAAGGTGTGGTACTTTGCGTAACGTAAATGAAGAACGTGTTGAGACTGATTCTGAGTTCTGTCTCATTGAAATTGACATCAATTTCTTATACGTTGAGTGAAAAAAAACAACAAATTAAAAATTTTATTTTGCTTAGCTGTTTTTCGCGAAAGTTACCCGCTAGAATCTGAACATGTCGAACTAGAACTCGATGAACTGCTTTATGAGCTCGATTTTCTGATTGTTACAGTTTTTTTTTTTTGCCAATTTGGGCCTTTTTGGATAGTAGGTTCAACTATTTTCTTCTGATCAATTCAACCACAGATCTCGGTATATTATTATTCCAAGATAAAATAATGCAGGGATAATTTTTTTCCACAATATCTAAGTGCTTATTTTCAATAGAAAAGAAGTACTTATAGAAAGAATAGAATAGAAAGAATAGAATAGAAGGAAGGTAATGATTGCCTAAAGCAATCATACCTTGATCTGAATATCATAAGGTGGTGCTAGTAAATACTAGGTATTCTACTATCTAAGTATTTGTTTACTATTATCTATTTGTCCATCCCAAGGTGTGGTACTTTGCGTAACGTAAATGAAGAACGTGTTGAGACTGATTCTGAGTTCTGTCTCATTGAAATTGACATCAATTTCTTATACGTTGAGTGAAAAAAAACAACAAATTAAAAATTTTATTTTGCTTAGCTGTTTTTCGCGAAAGTTACCCGCTAGAATCTGAACATGTCGAACTAGGACTCGATGAACTGCTTTATGAGCTCGATTTTCTGATTGTTACAGTTTTTTTTTTTGCCAATTTGGGCCTTTTTGGATAGTAGGTTCAACTATTTTCTTCTGATCAATTCAACCACAGATCTCGGTATATTATTATTCCAAGATAAAATAATGCAGGGATAATTTTTTTCCACAATATCTAAGTGCTTATTTTCAATAGAAAAGAAGTACTTATAGAAAGAATAGAATAGAAAGAATAGAATAGAAAGAATAGAATAGAAAGAATAGAATAGAAAGAATAGAATAGAAAGAATAGAATAGAAAGAATAGAATAGAAAGAATAGAATAGAAAGAATAGAATAGAAAGAATAGAATAGAAAGAATAGAATAGAAAGAATAGAATAGAAGGAAGGTAATGATTGCCTAAAGCAATCATACCTTGATCTGAATATCATAAGGTGGTGCTTCAGAAGTTATCTACAAGAAAATTTTAAAAAGATTAGTACAAATAAAAGAATGGGTTTATTATTTATATCTAATCCATGTTCAGTATTAACTTTGGCATATTGATTGTTACCTAAACAGAACATAATTATAATTTTTTCTTATACAGAACCATAAAAAAACTGGAAAAGATTTGGCAAGTTAATATTAAATTGACAAAATTAACTAATAAGGCAACAACGTTACTTTATGTTTAAGAACAAAACCGACCCTAACCATAAACGGTCATTAGAATAAGAATAATTTGAGTGGAAAACGTTATATAATTCGATTTAAGTCAAATGAATTAACTAGGCTAAATGTAGTAAAATGACACAAAACAACAAAGAGGTCACTTTATTTCTCCAAATTCATAACAATCTTACCAGATATTTGCGTACTATAGTGTTGAATTCGGCTTTAGGTCCTTCCAACACTAAACGCGCGAAGAGTTTGGCTGACGCAATACTAAACAGGATCACTATTTTAGGGGAGAGGGATGCGGAACCCTCGGAATTAAAGAGACGCACATGTTATGTTTTTCGCATTCTATCAAACAAGTGGTTTTTTTTAAATCACTAGCCGATGCAGTTTTTTTTTCTGATTCTTTCTACATATTTAACTCATTTTCCCTATTTTTTGAGTTGAGTCACTTTAATTCTGGAGGTGCGATATTACCTCTTGATCGGTGAACCCTTTGATTTTCTCTCTATGCGAGGCCGGTGGACGTCCCCGTTTCTTTGGTCGGTCGTCACCTTCGCTGCCGTCGCCTTCAGAGTAGTCGCTGTCGGCTTCGCCATCACCATCCGCTCCGTCGCCATCTTGGCCGTCGGCTGATGAACGCCCGCGACGTTTGCGGCCACCTTCTGTGAATTTCAACGGAATAAAAAGCTATTCTCCACCACTTCAATACTTCATGTGGCATCTGAACATGCATGGCAGACAAGACATGCATCAAACCTCATTTTCGCCAGGGGTGTACCCCTGTAACATTGTTTTTTGCACTGGCAGTTTCCAAAAACAATATAAACAAGATATTATTATAATATAATATAATTATATTATAATATTGTATTACGTATATCAGTCATCTAGTACCCATAACACAAGCTCTGCTTAGCTTGGGGCTAGATGATGCTGTGTGGATTGTCCAGCATTATTTATTTATTTATTATCAATCTAACGAACTAATTCATAGACACAGTAAAGACAAGGCAGAAAACTCACTATCAGCATCATTTTGTTGCAAGTTTTTACGCCTGGGTGGTAAGTACAAGTCCTCCATCTCTTTGGTCTTCTCTTGCTCAGCAATTGTTTTTCTAATGTTTTCAGGTATAATATCTTCCTGAAATAGTAAAGAAGTTATTCACAACTACATTACAAAGAACTTTTAACAGTTTCAAAAAGACAAGAACATACCCAGTCTTTATGGTCTTCTTCATTATTTTCTTTTTTGACTTCCCGAACAGCTTTGTCCTCATCAAAGGCGAAACTAGCTACTTTGAAGGCAGATAGGAGCTCATCCCCCACCATTGTAGGTCCTTCGTCGCGCGTTTCCGCACGTTGCAGGATTTCATCAATATCACACTGGAAGATTATGTATTTTTAGATTCTTACTAGTAATTTATGTTTCTCGCACATAAAGAATATAAAACTTACGACAGGTTCCTCATCATTCTCATCATCATCTTTGAACAATTCCTCAGCACCAAACTTCAATATTGCATTAAGGTCTTCTTTGTTAAATGGATTGTTTGCTGTTGTCCCAGAAGTGCCACTGTCACGCTTGTTCAGAACAGTCCTTCCGGTTGTGTCCATCCTTTGAATCACAAGATGGTCTAGAACCATCTTTCTTTTAGCTCTTTCTACAATATCTTCTTCCACAGACCTGGCAGTGACTAATCTATAAATGTTGACCTGTAAAGAAAATTCAATGACTCAAAATAATAAAAATAATGCTTTTAATGTACAACCTTCTGTTTCTCTGCTTTGTTTCTGGACTAAAATAGGCTACTTCCGGGGTGCATGTTTCTTTTTTTATGTCTAATTTCATCGAAATATACTGTTTTGTCCTAAAAAGCTACTTTCACGTTTAATATTCGGATTAATAAACTATACCTGATTTTTCTGTCCAATGCGGTGAGCGCGAGCTTGAGCTTGAAGATCATTTTGCGGATTCCAATCAGAGTCAAATATTATCACAGTATCGGCAGTTGCCAAATTAATTCCCAATCCACCTGCGCGGGTAGACAGCAAGAAACAGAAGTCTTGAGAGCCTTCTGCATTGAAATGGTCAAGGGCTTGCTTTCTTATTTCCCCTTTTATACTTCCATCTAGCCGTTGGAACGGGAAATGCCGCCTTTGCAAGTACTCAGCAAGAATATCCAACATTCTGACCATTTGAGAAAATATGAGAACCCTGTGGCCTGTCTCCTTTAGCCTGCATAGCAGTTTATCTAGCAGAAGAAGTTTACCAGAACCTCTTAACAATTTCTGTAACAAAAAGCTAAATTTAATCAAGGGCTTTTATAAATGCTTAGTCAAAAATAGTATTTGGTCAAGATTGAGAATTACCTCAACTGCGTCAGTTGTGGCTAGTGATGCTCTCGACTCGTAATCTTCTGGTTTGGTCAATAAGGCATGATTACAACATTTTTTAAGTTCAATCACGATATTGATAAAGGTGTTTATAGATCCCTTCACACCTTTGCGTAGAGCGCTGTAGTTCTTCGTGAGAATCCATTTGTAGTATTGTTTTTGTATTGACGTCATTTCTACCCTCAAAATCTGTTCTACTTTTGCAGGTAGCGATTTCTCGACGTCTTTTTTCTGCCGCCGCAATATAAAAGGTTCTAACTGTTTATGAAGTTTTTCATATCCTTTTGTTGCAGCGTCTTCATGGTCTTTTTCAAAGTCTTCCCATGACTCAAACCTAAAAGAAAATTTTATATAGTTTTATCAAAAATACGAGGTAGCTTACCCAAAATGTACCTCAAAAAGCAACATACTTGTATGGCATAATAAAATGCAACAGGGCCCAAAGCTCCTTTAAGGAATTCTGTAAGGGGGTGCCAGTTACGAGAAGTCTGTGGTTTGTGTCAAACTCTTTCAATGCTTTATACAACAAGGAGTCGTCGTTTTTTAGCCGGTGAGCTTCATCAACTAGCAAACACGCCCAGCTGAATGACCTCAAAAACTGTCTATCCTTGAGTAAAATCTCATATGTGGTCAGAATTGCATTGAATTTCAGTCTTTTTGAGCTCGCAAAACTCCATTCGAATGATCTTATCTGAAAAACAGTAATTATATTTTATTCAAACACAAATAGAAATATAGTTAAAGGCAGAGTAAGATGAAGAAAACTTACAATATCTCTGCTAGAGACATCACCAAGGTATGTCACTACGTTAATATCTGGTGCCCACTGTACGAATTCTCTTTGCCAAGCTGTCATTGTGCTTAATGGTACCACACATAGAAAGGGTCCATATAACTGTTGTGACTTGAAGAGGTAGTACAAAAAACAAATTGTCTGAAAAAAATATAAAAAAATTAAATAGAGGAACTTTAGGTAATTCTAATATTGTATGCTATAACAATGTTTATTACCTGTATAGTTTTTCCTAAACCCATCTCATCTGCAAGAATTACAGAGTTGTCTTTACACCAGGAATGTATCATCCAGTTCAATCCATCCATTTGATAATCTCTAAGTACAAAACTCTGGAATCAAAAACACAAATAGCCTTATTAAATTAAGATCATACTTTACTTTTATAAACAATAAATTAAAAAACAGACTAATATTCAATTAAACTCAATCCAATATTCAAGGTTATGTTTTGATATTGCATTATTATTATAATGATTTACGATAGTAATTATTATAACAGGGTATTTAAAAAGCTTATAAATAAAGACAAAACACAATCAAAATACAAAAGGTCAGTCAGTTTTAAACTCAAGGTCGACTTTCGTACTAGTAGCGACAGCTATAGTTTTCCGCGCGAAATTCTCTAAGTCCGCGGGCGAAGCAAACTCCGAGGCAAACCCAGAGTCTATTTTGAGCAAAACCCACGAGATGGCGTTGTATCAAATTACGTCATCATCATCATCATCATCATCAGCCTATGTTAGTCCACTGTTGGACATAGGCCTCCCCTAATGAGCGCCATAGCGCCCTGTCTTCGGCTTGTCGCATCCAGCATCTGCCAGCAGTCTTTCGCAGATCGTCATCCCACCTGGTCGGAGGGCGTCCTACACTACGTTTACCGAGTCGCGGTCTCCACTCAAGAACACGTTTACCCCAGCGGTTATCGGTTCTTCGCGAAATATGGCCGGCCCACTGCCACTTCAGTTGGCTAATTCTCTGAGCTATGTCGATGACTTTAGTTCTCTGTCGGATGTATTCGTTACGAATCCTATCCTTCAGAGAAACTCCGAGCATAGCTCTTTCCATAGCGCGCTGAGCGACTTTGAACTGGTGGACCAACCCTATCGTGAGTGTCCACGTCTCAGCTCCGTAGGTCATGACTGGTAGGACGCACTGATTAAAAACTTTCGTTTTCAAACATTGCGGTATGGATGACGAGAAGACTCGACGTAGTTTTCCGAACGCTGCCCAGCCTAGCTGGATCCTCCTCTTGGCTTCCTTCTCGAAATTGTTTTTACCCAACTGCAAAATCTGCCCGAGGTAAGTGTACTCAGAAACAATTTCGAGAAGGTGGCCATGTACGATCACCGGTCTTGGATCAATGTGGGCATTGATCATGACTTTGGTTTTATCCAAATTCATGCCAAGACCGATACATCGGGAGGCTGAAGCTAGACTGTCCAGCATCCGGTTCAGCTCCTCTAGCGACTCCGCCATTAAGACTATGTCATCAGCGAATCGCAGGTGTGAGATGTAGTCGCCGTTTATGTTGATGCCCTTGTCTTTCCAGTCCAGCGTCTTAAACATATCTTCCAACGCGCTCGTGAACAGTTTCGGGGATATGACATCCCCCTGCCTCACTCCTCTGCGCAGTTGGATCGGTTTAGTCTGCTGGTCCTGTACTCGGACACTCATCGTAGCGGCTTCGTAGAGACATCTCAGCACCTCGATATAACGATAGTCTACTTGGCATCGCTGTAAGGATTGTAGAACAGCCCAGGTTTCAACGGAGTCAAAGGCCTTCTCATAGTCCACAAAAGCCAGACACAGGGGCTGATTATACTCTTCGGACTTCTGTATAATCTGCCTCACTGTGTGAATGTGGTCTATGGTACCATATCCTCCGCGAAACCCAGCCTGCTCCGGTGGCTGAAACTCGTCGAGTCTCCTGGCGAGACGGTTCGATATAACTCGTGAGAAAAGCTTATAGACGTGACTTAGGAGCGAGATGGGTCTATAATTTTTAAGAAGGGTTTTATCTCCCTTCTTAAAAAAGAGCACCACCAAACTCCCACTCCACGCCTTTGGAGTTCTCCCACTGTGAAGGACGGCGTTGAAGAGGCTCTGTAACTCCTGTATAACAGGGTATCCTCCAGCTTTCAAAAGCTCTGATGTTATTCCGTCCTCACCGGGGGCTTTTCCATTTTTAAGCTGCCTCAGAGCTAACACGATCTCGTCTTGACTGATGTCTGGCAGTTCGTCGGTATAGTGGCGTATCAAGGTGGCTCTAGAATCGTGGTCGTCTCGTTGGGAACGGGGAGCATGTGCAGCGTATAAACGGCCATAAAAGTCCTCTATCTCGGCCGATATCTCCGGCTTCGACAAAACGGTCCTTCCGTCGTGCGTTGAAAGCTTCGTCAGGTGGCTCCTTCCAAGCTGCTGAGTGAATACTTTGGACCCTCGGTTTCGCTCTATCGCCTCTTCAATGAGGCGTGTATTAGAGCTCCGAAGGTCGCGTCGTACCATCTTCGCAATTCGCTTGTTCAGGTCTGACCTCTCTGACGAAGTCGCTTGGGTGGTTTCCCGTCTTTTTGTCATCAGCCCAAGAGTCTCATCCGAGAGTTTGGACTTCTTACCAGTACGCTGCTTTTTGCAAAACTTGATGCCCTCGTCCCTCAGCGTTTCTACCAGATTGTGTAGGGTCTCGTCAGCGTCATCAGTGAGTTCCAAGGCAGCGAATCTATCCCCGAGAAGCTGCTGAAACTTCTCGGTGCCCGCCATGATTTGGATTGGGTTCGGTCGGAGCGTGGACTTCACCAGACGGTTTCTTTCAAGCTTCAAATTTATATTCAGAGAGCCTCGAAGGAGTCGGTGATCAGATCCGGTATTGAACCTGTTGATCACTGAGACATCTCTGAATATATGCTTGCTATCCGTCATGATGAAGTCGATCTCATTTTTTGTCACAGAATCGGGACTCCGCCATGTCCACTTCCTTTGGGGCTGTTTCTTAAAGAAAGAGTTCATTAAGAACAGCCCCTCTTTCTCAAGGAAGTTGACGAGCATTTGTCCCCTGTGATTTCGAACACCAAAACCATGCGGGCCTATTCGGGATTCGTTGCCAGTCTGGGTTCCCACCTTGCCGTTAAAGTCCCCCATAACAACGTTGAAGTGAGCCTTGGTGGTGTGATGTAAGGCTTTGGATATGTCTTCGTACATATCCTCCACTTCATCATCCGAGTGTGTCGAGGTCGGTGCGTAAACCTGAATGACCTTCAAGCTGTAGCGCTTAGACAGCCGAAGGATCAGGTACGCTACCCTGGTCGACACACTGGAGATTTCTTCGACGTTGTTAGAGAGGGCCTTATTGACGAGGAAACCTACGCCACCCTGGGATGTTTTATCACCCTCACGAAAGTAGAGAAGATGGCCCGAGTCTAGGGTTACGGTGTCCTCCCCCTCTCTACGGACTTCACATAACCCTAGAACATGCCATTTAATGTTCTCTAACTCCACTTCCAACTGCGCTAGATGGTGATCAAGCCTCAGAGTGCGTCCGTTAAACGTTGCCAGGGTCAGTGTGTGTGGGGTGTGGTAGCCTAATGTAGCCCGGTGATTCCTAGCACCCCCTGCCCCGCCGTTACCGTGGCCGCTACCATGGCCAGGAATAGCGAGGCGGCCGGGAACTGGGGGCCATTTTGTGGCGGTTCTTGTCATTTGGGGGTATTGCCCATAATCCCCACGCTGGGCATGCGGGTTGGGGATCGCAGTTTAGTGGAGTAGTTCTGCAGAGGGCGCTGCTGCCCGCCCCCCGGTGTGTTTCCCTTAGTCGCCTCTTACGACACCCACGGGATGAGTTGGGGTGGTGAAATTCTTTATTATGCCGTCACCACACGGCTCAAATTACGTACAAAGTACATAAAGAACAAATTGTTCTGTAGCAAAAACAACAGAATAATCAGAGCAAATAGGTATAAGAATCAGGACTTAACAAATTAAAAGTAGTAAGATTGTACCTATTACAAATTAGTTCAATTTGTTCTCAAATTACAAGAGATTACACAATCTATTTATAGTAAGTAGAGTAAGTTATTATTATTATCCAATAAAATCATGAACCTTTGTAACAAAGACTTTTTTACTATTTATGTAAATCTCACAATGATTGATAAAATTGGTTGTCTAACGGGACATTCTCATTTTAAGAAATCTAACTAGCTACATGTGCCTACATTATGTAAACCTGCAGTATTTCGCTACACAAAATGGCGGCACAGCGAAGTTCTATTTAGAAGACAACCGAATAAAATGAATTCATGGAAATTTTAAACACAATATTAATCTCAAAATTGTAATTGTAATCTATTTCTGTAAGTAATCATAATGTTAGGTAATAATATTGACAAAATGTATTTTAAATTTGTATTTTATAAATTGATAGCGCCATTGAAACGTCACGGCAGCCATTTTGTTCAGTTTGTTTTATTCAAAATGGTGACCTAACAGATGCAAATTCATTATCCTAGAGTAGAAATAATGACATAGTTACCTGGTCTTTTCCCATATATTCAGGTTGTTCTTTGAGCTGGTGAAACTTTGGTCTTCTTCTTAAAACTGGGCAATGTCTTGTAGGAGTTGTTTTAGCAGCTTCTCTTAATTTGAAATGATCTACTTTCTCTGGCCATTTCCTTTCTATCAGAACCGAGTCTTCCCAAGTTGCATCTGCATATGGTAGGGACTCCCACTTACAAAAATATTCTCTTACTGATTCACCTCCCTCAATATCTCGAGTCTGCTCAGCTAAAACACAAATCATGTTATCTAGGATGTACCTAACTTAAATAATTCTATAAGTATTATAAAATGCCAAATAAAAAGTTTAATGTACCTATGATTCTTTCCACAAAATTGTATGTTTTGACCAATTCCAATTGCAGCTCAGATTGACATTCGAAGTAATCAATGTCTTCAGGTCCAGCTTGTTTTCTCCACCATGCTAGTTCTCCTTCTTTTTTTATATAATTCTCTAGTTTCTTAATCCCTTTAACTTTTTGTTCTGCAAGAGATCTTTCAGACTCCCATGTATTGTGAATGTGTGACCAGCCTTTCCATTTGATCAGGTACTGAGGTTCAGTAGTTTCTTCATCATCAGGATTACAGCCTTCATTTAAATCTCCATTCTCCTCTATATAATAGACTGTAGTCACATTGCCAGTGACTGCATAATGATAAGAAGACATTAGCTAAAATTCAACATTGTATTTGCACCACCAAAATGCAAATGAAAATTAACACTTAAGGGTACAAGACCAAGGTGAGATGTAACTAAATAAATAGCCATAATAGTTAACAAAAAAATATAAATACCTCCTTTCTTGCCACGTCGGGTACCAAGAACCCTTTCTATTGTTTCGCTGTTGTCCTCTGGTTCAAGTTCGGCCTCTGCTTCACCCTCACCATCAACCTCCAATAGATCAGAGGAATCGGTTTGTTCATCACTAGCTTCCTTATAACTAACTGCAGCACCTGTTCTCCTCGTAGCTTGTCTGATAATGAGCGAGAGTTTTAGTAAATATGAAAGTTAAAAGACATTCTTAATTGAAGCTTATGTTGTGTCCCTACCTTCTGCCATCATCATCTGACCCTTCTGTGCTTTCATCATCATCACTTGAGAATTTTCTTCTTCTGGCTGGTTTCTTTTTTCTAAGAGGTACACTTCTTTGGCCTGGTCGTTTTGAAGGTGGAGGTGGGGAACCTTTTATATCACTATCACTTTCAGATGAATTTGAATTCCATGAGTCACTAAAAGTAAAATATACTGTATATAGAAATTACATACTTTCAAAGCTTAATAATTGGAGTATTAATGATTGCTTTAGGATTATCTACCTTCTTTTTCTATGTTTTCTGCTGTTTCTTCCTTTTTCACTAGAGTCACTATTTTCAGCAGCTAGTCGCAATCTATCTGGTTCTTTTCGTGATCGAGCTGAACGTCGTATACCATAAATATCTGGGTTATCTTCCCATAAATCTGATTTCACCTTTCCATGATTATTTCTAGATTTTGACTTTGGTGAATAATCATCGGATGAATTTCTGTCTGTCTGGTGATCTGATTTAGATGAATTGGCATGACTATGTTTTGGGGACTTTGTTGCATTGCTATTGTTAGATCCATTATCACCAGATTTGATAGAACCAGACCTTTCAGATCCAGAACCTGAGGAACCAGAAGAACCGCTATCGCTGTTAAATTTATGAAAGTATATTATCATAACATGTGGACATAAGAGTATATGACACTCAATATTTAGGAACTTCTAACATACCTTTCACTGCCAGAAACCGAGCCACTGGAGTCAGTCTTCCCTCCTTTCTCACTTGCAGATTCACTACCAGATTCATTCATGGATCCAGTCTGAAACAAGCATCTAGTTACAATTTGGTATAATATGAATCGTAGCTTTTTGTGGCATATCATAGGAAACTATCTCCTGCCCATGGCTGCATGACACACTCATTGCCTAGATTCTTCTCCAGTCTAAAACAAGGCCATCTCATCTCTTTAGTAGTTTTGATGTGGTTGAGTCGCCATCCAATACATACTCACCTAGTTATGATGTATGTATCGGAATGAGACTCCATTACACATTATGAGGATAAAAATGTTGTGTCAGCTGATGCACCAGCAGCAAATATTGAGTCTTTGTTAGGTTTATAACAAAGCTCCTTTATTTTCACAAAAAGGTTGTTATACATACAATTGCAGTCAATATATGAGATTGTATAGAGGCAGACGGGTGATGTTTTATTGAAAAGTGTGTGCCCTGAAGAAACACAAGTTTTTGGTATGTTTTAATTGCTTTTTCTAAAATAACTTGTTCCAGAGGATGCTCATTATATAACATAAATGCAAGTGAACAATATTATACCAAATAAACAAAAACATAACCTCAAATTATTTAAAAATAACATGAAAAACCCTAAAAAACATTGAAAATCCAAGAAAATTTTATACCTATTTTAGAGAACCTTGTGGACACTTTCTAATCATCAAGAAACCCCTAAAATATCTTGAACAATTGCTGAAATATTAAGATATAACCTACAAATGCTTGTAGTCCTATGGAAGTCTTTATTTCAAAGCTAAATTGCTAAAATAAGTTGTGTTCTAAGACAATTTTCACTGGTCGCTATAGAAAGATTACGTAACTGCAAACTTTACAGAAGGGATTTTATGGAGGGTCTATAACATTTTCATACACAAAATCACCGAAATGTATTGTAAACAATCACAAAACACCTAAAATACAGAATTACGTCTTAGATTTTCAGTCTGTTTCAGGGCCACACCCATGATTTCCAGAACATTCCACAAATATTTATAACATTGGTTTTTCAAAAATAATGGTATTATCCTAAAAACAATAACAAAATAAGCATTATTTCACTCACCAAGATCATTTTGCAGCAAATTCGAGAACGACACGATTTCTTGTAAAACAAGCGAACAAACTAAATGAAACTTTAGTAATACAATCGAAAAGAACTAATGAAATCATTAGTAAACAAATAAATTATAACAATTTTATGAGAAGGAAATTAAATCCAAAATTCATTTTGCAGTAAATTCTCGCATAGCGACGCCATTTTGTCGTCGAAAGATATGGTGACGACGGAAATGAAAAAACAGTATTTTTTACGCACAAATTCAATAAAAACAATGTAAACAGATGCAAGTTTCACTAAAAAATCGAAAATGAAAACTTTACTGCCGTCAGAAATACTAGTCCTACAGTGAAAATGATGCGAGCAACGCGCACTGCCAGCGAAACTCGAAAGCTGCAGCCATATTGCCATCTATATGCCAGCTGCCTAGCGAAATAATTTGTTCGAGCATAGTGAAGGGACGACGACGCATTATAAATAGCACTAGCAGGTTACTATTAGAAACTCAATCATAAATCGAAATAAAATTGTTGGGAGCTATTGAATTGATATTATAATATTTAAATTAATAATAATAAAATAATATTGGACAATCCACACAGCATCATCTAGCCCCAAGCTAAGCAGAGCTTGCTTGTGTACCTACTAGATGACTGATACACTTAAGTACCTAATACAATAGATAACAGATATATTTTTTTATTATACGAAAACGACCAGAACACTCTGAACAAAAGACACAGATAAATGTTTGTACAGATCGTACAAACAATTGTCCAGATATATATGCATTACTAGCAATTATTTTTTAGTATGTTTTTTTCAGAATTAGAAAAATAGGCTACATCACAGTTCTTGCCAAATTCTAAATTTATTTTATTTGTGTTATTGAAACTAAGCATGAAGATGATTAGAACTCGCCCGACGTGGTGGATGATAGAGCAACGTAAAATATCACAGACCACGTCGTTCCTGATTATGCAATTATCTAAGCTCATGTAACGCTGAAGCCATACAAAAGGCGTAGATTGATGTGATATTGTGTTGACTGAGCATGAGCAAGCTTCGTTAACGCGGGTCATTAATAACAGGTGAAATTTTCGAATATTTTATTGCTCCTCACTAGTGATTTTCATGTGGAAGCTGTCATTGCGATTTGACGTAACTTCCTTCTTTTTTTTTTGTACTGGCAACTTTAAATAAAAGGTTAAAAAAAAGATTTATTTGTGGTCGCACGCCAAGGAGGTAAGATTGGTTTTGAACGAACGTAATTTTATTTTTATAGAAACTTAGGTTTTAACTTAAAATTCATGAAGGGGTTCGCCCAGATTCTTAGAGCATTTAGTTAGAACATGCTCCAAGCCCAGATTCAATAGGTTTAATTAGTGCCTATTGAGGCACTAACTTGCCTACGACCGTTCTATTGTTCTCGTTCCTGGCTCTCGTAAAATACTTTTTACATAAACCTGCCTTATTTGCGTATTAAATAATAATGTTGACATGTTTGTTAAAAACCTTTAACTAAAACTTATTTATTTAAAATGTAATGCTTGACTAAAGCTTGCATGAATTTGTAATAAAATAAGATAAATTATTTTAAATGTTTCATTATCTAATACTTATTTTCTTCGTTCTGTTTATTTTTATAAGTTTGAAAAAGCGCTTATCGCTTAAAACGTGTTTAAATTAAGTTTATTATTATCCAGGAAAAATGTACACTGAATTTATATTATTATTATTTGTTATGTTCATGAACAATCTTCTATAAGATCTTCTAAAATTGAATCGGTTGAGGAAAATGACTATGGAGAATAGCTCAAAGGCAAGAAGAAGAAATAATCTCGACGGAATATTTTACAAAATCTGGTTGTAAGGTCACGATCACGACGCGACGGTGAATTAGTTCAATAAAAGGACCCCCCCCCCTTGTACAAATTATCAAGTCACAATTTTTCTTTGAGAGGTTCTATGTTTATGTACCTACTGAAAAGCAAGCGGTGCCGTATAAAAAAGAAGTGGAAGACTGCATTTTCATTTCTTTTTTTTCTCAAACAATTTACATTGTGTCGGAAATATTTAGGTTGATTGAAATAGTTAGGTAAAAGCTTGCTAAAATATTATTATCGAGCATACTTTACGTATATCATAGAAAGTCAAGTACCATAAAAAGTAATATAATCTAATTTAATCTAAAAGTCATGTCTAGGGTGCATAATCCTTCCTGAATGACATGCGCAAGAAAAAAATCAATCATTAGGCAGTCGCAGTCAGTCAGTGTCAAAAAAGTTTACAAACCGGCGCTGCTACTGCTGCTGGCTGCCGATCAAAGAAAGAAAGATTATTTAAATTTAGATCTCATCATATTTTTAATTCAAAGCTGAATTATTTAACTGATGCGGCTAATTCTGAAGTTAACTACTACTCTATAAAACTAAACACGTAAATGCCTGCTTTCTTCCGGCAAAGTATCTCCTGGGGCGCCTACAGTGAAGCAAGTGATCAATTTTTTAATTCAATATCAATTTGTCTGCATTGATCGTTTTGAAATCACAAAGAAACAGATTTAATCGGTTTCTGTTAAAGAAGCAATGTAAGTACCTCCTTTTGCTTCTCAAATAGATACCTAACTAATATATTATTCGTAGGGTCTCGTACAGGTAATATTATACATAAAAAAGCATATTATATTGGTTTGATTTTGACTGGCCCAGTTGCATCGTGAGCCGGAAAAGCCGGATGTATGAAAGGGAGGCCTTCGCCTAGCATTGTGGGATTCAGTAGGCTGTTAATATATAGCTTCAATAACACAGGCATCTAGTGGATAGCTAGCACACACCATTACAACACCTTATGGTCCACTGCTGGATGTAGGACTCTCCTGATAAGGAAGTTTATATATTTATACCTTTATAATATAATAGATATCTGTGGATAACCCCTATGTTTTTGTTTCAGAATGAAATTCATAGACCTTCCTTTAGAAATTCAGATCATAATAATCCAATATTTGGATACACCATCACTATACTGTATGTATGAAACCTGCAGACATATGAGAAATGTAGTTACAATGGGAGTGGTGAAGAAAGGTGTCTTTTCTAGAAACATATTGGCATCAGTTTACTACTTTGAAACTGAATTCTTTGCTGATATGGCTAACAAATTACAAGAACTCAGTCTATGTGGAGCTCCTGATGTTAGAAAAACACTGCTTATACGAGGATTACGTAAATTGAAAAATTTACAAACGTTAGATATTTCATACACGGATCTCAGTTTGATTGATTTTGTATCAATTTACAAAGTATGCCCTACTATTGTTGATATAACATTAAACTTTATGATAAAAAAAAGTGGTATTGCAAAGCTCAGTGATGAAGCTATTAAAGCTTGTCAAAAAGCTTTTAAAAAATGTAAGAACATCCATTTGGTGGGCTCTGCCACAAACCTTTTGTACGGCAAGCTTTCAGTGCTTTTATTGCATGGTGCTAACTTAGACACTTTGAAGTTCTCTATTTCTGAAAGTGATCGACTGCATACAGTTTATGTGCCAGAAAATGCAAGCTATGCTCGGATGCCAACTTTCAGATTATTTTCTTTATATTTCCTAGACTGGACAACAGTCTATGCATTTTTTGGCTCCTTCTTTATGCTACCTGTTCTGTCTATGATCAATTTAGGGAAGGTTGAAATTCTTGTTATTATTAGGAAAAACCTAAAGACCTGTAATGTTCATTCCACTCCAATTTTCAATAAATACTTTCTTGACACATTCAATATTGAAACGGAAAAGGTAGTCATATCCGAGTATTCTGATGCTATAATGGGCAATGCAATCATAATGATTTGGGATAAAGAATCTAATTCATTTGATGATGAATTCTTCAGGCAACTAACAAAAAAACTGAAACCTTACTTTCCTTGGGATTGTATGCAAAGTATTGAAAGTACAGTGCCAAAATCATACGACTGGTATTACTTAACCCCAACTGTGCCAGATGGCAAATTAGAAATACCATGGCCTAAGGGCAAGAAACGAAAGGCACCACCAGAAGTTGCTTTAGACTATGACAAACTTTTTGAATCTAAAGACAGTTTGCAGCTTTCTTTATTATTTGATGAATTCATTATTAACCCTATAACACTCCCTGTAGAATGTAATTATCTTGGAAAACTGACTTACTTAAGCTTGACTGGATCTGTGCGTCTCACTGGAGATTTCTTTAAAATCCTTTTTACAAACTGTGTTAACCTGGTAACACTGAATGTAGAAGCTCCTGCCATATCACCTTGCTACCAGCCTATCTCTCAATTTATACATTATAACAAAACCTTAAAAAATCTGCGTCTTTGTGATAGGACAATAGATTTTAGGATGGTGTTTGATGCTCTTAAAAACTGTGTGACTCTTGAAAATGTATATTTAATTGAAATGAGCTCTGCTGATGATACAAACATAGGCAACCCTGAGATAATTATTTTGCACTGTCCCAATCTATATAATTTGTACATAAATGGGCGTATGTCTGAAGCAAGTTGTAGCAGGAATGAAAAATTCCTAAATAATTTCAAAGAAAGTTTAAATAAATACCATCTTAATGTTACGTTATTTATGAAGGGTGAAATGGATAGAAAGTTTTATAGTTATGATGAATACATCAGTGTATTTAATTTAAATCCAATAAAGATATATTAACTTAGCTAACCAATAGTTAATAAGTATTTATTTAGATGTTTATCTAACAGTATGAATAAACAAGTGCATAAATTTATATTATGTGAAGATGTCCTAAATGTACTTTTATGTGTGCGTGAGAATTAGTGGCATTCCAGTGTTTTTATAGGTACCTAGGTACCATAAGTAGTAGAGGTCAATGTTTGTAATTTTTGTTAAACTTAATTTATTTTTGTCGTTGTTGTCTTGTGTAACTAGAAAATAACCTTAAAATTAATTGTATTACAGAACCTATACCTACACTTAAGTTTAGTCAATGAAGGTTTATTTAATGACAATCCTTTAAAATATAGAAATGATATTAATTTTGTATATAAAATGGTATTATTACATGAAGGTACCTTACCTTCGACCATTCACAAATTCTAATATCAACTAATGTTAAACATGCTATCTTTAACGTCCGTATTATGACAGTTTGCTCACATATCGTTTTTGATGCTTAGCTTTCTGTGATATAAAGGTCACAGCTCATTAGAAACACCCAGCACCCGACCCGCACCGCCTCGCTTCGAGCGATTAGTATCATCACCGGATTGGCTCGGTCGGGAGCTGTCCACGCGCCATAGGCGAGTGGTCTACTCAATGGTAGCTTGTAGTTCACATGTATGCCTCCTCGCCTGATCAGCGATTCGCGACTGCTCGCAAATTTATGACCACGCGAGGTTCCACTTGAGGACCAGGAGTGGACGTCGAGCGATGAGGCGGTGCGTGTCGGTTGCCGGGTGGGTCCAGTGAGCTTTGACCATAAGCATTAAGTACTCAAGCACAGATCTATGAGCATACAGACCTTGTTGGTCCAATTTCACCGTTGAAATCATTTTATATAGGTTCAAGGGACTTGGGCAATATGGCGCTTTAATATCAAGCTGGGAAGCCGATTATCAGAAAGATCCATAAAATTAAAAGTGATAAAAAAATACCACGTACTTATAAAGGAGTATCTTTATTATTTTTGTCAGATTTATTATGTTTAAACTTTAATTTAGTTATAGAAAGAGAAAGGATGCCGAGGATTGCGCTCCCTCCGCATGCATACGTCAGCACTCCTCGATAATACTGGGGGCATTCGAGGACGTCTTCGCATTTGCTGGAAAAGAAACATCTCGTAATAGATAAATAGAAAAATACATGTTTATTTGCTTTTGCAATACACAGTAGTACATAAAACATTTGACAAAAATATAACAAACTGACGAGTAAAAAATTTGATTATTCAACTTGTGGAATATCGGCTACACAGTTTCAAATTTTGCGGTAGTCAGCCCACAATTGTACCTATGTTGTGTTCCTATAACCACACACAGCTTCACAAAGGTCTTGTATTTGTACCTATTTTGTATTGATAATGATGATAAAGCTTAAAACAGATTTCTTAGCTCAAATTAAATTATAGTTACAAATACAGTGTGCTCCAGCCACCGAGTACGTATCCAATACTCGATGACAGCAGCCCAGCATAGGTATTATATATTAATTGCAAGCTGTTAACTTAAGCACGGTCGATACTAAATTATTATTGACAGTCTGAGTGGATTACTAGGTAGCTAAGCTGAGGCAGACGCCTGCACAACTTAATCGTGTACATATATGTAAAAACTGCATTTTCTGAATTAGTTATAATCCATCAAAAGTTATAGGCTTATAAGTGTATTACCTACTATCCAAAAATATATACATCTATTATGTTGGTAGCATATCAATCGCTGAAATTTGTAAATGTATATTCGTTGTGCTTTGAGTTTAGTTTAGAGCATATGCAATTCATGCAATATTCACAACTTTTTTAATGATCCACATATACCTATGGCTTAAAAATAGCTCACACGCTATGTTTAGGTACATTCTCTAGGATTAAATCTACACTAGTCCTCTGTAATCTTATTTATAATTATAAATAATTATTATAATAATAAATTAATAAAGAAATTTTGAAACTGAAACTGAGAATCCATCAATCAAAAGACCGTACCTACAAATGAGATTAAGTAGGTACCTACTAATAAAGATTATATATAGGTATTTTTAATGCAAACATAACAGGCCTAATTCAATATTCTAAAATATGTGACAATTTGCGGTCTTATCGATGAAGAGCGATCTCTTCCGGACAACCGCGGATAGATAAGATCGTTGTTGGATTGAAAATGATCTATGTGCACTATTATAGCTAAAACAACAAAATTCAAAACAGTGTCATACCTACATTACTTTACCTAATACTACCATCGACAAATTACCTACTCGTAATAAGTAGTCATACCTAGAAACTAAATTATATTCCAATTAGGAACAAGACTTAAAACCTAAGAAATCGAATCACTTACTAGTTCTCAATCGCTACAACAGCGATCCCCGTGACCAGTTTGTCTGCGAATGTCACGATGGAGTAGATGGCAGCACCTTGGTGGGAGTGCGGACCAATCAGATCAGCTGTGACGCAGAGGCTGGAGACTAGCGTTATTGAACTACCCGCACCTGGAAATATGATAGGGAGGTAGGTATTAGAGCTGCGATGTAGAGCGTCGCGGGTTCGATTTCCGCCTCGGGACAAATATTTGTACGGTCTGCAGATATTTGTTCAGACTGTTCTGGTCGTTTTATATGTATATTATAAAATATCGATCTATGTACATGTGTATATATGATAGTATGTCATCAATCATCATAAAGTACACATAACACAAGCTCTGCTTAGCTTGGGGCTAGATGATGGTGTGTGGATTGTCCGACATAATTTAATTAGTACTTAACTATTTCCTAGGACAAGGATATAAGTAGTAGTGAGAGGCTGCTGTAAAGTACACACCTGCGCGGCCTTATAAAAGATTACTCAGTAAAATATAAGCTTGAGTAACGATTTTATGTGGCTAAAGGTAGATACAGAGTATTGTTTCTCAATACTCAGAGAATATAAGAGTTGATTGTATCAGGTAGGCACCTACTTATCTTCACATAGGTAAAACAGAACGAAAAAAAAATATTGTCCATTGTTAACCTGTTCACAATCCATCTAGCTCTAATCAGGCATGTTCTTAAATGCTACGTTACTGAGGATGACCGTGTTACAATTTGAAATAATTTATACGTAAGGGGTTAGATGTAGGTAAATGCAACCCCTACACATAAGGTACTGGCGCCTATGATGGCCCAGCTCCTAAGATAGCCCACTTTAAAAAAAACCTATTTCGCTATGTCCAAGCAGTTTCAAATCTCGCGCGCATACGCGGTTCCACCCACAGACAAAAGTGAAACGAAACGTAAACACGTGCATGATGCCATTTTGGAATGCGGCGTCAGTTTACCGGTGACTCTGCAAATGCAAGTCGTTTTACAACCTGCAATCTATCCATTTCGAATTATTTCTCTGCAAAAAGTTGTTGTTTGCCTTTGTTTGTTGGCGATAAGTGAACAATAGTTATCAGGGCATTGAATTAAAGGTAAGTTTTGTATTTCTATCTACTTGTTACTATTTTACCTGCCTTTTTGAAAACATTGGTAAAGGCTCCTATGTAGGCCCACCCTTTGGTGCCCAAAGAAGGCCCGGGCCTTATAAGGGCTTTAAATATTAAAATCTGTAGAAGCATAATCCATATTTTATAGTAGCACAATGAAGTCGATGAAGAAAGATACATTTTAAGGCAAAGTATTTTACTGACATTAGTTTATTTTCACATGAGAGATGAAATTTCATGAAAATACTCGACGAATTACTTAATTTAAGCACATTTTAAACAATCATTATTTCAAGCAGTTGCAGAATAGGGAGCAGATTATTCTGCAATTGCTCGAAATAATTATTTAAGCATACTTAGGTATTTAAAAAAAGTATGAAATTATAATAATAATAAAACAATTAAATAAAATTAATAATATAATATTAATAGTTAAATAATATTAATAGTTATATAATATTACAATAATTAATGAAAAAAATATGAATAATTAATAAAATTTAAGCACATTTTAAATCATAAATGAACTACATACTTATTGCCAGTACAGTTAGTGTGTAGCATATTGTATTTAATGAAATTTACTTATTGTTTTATTGTTACCCAGATCAAAATGGAGCCATCTGAGAAAAAACGTCGAGGTGAATAGTCTGAAAATCAGCTACAGAGCGCCCTGGAAGCTGTGACATCTCATCAAATGTCACATGGTTACCAAATAAGCTAAATGTGATTATCCTTAAGCCTTATAAGGCCCACCCTAATTTTGATTTAACAGAAAAGTCTGAAAAACTTATATTTAAGTGTTGATTTTATAAGAGTTTCGTTAAATAAGTAGATAAACATACGCTATTTTTTTGTTTGATTAGTTATTTTTATTTTGTAACAAGTTAAAACTTTAATAGATCTAACAAGGCCCAAGGGCAAATTGTGACTTAATTAAGAGCCCTCTTACATTTCGATGTTACGCTAATTTAGGTATTTACGTACCGAGCTAGCGGCGAGTTACGCGAGCGCTACTTTCTGTCTCGCTCGCACCATGATTTTGCGACGAGTATGGCGTCTAAATGATCTTGATCCACCGTAATATAAGTTTTCATAGAATGGAGTTCGGTGGATGGATTTCACGGTTGTAACCTGTGTATATAAATAAAACATACAAATGTCACTAATAATTATTTATTTGAGTATAGTCATTTATCATATAATTACAAAAATATTTCCCGCAACGGCATTGATCGAGCTTTTCTCGAATCGATAATTTCAGGTAATATACATTTTTCATAAAAAGCTTGCAACTTAGGTAACATATTTAAATTCCAAAATTGTTCGTCTTTGTTGATTTTTATCACTTTTAGATGATCTGGGCCAGTCCATGAGCGTGTTATCTGTGTCAGGATCCTGAAAATAAAAAAATAGCTAAATAGGACATACTACGTTAATTTAATTATTTAATTCATGAACAGGTCGCTCTAAAAGTGATATTTTTTGGATTAGCTATTTTCAGCTTTAAAAGGTGATCTGCTCGATTGATGACACAGACATTTACAGACATTACAGACTTAAAAACGTAATGAGCTTATTTTATTTATTTATTTATTTTCTGCGAGGTTGCTTGATGTTAAAGCGACAATATTCTCTGGATTACCTCGTTTTTTAATTCTAAAATAATAATTAATCATGAATGATTATTTAAAAAAAATATGTTCTAAAGATTTTAAATAATAGACCAGATTTAATATAAACATTGATATTAATATAATAAGATAAAGAGAATTGATTCCCTGAACAAAATTTTAAAAAAATCCGCCATGTAGAATTTAAGAAATATTATTAAATTACTGTCAAAATCAAAATTTAGAATAAAATAATAAACCGCCATTTTATAAACGCCCTCGATTCAGTTGAAAGCGATACCCATGATCAAAATTTGGGATAAAAAAAAAACCGCCATTTTGTCGTTAAAAATGACCTCAAATTCGTAATCTACACCCTCGATTTAGTCGGAAACGATACCCATGATCAAAATTTGGAATAAAAAAATCTGCCATCTTAGTTTTAAGAATAACCCCAATTTCGTAACCATCGATTTAATCTGAAACGATAACCAGATCGAATCTTTGTTTTGGGGAAAAGATTGGAGAGATGGGTATGTTCACATAGTTCATTATAAAATTGGTCGATTTAAAAAAAAACACGAAGTAAACAATAATGATAAAAATCAGGTGTTAACCTACTATACATATATGCAGTTCTCGACGCTATTTGCGTATTATTACATTTAAATAATACCTTACCTTGCTTCTCTTGCTTTTTCCAGACATAGAATATTTCTTCTTTTACGCTTAGTGACGCATTGATATTTATATTTATTTTTCCCCATTCTGACTTGTAATAAAGCTCAGCTACAATAAAAATAACTATAATGAGTTAACTAGTACGAACATAATACTAATTGAAATATAATAATATACGAACGTAAATACTTACATTACAACGATCAAATATTTCGGTCGTAGTTTACGATGTTCTCGCACGCACACTAACAGCGTTTATACGGCAATCGACAGTATCAACACGAGACAAAGGGCGCGAAATCAACTGACATAGGTCCGACCTCGACAAGCGCTCGCGCGGTACTGAGGGCAGATCGCCGGCGCAATGAAATATATAGTACTTTTATTTAATTCATAAAAAATTCATAATACCGATTTAAAAATTAAAATTAATATTGTAGCTTAAGCAAATGTTGACGATTATTTTGGTATAAATATGATGTCAAATTGATTTAGAACTTCGGAGGTATTGGGGTTTGTTTCGAAGCCTTTTCGGTCGATATTGACAATTTCATATTAGTTTACTGTACAACCCCATATTAAATCAAGTTTCCTTGTTTTTTGAAAAATATTTACTTTGTATTTATTAAAATAGAAGCATTTGTGTATCGGGCCTTCTTAGGCAACTATTCCCCTAAGAAAGCCCATCGATAACCTTTTTAAAATACCATATTTTGTTAGTGGTATATTAGTTTATGCATAAACTTTAACTATTTTTGATCTCACAAATAAAAAATATTAATGATTCAATAGGATTTTATCATTTCTTGTTTAATTTCATAAATTTAGGCAAGCTTTGCAAAAAGTGGGCCTTACAAGGCACCAGTACCTTATACATATCTAGCGTCGGTCGATACTGGACTGACAGAACCAATTTATTAGGTACCTCACAAGGGTAATTTTCTCTCACCTATCAAAGTAGCCACCATGTAGATCTGCCCAATGCTGGCGTGAGGGTCTATGGCCAGCGCTATCCATAAACAGCTGACCAAGCTCAGGAAACTGCCGATCAGGTAGCATACCTGAAAGTTTATTATAGGTACAAATACAATACAAATATTTATATTCAAATACAGCTGAGCAAAAATGGTTTTGAAAATGTCTAGAATTTAACATTTGCAAAAGCTCAGCGGTATTCGAACCCGTATCGGCTTTGTGTTGACGGCGTAGCTCTGAACTGACCTCTGTCTCAATCAATAAATTTAGTTCTACAGTTGGTTCTGGAGTATTACAGGGTTCACTTTTAGGACCTCTGTTTCATCTGTTACACTTCATATCTAGGTACTCTTCTCAGGAAGGTTCCGAAGTCTTCTGGGCTCAGTAGCTAGGTAGTTAGGCTACCCTTCGACGATATCCCTTGAGAAAAACAGTACAGAAAATTCCAAAGATTTCTTACCTCATTCCCCAGTATATTCAGCTTGCTCTTGAACATCAGCGAGAAGAAGAAGGATGATATGTAGAGCACCAGAGGCACGCTGGCCACCAGTTCTGAACCTGCGCTGGGGTTCACAGACAGTCGCTCTTCCAGGAACAAAGGTACGTAGACCAGACTCAGTGCCCAGTACAATCTGGAGAATACGTATCTGGAATGGAGATAAGCTGTTGTAAATTGTTGTAAATTTATTTTACTATAAGAACTAGTATCTTATAAGTATTGTCAGCCACGAACCTAGTTACTTAGAATTAATTTCTATGTTCTTCCTGCCGTGGATGACAGACCATCGTCCGCCGTTATTACCGATCGACAGACGACGAGACTGTCGCCCGACCGCCAGACTCGTAGCGTCGTCGCAGCCGCCGTTCGAGCGTCAACCAATCGTGATCGCCTATCCTTGATATGACGTTATAGCTTGTCTCACGGATTGGTGACTCAGTCTGGGATCACGAATGATGTGACATGACGCCACTACTGCTGCTGCATGTTTCTTGTCTCATTATCATAGTCTCCTAAACTATGCTCCAATTGTTTACTTCGTTTATATATTACATGTGTCTTGTATCTACTCTCGTATAGTACTATGCTCCAATTGTTTATATAGTTTATCTATTTATAATTACTTCATTTATAATCATAGATCAAAAACATTACTCACAATAAACTAGTCTGGTAAAGCAATGGCATCTGCAGGAAGTACATAATTTTCGACTTGGCGAACTTGTCGGGTTCGCCCGCCTCCGCGCTACCAGCGAGAGTCCCGTTGTTCACTGCATGTCCGTTTGACGTTGGTTTCTTCGGGTCTTTGAGCTTGAACAATGCTTGGAACAGCGCGAAGGATAGTATGCCGAGCCCGGTTATGATTATGGATATATTCTGAAAAAACACGATAAGGGTGTGTCGCTAGTACATAGATAGATATTTATAAGGTAAGTACAGGAAAACAACCAACGAAACATACATTGGTCCTGAGGCTGGAATCGTAACCGCAACCTCCTGTATCGCAAGCGGACATTCATTCACCGCGCCGCAGCGGTCTTAGAAACATTTTAATTATCATCAGATTTTTTCCTTTAAATCCATGGAAAACAGTTATTTCTAATAGACTTCTACCATGATTTCAGTTTTCCAATATTTCGGCACAGTTTCAATCACAAAATTACTGAAATTACTGCCAGTACTGATAGGTTCAAAGAGTTTAAAGTAAAAATGGCCTGCATATTCAAAGCAAAAATATATAAAAATTAATTAAAATATATTATATATAATACAATTAATTATAATAATTAAATTAATAAAAATTTAATAAGCAGTCATAGCCTCATAGCAGTTTCTTTACCCTGAACTTGAAATCATCAGCCGGCCCAATGAACGTGCTGTAACTCGTTGCTCTCAACACAACCCATGTTATCAGGTAGACGGCCAAACTTGAAATAACCGACGCCATATATCTGAAAAGAATTGGAGTACTAAGCTTCTTCGTAAGGTAGTAGGTATTGTAGGTACCTAGCTACAGGTCACAGAAAACTAAATATTCAAACATACCTGGAGTAGGCATGTTTGTTTGTATGACAGTAGTATTATTTTTAACTTCAAAATGTAATGAGAAGAGAACAAAAAATCTATTTTTGTTTTTCGACAGGTATCATCGCAGACATGATCCTTCAAGTGCGAGTGTAAGGCTGGTTTTAGAGTCACGCTGACCGTCGGCGCTGACAGGCCAATATGTATGATTACTTATGAAGCGTTTTAGAGTAACACCGACGTCTCAGCGCTGAGCACTGTCAGCGCAGGGCCATACGCGCGCGTACGCGCCACGCGTCGGCGCCGCTGAGCACGCGGCGCCGACGCGCTTCCGAACTCCGTTATCGTTACAGTGTTACATAAAACGCGCGCGCCGACGGGGACAGACGAGCGCAACAATGAATCGCGATATTGATACTGAATAACAATATGGAGACAAATAATATGTTCTGAATAATAATAATAAATGTCAAGGTACTAAATAAAAGTGTCAATTTAATTAAAATAAAACGTAAACAACTTGGTTTTTTTCTTAACTTAAAGTAACCATCAAACGTTCAGCTGGTGATATAGGTAAAGGCCTGTAACTGCAACGTAGTAACTTAACATGTAGCTTTGCCAGTAACTCGTCGAAAGTTCGTGATGACATGCGAAAGTAGTTAAAGAATTTGATTTCGTCATCTCTTAACTGAGAATTACCACTAGCAATCTTTGAGAAATAAGTGGATGAACTTGAAGTATTTTTCTTCGTTGTTGTTGAAGTCTTTTCTTTTTCCATAAAAAAGACACGGCAGCAACTCGAACACTCATTTGATTGTGCATGTCTGTATTCCACGACGTTCAGCGCGATACTAAAACGAGTTGCCGCAGACAGCTACGCGCTGAGAGCTACGCGCGTAGGCCTCAGCGCCGACGGTCAGCGTGACTCTAAAACCAGCCTAACTCGCGCGCTGAGGGTTTTGAACTTTTTTCGATTATGATTACAATTACTGTATTAGTTACTTCGGAGAATAGGAAGTAGGTCGGTACTGGTAAAAGTTTCTATGTTCATCTCTTTTCAATGTCAATTATGAATGTTAGCGGGTAAAATTTATCTAATATCTGCAGATCGTATACATTTGTCCCGAGGATGTGTGAATCGAACCCGCAACCACCTGCTTCACAGGCGACCTTCTTCGACGGCCTCTGTGACGCGGTCATAGGAGTTGTAAAGTTGTTAAAATAAAGAACTGTTTCTCCATTTCTCATCCGCAAGCAAGCAGTGTTTTTAGCTTCTAAATGAGAGGACACATAAATTCTTATGAGGTACCTAATGTTTATTTATAAAGTGTGAAAACAGTTCATTCTTCGAATAAACAAAAATAAATTAGTAATGTTAATATTTGTCCGTCTTACCTTATAGAAGTCAACTCTGACCGCACATGCAGATTCTCCGAGATATCCGGTATCATTGCCAGATGCGATATCTGCACAACCGCCCAGCCGATCTGGAAGAATGCTATGAGGATCGCGTAGTACAGCGGCATCCACCAGTCCAGGTATTCAGCTGCACCCCCCACCCAGCACCCCCAACATCGCACGAAGAGGAGGGGGAATGTGCAGGTGACTAGCACACAACCTGGAATTAACGGTGGGGATTTTGCAGTCCGAAGTTTGGGATAAAGACATACGACGTTAGTTTCTGAAAATGTAGTTTGAATTGAAGGATTGAAGGATTATGGTTTTAGCAAGGCTGCAGTTAGCTCGCTTTATGACCATTTCTGAATATATAAATAAAAAGTTGGAGCTTCCCGTTACGCAAAATCTTACAAGATAAAAAAGTGTAAGGGTGAGGATTCGTACCCAACGTAGAAACACCTGCAAATAGAGTAAAGCGAGTACCTAATCCAGAACACCTACGCACGACTAGAGGAAAGGCAAAGCTTCCAGAAACTTACGGAGCTAATGTGTTAATCAAAATTTGTGTAACTATGGGTATAATCCCATGGCATAGGCAATTACCGGATATCAACAAGAAAACCAATGTGAACAACGAAATAGATTTCCTCGCCCGAATAATGCAATGTTATGAGATTTTCGTCAGTTTATATAATCAGTTCCTTCCCATGAAGGTTGTACCAACAAAGGTTTAGTCGCCGCCGTCAATAGACGGTGCGTTTACAAAATCACGGCTACAGTGAAATTATTGTCAACATACGACAGATGTTATGTTTTAGAGAGGTGTTTAGGAATGTTGGTACCTACGTAGGTTAGCGCTTAGGTCACACACAATGAAAATGCTGAACAATGAGCCTATTTAGGCATGGAGCTGACGAGCTACTATTCGTGTGAACTGTGAATCTCTCTGTGCAACTGGTTTGGAGCATTATAAGATCTCTACAGCGCGATACAAAAGCAAGGTAGCATGTGACTCGTCTGTTTCGACCCTTATCGTGTTTTTTTTACAAATTGACTTGATTGTTCAGGACAATAATTGGCATTCTCATCGTTTTCTCAAAACTGCTAGGTTTTTCAGAAGTGAAAACGCAACAGCCCGAGTAGATAAAAATCGCAGTTAGTAATACACTCATAATTATGATAGACTGCCCAGAATGCTGGCAGCATTGCCACGTTTTGCATGGCGATGCTAATTCGATTAAATAATAATTAATAATTAAGTAGTACATTTATTAATAATTTATTTTAATCTAACTCTAATTGACTCTGCCCTTTGGTGACGGCTTAGATTTTTAGGGAATATATATTATAAGTGTATACAATGCCGATATACTGCTATACAGTTTCGCAGAAACCCTACAGTGAAATGTACTTTTGTCTTGTAAAATAAATAAATACAAATACAAAAATACTAACTGAATCTTATTATATTCTGTAAAGTACCTAATTTTATATTCTGTTAAGTACCTTTTCTTTGTGAATAAATGTTTTTTTTCTTATGTTTTCTTACCAGCTAAATGCCAAGCTTTTTTAGTTCCGTATTTGTCAGCTAAGACGCCGACTACTGGTGTTGCTAGGGCGTCGATTACTTGTCCTGAAAATTAAAAGCAATATTATAACACCATGTTATTGTGACATTAATCCGGTTTTGGATGTGATGTGGCATCGTAGATCCCAAAAGGATGAATTAGCAAACCAAACACATATTGTCAACAAAAAAGTCATATCGTATGGTCCGCCTGCAACCTCCTAAAAATAAAATAAAATTTTAAGAATATAATACATACATAACTACTAGGTTTTTCTCTTCACTACCTTGAATTTCACTAATTAATTGGCCACGACTAAATAAATATTTTTTATTACTCATAGAAAACAACCAGAACACCCTGAATAAATATTGCAGACCGTACAAACATTTGTACTAAGGCGGGAATCGAACCCGCAACCTCCTGCGTCACAGGCGGACCTTCGCTTCTCACCGCGTCACAGAGGTCGTCGTATTATTTATTTATAAAATTCGACTTAGCTATATTCCAAGACGCCATACACTATAGTCGTTACTAACCTAAAAGCAGCATGGTCCCAGCTACAGCCGCCCTCATATCCAGCACTGCTTGGAAGAACAGCATCATGTAGGAGAACCACATCGCTGCGCAGAGGTCGTTTTGCACGTGACCGAGGCCATAGAGGAGGTTCTGTCCGATTTGCCACCATCGTCTTCTGTACTGGACACTAGAAGGGAAACAGATGATGGTGTTAATTTAGATGTTGATGAACTAACACTAATTTGCCTAAAATGAAAATGATGCCGTGTGGTGCCGGCATAGAATTTCACCACCCCAACTCTTCCTGTGGGTGTCGTAAGAGGCGACTAAGGGAAACACAACGGGGGGCGGGCAGCAGCGCCTTCTGCAGAACAACTACACCAAACTGCGATCCCCAACCCGCATGCCCCGCGTGGGGATTATGGGCAATAACCCCCAAATAATGATGCCATCTATGGCGCTCATTAGGGGAGGCCTATGTCCAGCAGTGGACTATCATAGGCTGTTGATGATGATGATGAAAATGATGCTACCGTTTTTATTTCTAAGGGTGTTATACCTACTCTTTATGACCAAAAATTTGAAATATTGTTTGACATAGCTTCAACAACCGGAGATTGCTATTTTTCTATACATAGTAATATTATAAAGAGGAAAGAATTGATTGTGTGAACAGAAGCAGGGTATTTTCATAATGTTAAGGATCCGTATGAAAATTTCAATAATGTGTGTATGTATGTGAAAAACGTATAATTTTATTTTAAATACCCGTGCGAAGCCTGACTTCTAGTAGTTTGAAAATAAGAAATCAAATTTTGAACGTTTATAGTATTTTTAATTTGTTTTTACACCATGGAAAAGTAGCAGCCATGTCGGTTGTACACTTACAGGCCGTATTAGCTAGGCTAGTTTAGGACCCTACTGACTCAAAATTATAATGGAAAACTGTTATTGTGTCCAATAAATAGCAAATTAGTTTACGTGACATTTTAATCTATCATCTCTTTATGAATATTTGTTAGATGTAGATTGGAATATGAACTTTTTTACGGTTAGTTAACGATAAACCTACCTACGTTTTAGTGGATCTTATACCTACATAGTATAAAACAAAGTCGCTTCCTGCTGTTTGTCTGTCCCTATCTATGGTTGAATATTTAAAACTAAGCAATGGATTTTGATGCGGTTTTTTTATAGATAGTGATTCAAGATGAAGGTACCTATGTATAACATTCAACCGTGCAAAGCCGGGACGGGTTGTTAGTTAAATATAAGTTAAACACAAACAAGTAAATTTTTCTATCTAGGTATATGCTGAGTTGTTGGCAAATCTTACCATAGTTGTTTATGATAATAGGTTATCGAAAGGTTTCGTTTCGAAACTCAGTCGCGTGATTTTTACGTTTGGCTGCTCGATTTTTGAAAGCCTATTGTTATGAATCCTATGATTCAGATTTCAGATTTCAATAACTTTATTATTTAGGCTTACAAAATAAGCATTTAGACAGTCGAGTCGAATTTCGTATAATTTATTAATAAATAAGAAAAGGTCTAAAGATTTTCTCTTCACTTAAATTTTTTGTCCACTTGTGGAAGAAGACCCCTTCGGCCACTTAGACAACAGAATTATTTTTCATCTTTCGAAACCAAGTTTCCAAAAAAGACAACTAATTCTGTTGTCTAAACTGGTTTCGAACCTTTGGTTTCCTAAGTGGCCGAAGGGAAGAAGTCATAGTTGCATTGCAAAAATGGATAGGCATACCTTATTATGATTATGTGTTGCCGCGATATTATTGCTTTTGAGGTTTTTAGTTTGTTCTGAGTTCTTTATGGATTACCTAAAACTGACGGAAAAGTAATTTGCCGTTAAACGCAAACCATTTTCTACGAATCCATGATCATGGGAGCATTTGGAAATTATTGGTTTTTAGCCCAAAATATCTTATTGTCCCAAATGCTCTTATTCTTCAAAAATACCAGCAACTCATAGTCAGTTTTTTAAATAAATTAATAGGAAATTGTTTACAATTTGCGGAAAATTATTGTCGCTGGTTTTATTCCTTGTAGAATGCAGAAAATTTTAAAAACTGGGAACAAAAACCCTAATATTAAAACAATGGGATCGTAGGTTGGTACATAAGCTACCTAGCTAAAGCTAAAGCGAAAGCTGGTTATGTATAGATGGCCTATGGTAGTAAACCACAAGACTTTAGAACGCAATCGGATCATGTTACTTGTGTCATATAGTCAGGCAAATAGGAATCAATTGTTAGTCTACTAATCAGAGTACTATTTATTAGGTACCTGACCTATTTTGTCTTAGATTTATAAACCTAAGCTCAAACAACCCACGTTTTTTTTCACAACTATGGAACGCATCGCAACTTGCCCAAATCATCTACTCATCATAGAGCTAATGTTATAAAACAAGGGCCTGTTATTTCTTTCCTAAAATAAACATAGTTCTTTGTTCCTTTGAACTATACAATAAGTTCCCAGGCAGGCGTGGTACAGACGCATCAAAACAAAGATTATGAGTACGCTTGCGAGGCTTAGTTTTGGTATAGTAGGTACTCTCTCAAATGAAGAGTAGACAGCAGTAAAATTATTGACGTTTTCCTGAATCCCACACGAGATCAACTTAATAGCTTAAATGATTTCCCGTTTCAAGTCCTAATTTGGGCCGGCCGCTTGTTAGCAATTGTACAAATTGCAGGGAAGAGAATTCGCATTGAATTAGATAATGCTTGTGCACTGGACAGTACCTTAGATCGATTTCCACAGTTTTACTATCACTTTTTTCACTTATCACTTTATCGTTAACATCAGTCGCACCGTATTTAACACTCATTTTTAATAAAACAACTAGTCAAACAATCGCGGGGAAAATAGTGAGGCACCACACGTAACAATTGATTTTATATTAGCATTAGTACATAATATTTTTACAGTTGTTCAATTAAAGTACAAACTATTCTGGGGATCTCGATTGTTGTGTTTTGTGTGAGACCGGTGCGGGTGCGTCTGCCATGTATGGAGAATGACACATGTATGACTTCGCGTTCGCCCTATCCACCCGACTGAAATTCAACACTTTTATAGCGTATGTTCCTGAAGAATAAATTTTTTGACAATATTGTTTTATCGCGATCAATATTGCGATTATCAAGACATTTATCTTAGAAATCGATTTGCATGAAATTAACGCACGTGAACCAATTGTATTATGCCGTTTCGTTTATGAAACTGTATGTATGACATACGATAAGAAGAAATGAATAAGATAGGCCTATCGCATTTAGTTAGGCATATTTAGGTCGCTTTGCTTATGGATTTTAATTGAGAACTAATGAACCATAGACAGTTTTGTTTGGATCGATGACCCGAAGTTCTAGAGCACCTCAGATAGGCTTCCGTGGTATTATGTTTCCCTCAGTTTACCTATGCCTCACTGCCTGTCCACTGCGCCTGAATGTGGCCTTAATAGGCGAAATGTTACCTAATGCCACGTGCTTGAGTGAGAAATAGATAAAACAAAGTTAAAATTAAAATATTCTGTAGAAAATTGTTAACTGCAACGAGAAAAATAACTACCTACTCGGCAAAATGCTCCCGTGATCTCCTTAATTATGTAGTACCCACTGATTTATTTTAATTTTTCATTTATTGAATACCTACACTTTTGTTCCCTACAGTGGGAAAAAAACCAGCATTCCTGGTTAGCTAAATGGTTATATAAATTTTCTTTAAAAAAAGGGTACTATAAAATACCAGAATATCTAGAGGATAAAAAGGTTCGAGACGAGTTTTTTCCGAATCGAATTCGATAACTAGATAAAGGTTTCTTGTTCGCACATTTACTTTTCCTTAAAAAGATTGAAATGAACAATCAGTATTTATTTCTCAATTTTACTTGTATTTCGTGACGTGTCCAAGAGCCCTGTAAGGTCTATAGGAAATAAAGCATTTCGTACTTTTATGAAATAAATTTTTAAATTTGAATTTTAACCTCAGGTCTTGTTTCATCATCATCATCATCACCAGCCTATAATAGTCCACTGCTGGACAAAGGCCTCCCCTAATGAGCGTGGGGATTATGGGCATTAACCCCCAAATGATAATGCCATCTATGGCGCTCATTAGGTCTTGTTTATAATCATTTATTATACTTTATTAATTTACTGTATGTAATTTTATTTTGCCGTGTGGTGCCGGCGGCATAGAATTTCACCACCCCAACTCTTCCCGTGGGTGTCGTAAGAGGCGACTAAGGGAAACACAGCGGGGGGCGGGCAGCAGCGCCTTCTTCAGATCAACTACACCGAACTGCGATCCCCAACCCGCATGCCCAGCGTGGGGATTATGGGCAATAACCCCAAATAATGATGCCATCTATGGCGCTCATTAGGGGAGGCCTATGTCCAGCAGTGGACTATTATAGGCTGTAATTTTACTTGTCTGAGTGCATAAGTACCTATGTTGTAAGCCTAATTAAATTTAATTCGAATTACGAAATCTGATATCATAGTTAAGTAATTATTATTGTGATCACAATTATTCAAAGATGCAAATCCACTCATATCTTGTAGCTGACGAATGTCAACAAGCCTACCAACAGCATAAATAATGTTGCTGACCGGACAGAGTGGGCTGCACTTAGTTTTCATTGATATACAACGTCCCAAAGAAGCTCTGTCTGGTGCACAGGAAGCAACTTGTTTGAGGATAAGAAAATATAATTTTGCCCATACGAATTAGCATCGCCATCCAACGTGGCAATGTTGCCAGCATTCTGGGCACTCTGCCACCTGGTGCTGGCTTAAATTTTTAAGAAATAGATAGATATATAAGTATTTATCCTAGTCATTGTTTTATTCTGTAATAACCTACTGTAATTTCCTTTGTTAATTTGTCATTTGGCCCATAAGAAACAACATTCTTGAAAATTACGGGTATGATTTTTTTGCCATTCAATGAAAAGGGAATTCCTGGGCACCATTATCTTTGATGATCTTATGTTTTTATAGGCAAAATGATGGAATGAATTAAGTATTATGATGAGATATAGGTATGTAGTTAAAGAAATAAATAATAATTATTGCTATGTATAATTAACACTTCTGTGGCGCGGTGGGCGAAGGTCCGCCTCCGACGCGGGAGCTTGCGGGTTAGTTTCCCGCCTACCTAGGAACAAATGTTTCGTTCCGCAGATATTTATTACGGATATTCTGACGGATTTCTATATTTAATACTAACGATCTGCCACGGCTTCACATAAATTGATATTTAACAAAAATTTAACTTTTCACTATTGTCCCTAATTTTTGAAAATATTCTATAGCCTATGTTTATCACGGAAAATTTACGATTCTAATGGTAAAGGTCAAATCGGTCCAGTAGTTTGGGAGCCTATTCAATTCAAACAAACAATCAAATCTTTACTTTAGTGTAAATACTAGATGTAATTGTAACTGTTTAATTCGGTTATTGAAATTTTCTTTGTTTTTTAATTTCATTATTGATTAATACATACAGGTTTTAAACAAATTAAAATCGGCAAATACGGAGCAGTTTTATAGGTCTAGCTAGTATTAGTAGAAATGCATTAACTAGAAGTCTCACTCGCTAGCCTCGACCAACAAAAACTCATAAACATTAGTGTTACTGATGTACTATGTATAGATGTACTATGTATAGGTGCCTACTGCAATACACTTTTGAAGCATGAAAAAATAACAAAAGAAAAGTCTTGGTGACACAGGTGGCCAGGTAATTCATTGACCTACAGTCTTCACCTAACAAAGAAACGTGCACTAGGTATAACTGATTGAAGGTGATTTATTTTCTATGCGTCAATTACCTGAACTAATCTACCGTGCCTTAGTTATTGTAAAATCATCGGAAGCTATAGTACCTACCTACTTATTATTCTAGGAAGATTAGGAAGTAACGTTTCTTATGCGGAACAAATCCTGTGAAATGGCTAACTCTGCCGTACACAATACTACGTAATCAATCAATACCATTACCTCAAGAGTAAATAATAATACCTACTAACTACAATACAAGTACAAATACTCAACACACCTAAAAGTTCGTCATAAATAAATCCGTCAATTGAAACAGCGCCATCTTTGAAAGTCTCTAGTAACTAGGCTTCTAGAATGAAATTCTTTTCTATGAAACTCTTTCGTAGCACAGTACGATTTGCTACGAACCGATCGCTACGAGCGCGGCGCTTCGTAACATTTTGTGCTAAAGCAAACATGTAGAGCTACCCCACTAATGGTTAGATGGACAAAGTGTAGATGGCAGCACTAGCAATAAGAAAAATTTCATTGCTGTTTTCATTGGGTTCATAGAGGGCAGCACATATATTAAATGTACAATTTATAGTTCCAGGCTAAAATACAGAAACCTTAGAGGAGTCTAACTTTGAAGACCTTCTTTTTGAGGTACTCTCGCAATGAACAATTGCAATTTACGTTATTATTTTTATGAGATATCAGAAAATGATCATGTTGTAGTAAGTTCTGTAGTGTGTAAGTATTGGTTAGTCAAAATAACCAACCATTCTAAATGAAAAATAATAGAGGCCCCAGCGTAGACTGAATCGAGGTATCGCAAAAACTTGACCTTTTCCAAAATAAAAAACGAGCATTTTACAAAGCGGCGGCGGCATTTAAATTATGATTGCGACGTGTCACATTCGATTGCACATCGGAATGACCAGTCGGTGCAGGCGGCGGATGGACAGTCGCCGATAAAATCGTTTCACACGGATGCCTGCAATCGGCTCCGTAACTTGGCTTCAACGCTTTGAAGCTTATAGCGTACTGTTTTCGTAGCATCGTTTATCGTCGACTCTACATCAACCAAAACTTTACCTACCTTAATTATTTAATATGTCCCTAATTATATATTGGAAAAAAATATCTCAATAGACTAATAAAAGAAATTTAATGACATTAAAGATTTTTTTACTGGGTAACTTTATTGACGAAGAAAATACAGTAAAATAACCAAATGAGAAGTAGTATGAATGATTTTTTAATCGTGTCGAAAAAAATCGTTTTGATTTTTTTTTAATCTATAATAATAATTATTTTATTATTACATGCTAGACCATAGCGAGGCTTGAGCACTAGCAGTATTTATACCAACTATATTCCATGTTTGTCACATATAAATAAAACCTTGAATCTTGATCATAGTTCTTGAATCATGTCTTCTAGACCTTCGCGACAGACCTTTACCCAGATCTTCTCTTTCCATCAGGTGATATCGTGGTCAATTGGAATTCTATCAGCTAAAAAAATACGAGCTCCTGCTTGCTGAACTACCTACTTAACTCAGCTTATTGATGGTTATAGATCTCTACTACAGACATTCTTTCCCGGAAAATGAAGATGCCATGCAGCATTGACATATAAGCTGAAAATTATGACGATGATGCTTTTCAAACTCATTTATCAATGATTAATGATATTACGAATATTCAAACAGAGCTAAGAATTATGCACGTTCCAAATGGCGAGTTTTAGACAGATTTTAATTAAAAACTGACAAAAAAACGCGACATGAGACGTGGTTATATAAATCTGTTATTTACATAAGATAAAGTTCAGATCAGTTTCGTTGCAATCAATATCTTTTAAAACATTCAATCCGCACTTTGTAATTTTTATCGTGTTAAGTAATGTTTAGGTGGCATTTTTTAAAGATGTAGTACATAGTAGAGCTAGACATCTGTTTAGTTGACTGTCCCTTTCTCCCCTTGATTTATAGCCGTGGCTGACTATGCCTCGCCTGTCGTGCTGCTGTAATTAAATCCCATAGATCCCATAGGCATCTGCCTATTAAGTAATTGATTTGGTAAGCGGAAGCCAATAAATTAACTACCTTATGCTTAGTACAATGAGTTCAATATTCTATGAAAATATCTATAAAATTATTATTTATACAGTGCAAAACACTTAATTGCACAATGAAGGGAAAAAACATAGAATATAGCATTGCACAATGGGCGCCTTTATCGCTGAGAGCGATCTCTTCCAAAGCGTGGGTCCATCCCACGCTAACCCACGAAACAGTTGTACATATAGGTTGCATGATACTTAAATACGATATAAAATTTACATTAAATAAATAATTTTACGTTTTATCCACCAGTTATTAGGGTATATATTCGAACATTCTTATAAAAGTATAAGTAGCTCTATCAGAATGATTTGTATATACATTTTTGGCGTTCCTTCCTTTATAAATAAATAAATATCTTTATAAATAATACAAACGTTAGTAAAATAAAATAAATCACAAACTTTTCGAAAGAGAATTTCGTACCTACCAGGACAAAATCTGGCATTAATTATAATGTGCGTGGAGCTTAATAAATCGAACGTAATTTCGTATACAGGAAAAGGCGTCCAGCAAGTTTTTAAAAGTGTCACGTCGAGCTGAAAAGGTTAATACGAGAATGGCCGATAAAGTTAAACTGGTTCTACAAAAGCTTCGCGTACAGAGTCGTTGCTAGGGCGTCTTTATTTTCGCTCACATTTATTTAATTATTGATTTTAGGGGAAACATCGGTACCGTATTATCTAGATAGATATAGTTTTTAGGGGTTATTCCCGCTCGTCCCCACGCTTCGTCCCCAGAGGGGACCAACGGGAAGTTTACTTCCCGTTCGTCCCCATTAAAACATTTACATTTTTGTAATGCTATAAAGCTACACGATCACGGCACCTAGTGATTGACATAATTGTTATTTATCACTGTACTTTGGCTTTTGGCTTACAAAATAAGGACTTCGACAAGTCCTTATTTTGTAAGCCAAAAGCCAAAGTACCTATAACATACTAGCAACGGGGAAACCAAATCGTATGCTATCAAACATAACATGAAAAGTTAATAACATCAATATCTTAATAAAAACTGTAAAATAAGATGAACATCATAATTTTTATGATGCTGAAAGCTCTACTCCTGATCTTAATATATGTATATATAATAGTTTTTAGCACTAAGGTGGCCATTCATAGGTTCCCACAAATATGTAGCTTCATTGACAAATGACTAGAAAAACAAAGCAACATGTCAGTTAATTTAATACCCATGTATTATGACTAGGGTTTATTCAGACACATAGGTAATTATAAACATATACCCTATATGTATTCTTCATAATTTGGTTTCTAAATAAATATTTTCTGCGGACCTTTTCTATGACGAAGACGTTTGGCACAAAGTGATTTTGGATTAAGCGACGCAGACTTAAAGCGCGATGAACGACATTTAGATAAACAGAACGTATAATTTATTATTCTACACAGATAGACAACTAAAGTGAAATATATTTATCAAAAAAAAGTAAGTTTCAGTAATTTATTTGTATCGTTTAATCAAAAATTTGCTTACTTTGTTTAGTTACTACTTACATTACTCAAAGGAGGCTTTGAATGAGGACAAGAAGGTGGGCTTCAGTGCCCACTTTCTTGTCCTAGATAAGACCCAGCGTACAATAACATGTTGTTTAAACTCGGAACACACTAATGTGGATATACTTTGCCCCCGTTTATGGAGCCAGGAGTACTTTCGTACCTTTTTAAATTCTTGTAACGAGGATCTATGGAAAACTCTACCCTACAAGGCAGGCGCACAGTTATTTAACTTTGTTGCCTCGTAGCAATTTCCTAGGCACTCGTGTAGGTAACTTAGTATGGATTTAACTTGTAAACGACTTTATAGTGACATAAAAAGGCATGCACTTAACTGATTCCCTAAGATAAAGTAGCCAACGTTCTTTATTCCAAATATATCTCGTGCTAATGATTCTTCAAGAATTTCATGGGATTTTCTTCAATACGTACTTTACTTACGTAGGTAAGTGATTCTACGGTGCGATTTATTTATTGGTTTCTAAGAGAATTTGCAGCTATTCTAATTGTCATAAAATGATATCTGTCGCACCTACGCTAAGGGCTAATTTTGCATGCCGATAATTACGGGCAGGCAGGATAATAGTAGGTTAGATACCAACTGCAGCGCAAGCGTGATTTGACAGAGAGTGGGACGTACTGAACTGTAGCATTTGTCACGATTATGTATTGAGGTCCATTGTATTGATTTATTTGGCAATACATCATAACTCCTATTGCAATACCTGTTTAGGCCTTTTGGAGAACACCTGCTTGGCTGAAGATAATGAGATTGAAACTTGAATACATAAATAATACTCGATAGCTTAAGTCTATGATTTACCACATCATAACAGTCTGCTATTCTAACTAAAGCATTGCTATTTCAAACTTCTTCTTTTGACATAAGTCAGGGTAAATAATAACACTGCTTAGCAACTGTTTCAAGTTAGCAGGTCATTATGGATTATAGGGTTTGTGTCTAAAATCGCAGTATAAGTAACGTAACAAAGGACACCCTCCTGCCGAATGACGACCTGCGAAAATCTGCAGGCAGATACTAGATGAGACAAGCTGAAGACAGGGCGCTATGGCGCTTATTAGGGGAAACCTAAGACCAGTGGACTAATATGGATCAGCCCATATTAGTCCACTGCTGGTCGTCCTCATTGGCCTCATCATCACAAGGTGATGACGATGATAATAATGTATACTACTGTCTAAATTAGCACCCTTGTCACAAATTAAATTTGTTAAATTTAATTTGTGACAAGGCGTGACGAACATTTTTATAAGAATGAGACAAAAGGTTGTTTTATTATAGTCAGATTCAGATTCTGTAACTTTATTTCTTTAGGCTTACAAAATAAGCACTTAGACGAGTCAAATTTCTTACTGTTGATTATTATAAAAAAGAAATAATTTATTATTGATTTCTCTTCACTTAAATTTTTTGTCCAATAGTGGAGGAAGTGAAAAATAAACCACTGGTACTACATTAATATACAACTTATGTGTCTAATACAGTGTTTGTTTTGCCTATCTGAATATAAGTTTAATGTGTTTTAGATACATGTCAATAATTATTTGAATAGTACCTAAACCAAAAGCTAAGCACAAAATTAATTTTCTTAGCTGATGTGGAATGGAGCGACATCCGGCCAAGCATTAACATCAGTAATGTAATCATCTATCGAGTAAAAGGCTTTCTTGATAAAATTTTGTTTTATTTATTGTTTAAATTTACGAATAGGGAACTCAGTTGCTTCAGATGGAAGCTTATTACGCACGCAATTGCCCATAAATGATTTCCCTACCTTACGTAATCTATATTTGTGTATGCCTAACTTATACTTATAAATACCACGTACTTTTACTTATAAATACACGAAAAAAATATAAGTGACTACATAATGTTGGCTATTTATATAGATAACACATGTGTCTCGCTAATAATTATGCAAACTTTATGTTAGCTGTTTACAAATTTTTGAACAGTAAAGTTTTATTATTTTTTTACGCAGAGACTCAAATGCATAGTGATTTAAATGAATAGTTATCAAGGTTAAATTTGTTTACGATATAATATACATATTTATATGCGTTACCAAATTTATTTTCCAGGAGTTTGGGCTATAACGAAAATAAACGAGAAAAAAGTTTGTTAAACCATGCATGAGAATATTAACAGCTTTTGCATTGAGAGTCGAAAAACTGTTTATACCTTCCTACTTTTGATATAGAAAGTTGCGAAAACACTTAGAACTTGTAAAGTTTATTTTCTGCAAGCTATTAAAAACTTGTTCAGGTTACGGAGCACTTGAAACAGAATATAAACTTTTTTACAGAATATTGTGTTTGACGCATTTATGTGGGATTTACTAAAAAAATAACTCAACAGAATATTATCTATTGCAGCTCGAGCCTGGACACCGTACGACAAAAGTATTGGTTGTTTATATGCTGAAATTTTCCTTTTATATTCCGGAAAAAGCAAGCGAAGTCGAGGTCAGACGCCAGTTGGGTAGGTATACATGTGCTAGCTTAAGTCACAAAACACTCTGCTAGGTACGACAGAATAAGTAATTAGGAGATAATAAAAGCAGAGGAGATTCAAAACAATTCTATACATAAAAAAATAATATTGCACTAGCCGCACATCATCATCCAATCTAGCCCCAAGTTAAGCAGAGCGTGTGTTATGGGTAGGCTGGCATTGGATGACTGATATACTTAAAACAATATATACTTACTTAGATAGTAGAACTACATAGAAAACTACCAGATCACCCTTAATAGATATCTGCAGAGAAACATTTGTACCGTGAATTTTGGTAGTCCATCGCGATCTAAAAGTTTCCTCAAGAATCTGGGAAACTGAATAGCTGGCAATTTCGTCGTCTACCAAACAGTTTTTGCCTTCGGAGACAAAGCGCAGACATTAGTTTTCTGTTGGTCTGCGAGTGACACACTACTAACGTTTTTATTTTGCCAACCCCAAAAAAATATGCCGCAGGAATTAGGAAAGAGGAAGTACTTCCATTTATCACGACGACTGAGATAGGTATAATCATTATTGCGAGTTGGTAACATTTAAAGATAAGTAAAGTTGGTTAAGGTCTTCCAGTCAAACAGTATAGTAAACCTATGGTGTCCTTTAGGTAGGTACTGCCAAGTCGCTGGAAAACCCAATGACGAACGGCTACCAATAATTCCTCGAACCGGTGTTATGCATGTCCCAGTCGCTCTTACCCTGGACAATAGCTTGAATATGATTCATTTAGGCCGAGTGGGCTGAGCTGGCGATTTATGGGAACACGTAAGCCGTCAGCCTGTCCTGGACAATCTGCAGACCGCCTACGCCATCATTTAGCTTTGTTCGGGATTGTGCTTTACTTTCTATTGTTTTAACTTTGTTGCAATTTGTATTCTCTTTTGTCCGTCTTGTTTCCGTCCAAAAACGTTTTGAGTTTGAATTACGCTAGTCTAAAAGCCCTTGTAGTTTTCACTCCTTAGTTTACATAGTATATTTTTTTTTCAATTAGTGTAGGTTACAAGTAAGTACCTACCTATGTACTTAATTCGATCATGGAATACTTGTACTCAATTAATGATGGTTTAAATACCGGCCTACCGGCTATTGTACCGTTTTTTACCCTAAATGAACTGATGCAAGGCTTATCGTACCATGAATGAACAGTTACAATCTGTGCTAAGGTCTAAAATACGCATTCATTCACGTCTATGGTGAGGCTGACCGTATTTGAAATAAGGTGGGTAATACATATTACCATATAGGTATTGAAGGACCAGAAACGACCCCTAAGCGTGTTTTGGCATAACTAGTGGACTATTAACCATTATAATGAAGTGGCTGAACAAAATTCTCCTGGTTCGGGTCCCGTGATAACAATTTGATTATTTGGCGTTCACAAGGGGTCGTATTCTGCAGGTGTCGCCTTTAAACTTTCAAATCATTTCACAATAAGACAGAAAACAATTCCAGAAACAGTCGAATAGCAGTGCGTTAGTTCAGGCGTTGTTAAATTATATACTCAGCAGTTTGCGTTTATTTTTAAGTTTACTGAAAATATCAGTTAATTCACTGATTATTAAACGTATTATGAAGGTCTTCCAAATGTTTTTTTTTTTACCAAAGGAACCTACAGTAGGTAACTTTAAGATAAAGGTAACTTTAATTTCACCAAATGTCGAAAGCCACAGAATCAGGCGCTGCCATTCTAAGGCAATCTCTGCTAATGATCCAACCTAACCCTTCACTGAAACAACATCTCACCCTAACAATTTGCAGGGAAATTAGTTTCCAGATTAGTAGTTGGGTAGGTACCCGCCGTTTGATTACCTGGCGATCGGGGTGATACAGGGTGCTTGCTTATACCATTTTGATATAGGTTGATGTTAGCCCATTGCATTGATAGTTACTGTATGTGGGTAAGGGAAAATGATTTTGAACTATAGCTTTTGTATAATGAACGGTTTCACTACTTTTCACTGTTTGTGTAGAAAAAATAAGTTATCCATAGGAAATTAGTTTCCAGATTAGTAGTTGGGTAGGTACCCGCCGTTTGATTACCTGGCGATCGGGGTGATACAGGGTGCTTGCATATACCATTTTGATATAGGTTGATGTAAGCCTTACATTGATAGTTACTGTATGTGGGTAAGGGAAAATGATTTTGAACTATTGCTTTTGCATAATGAACGGTTTCACTACTTTAAACTGTTTGTGTAGAAAAAATAAGTGATCCGCTTTGTTGGCAACGTTACTACACAGTGAGTTCCACCTAAATATTTAATTTGTAATTAACCCAAGGAAAAAGATTCTGCTTTCGTCCTTTGACAATTCGATAAAACGTTTGTAATCTAAACAGGTAATTAATGATGTACACAAAAAAGATACAAGTAGTTATATATCTAATTAGCCGATGGAGACATGATGGAGGTAATAATATCAACATTTTGGTAAACAAACCACGCAGTCTCTGAAAAAACATAGACCATCGGATTACAACAATTTTATGTTTATTTTTAGTACATGACTGACCCGGTTTATTCGCGGTAGGTCTATAAACCCGTTTAGGATCAGCCATATTTCATAAGTGCGGGAGATGTCCAGATGTTTTAGTAATGTTAGCAAACAAACATTAAGCGAAATGGCCACTCGAGCGGGAATAAAAAATAACTCCGGAAATATGAGCAAAAAATATTGACAACCAGGATTTGAATACAAATTGGGTTTTGATGAACGCAGCAATAAGGGACGTATGTAAGTTTCTAACTCGAGGTGCTATTATTGCTTTCAGGAAACTGTAAGAACTAACCACATATTTCATTGCTTATAACTTTTGTAATATGAATGTCTCGCTGAAAACCAACGGCGTGGGTTGTCGAAATAAGCTTTTTAAACACGAAACTGTTATAAGATGAAGTAGGTAAAAGATGGTAGAAGCTATTGTCTTTTAAGTAACTATTTATCAGATACTCATTTCTCGTGAAGATAATTAAGATATCACATAAAATGAAACTGAATGTTATCAGTTATCAAAAGTTTGGTGCTTACTCTCTGGTAGAGGCAATAAATGATGTATGTATTATTGTGAAAATACCCTATTTATACTCTAAAATAGTTATTAGGTAGATACTAAAACATCCAAACTGAATCAGGTAGGTACTTAAACTTTACATTACCTGTTGGTAGTTATTATCTATAACCAACCATATGTTTACTTCTCAGCTATGTAGCCATTTTCAATTTACTGTCTACATTAAAAATTTACCGACTACATAGTATACAACAAAGTCGCTTCCCGCTGTCTGTCTGTCCCTATGTATGGTTAAATATTAAAACTACGCAACGGAGTTTTATGTTACATGCTTCAGTATTATATTTACACAAGTGCGAAGCCGTGGCGAGTCGCTAGTTAGAAATTCAAGGTTTATATCGTTTTATCGTGTCTGGCAAAAGCTTTTCAGGGCTCTTTATTGTAGCAAGAGACACTCATGTTCGACCGTTTTATAGCTAGTTATGTTTTAGGTAGGTACCGTAGTAAAGAAAACGGTTTATGATTTCAGTGCAGACTACATTGTGGTTAAGTACATTAGTCTAGCTTCAGCTAGATTCAATAACTTTATTTCTTGTAAGCCTAAAGAAATAAAGTTATTGAATCTAGCTAGAGAAAAAGTCGCATTAAATTAATTTAATGCGAAAGTTTGGATGGATATATGACTAGATGTTTGTTATTTTTTCATACCATACTAAACTGATCAACAGAGTTTTTTGGATCAGTTTCTACGGTACCGAATAATATTTCCAACAGACATGATATTATTTACAACAGACACACAAACACAACACACAACTGAAGACTGTCAAAAATTGTCTCATTGTTAAAGTAGTACAATTTTTTTTATTTATTTATTTATTTAACGAAGCCACAACAAACAGCTATATCCTAAAATTAGGTAAGTGAGTTACATTACAGGTTTATTAAAAATACAGCCCACTACGTTGTGCTCATATTATGGTAGAATGCTTATCAATAACTAACGCTAGGGGTTGCTGACTCTAGAATATAAACAATATATGTATGTAAAAACTAACTTATATAAGTACTAAGGTTAATTAATGGGTACCTAACACAATAATGGAAGAGAAAAGTTTAAAAGATTACATAGGCTAGATAGAGTTAGGGATGTAGCTTTTTAAGGACTTGAGACTTAAACTTTCCTGTGCTATTCGTGAATAAGTCAATGTCTACAAAATTTACATTATAGGACTCGTCATACGGCGCATAGGCATACGTAGACCTGCGTTGGTGCGACAAGTGTTTAGATAAAATAGTTTACCTGCATGAACTTCTCGCTTGTTCACGGAACGAGGCACAAGGTATGCCAGGCCAGAAGTAAGTTCAATACAGTCGAAGTTATTGTTTACAATTTTAAATAATGTTACGGCTTCAAGATATTTGCACCTTGATTCAAGGGAGAGCATATCGAACTTCTCTAAGAGTTGATCATAGGAGAGATAACATTTATGACATCTATAATTTGTTGCACGTAGAAACTTACGCTGAACCCTCTCAATTGCTTCTACATATTTATTGTAAAAAGGATTCCATAAGGGAACAGCATACTCCAGTTGAGAGCGGATTAAAGAATTATATAAGTATAAGTAAGTAGAGCTGCACTTAAAGTCAGTGGACGACCTCATGACAAAACCGTACATTTTATATTATCTATATGTATGTTCAGGCAGAGTTTTTGATCAAGGTGTACTCCTAAATCACGCAGGGAGTTGACTTTGGCAAGTGATTCATTACCGAGCTTATATGTAGATTGTATAGTGTTAGTCTTGGTAGTAAACGTAATTTGGGAGCATTTAGGAATAGGTACTAAGATTGAGCTTATTGTTTATGCAGTAAGTTGAGAGCCTATCTAAATCTTCTTGGAAAGCAGTAGAGTCGTTTTTTGATCTGATAACTTTGTAGGCTTTCAGGTCGTCTGCGTAGAGTAAGAACTTAGAGTTTATGAAACATTTATTGATGTCATTAATGAATAAGACAAACAACAAGGGACCAAGAATGGATCCTTGTGGAAATTGTAAGATTAAACGAAGTTCTATATTGTAAACACATATTTTACTACAAATTTTGTGAAAGAAAAGTAGCAAAAGCACTGATTATACGGTAGGTATAGTATAGAATAGAAATAGAATAGAAAAACATTTATTTAGACACAGGTACATACAAAACAGTATAAAGTAAACAAACAAAAACACGTATAACATGGAGGTGAGTTTAAATAAATAAAATTAAAATAGGGTGAGTCTGCCTCCATATCCCTGCGCCGAAATAGGGGTTGGCTCAGCGTGTGCTGAACTTTTTATGCTCAGCGCTGTTTTTCAGCCAAAGACCTTAATACTAATTGACGTTACGGGCGGCAATTTGGTGAAATATTATTAAAGTAGCACCAGAAATAGTTAAAAATAATAAAAATGAAAATACATATACAAGTCAAAGTTCCTAACTAAAATTTAATTTATTTTTAAGGATTCTAATCGGTGGCGGTATATTATTCCAACACTTGGTGGCTGCGTATCGGAAGCTACCACGGAAAGCTGCGGATCTATGCTGTGGTGTAGCCAGCTGCTGGGAACATTGCCTACGATTGCGCTTGCACGCGATCCAGGACAGCTTCTCGTACAGATATTTTGGCTTGTGCAGGTTTATAACATCAAAAAGAAGACAGGCCAGGTGATGTTTCCGTCTAGACTTCATTTTAAGAATGAAGTGCTCATTGAGGTAAGGCGTTAAGTGGCTACGCGGGGGGACTCTAAAACAAAACCTAGCACAGGCGTTTTGCACTCTTTGAACGAGTAACTGTGTGCGCGCAAGCAATCTTGGTCCATATACTATGTCAGCGTGATTTAGCTTTGAAAGTACAAGTGATTCCACTAACTGTATTCGTAGGTCTTCACTAAGGTATGATCGAATTTTATACAGTACTTTAGGCCTATAAAAGCAGTTCTGAGCGCAGCTAGCTACGTGTTTTTCAAAGCGTAATAGTCAAAAACAAGCACAGCCCGTAGGCGTCTTGAAGGGAAACATGCTAAGTGATGGGTCTATTTCTTTTGTTTTTGAATAGGTTAATGGTGAAAGCAGTTCCAATAACTAATCTGATTAATCTGGTGAAAATTGTTTCTATATTCACGTCACAACGCCAAAATAATATTTTCACTAGAGCCTAGACTTGAAATCTAATTTTAAGGCCTGAGCGATGTACCTTTAATCATTATAACAGACATGCTCGCTCAATTTAAATTAATCTCCATATGAATGTGTCTAACGTATTAACTTTAATAATGAGAAAATTCTCTTTGCTAGTGAAATAGAATATTAAATTTAAAATGTTTCTAGATTACTCTAACATGGGCTGGGTTGTTCAAGTTTGAAACATTCTTGATTAAACATTGTTCTTTACAAAAGTTTACAAAATATAATACTAGCTATGCTACCCACCGACCAATATCTTTGAAAAAGTGAAAAGTATCTAAAGCAGATTCTTGCTATAAATATCTTCTGAACATTTTGCCACATAAACATTATATGTACCGCCATTTATTATATTAAACGAGTAGAATTTTTACAGTGGATTTCATCGGTTTCTGACTTCCTGGCAGCTTCCAAGTCCCGTAATTACAGTTTTGGTTTTATGTATTTGAATTTGATGATTTTGTATGAACATATTCAACGATAGTCTATGTAAGTCTATGTATTTGTGACTTCGATTTTTATCTTACTTTCAATGTTTATTAATTTTATTTACTTGTTTATTATTTGGTTTTATTTTTATGTGCCTATTAATAATAATTTAATGCCAATTTTTGGTTACTGTATTTTTAATTAATTATAGTTTTTATAAATAATTAAAAAAATATATATGTAGGTATTTAGTTAGTGCTTTGGTTTAGATTGTAAGCTAAAATAAATAAATAAAACAATGTCTAGCTGCGTTAATTTTACCGAAGCACTAGAGCCACTCTTTTTTAAGAGTGGTATTTTAAGCTAAGTATGCATGTGCATCAAAGTTTTTTGCTATTATTAAATAGATGCCAGTTACTTACTAATTAATACAATAATACCACACCAGATGCCACAGATACTCAACTCAAGGTGTAGTCTTAAGAATCCTTCCAAGCCTAGCATGTGTAAATTCTTTACTAACCTTCATTTTGTGATATCAATTTATTTATTTCTAAGTTTCTACTTGCGTGTTAGGGCAGGTGCAATAAACTGCATTCTCTACGAAGAAAAACTGGATTCTCGGCTACACCGGACACTGCCGTCAAGACTAAAATTGATAGAAGATTTATTTCACTATACTGATTCTAGCATGGGAACGACCATCTTGGTATCTACAGCACTGGGTATCCTAGTGTGATCAAAGTGATATCAGGATTATTAATAATGTACTTAGAATTACGATAAATTTTATGTTATTGTGTTTGTTTCAGTATGTTTGCATAAATTAATTATTATTAATAATGTAGGATTCTTGAAAAATTCTTTCAAGAATCCTACATTATCCCTGAAATGTACAATGTCCCCGTAATGAACATAAAATGTAGCATATTTGCAAAAAAGTTCGGGTTTTTTATCTATGGAAATTTTGAAAATGTAACCCGACGCTTGTAATTTAAAATTAGGAAATTTTTGTTAAACACCCGTGAAAACTGGGGCGGACCGCTATTATTAGAAGAAGGTACTCGTACCTAACTACAGTTTTCCTAACAATTCATCTTTGAGAATAAATTAGAAAATATGCTTATAGCTGAACTTAAACTTGTGTTTGTTGGGGCAAACTCTAGGACTAAGGTTTAAGTATAAGATGATGGACAATTCAGGATTTAGACTTTCTACAGTTTTGTATAATGAGCATCCTTTTTTGAGAACGTGTTTACTAGTATATTATGAGATTATCTGCAATAATAACTAACTAATAATTGAAGAATTTGGATAGCAGTAACAAGGCGGCCACTCGACAGCGACAGGCTCATTTTGGACTATCGTATGATGAATCGTAATCTATTTATGTATAGTACCTTGCTGCAAGTGCACACCATTCTTATTTATTTATTTATATGGCACCCAAAACAAAACACAATCAAAAAATTAAAAAATAGAATAGATGGATGAATTTTCCATACATACGTAGTACCAAAATGATTGTATGGGAAATTCATCAGTCGCCGGAGTCTTAAGTTTACCTACCTTCGGTATATAATTCAGGTAAAATCAGGTGTCTTCAGTTAAATCTATTTTCTTTTTCACGTGCTTTATTCACATGAGTTTTCAATGAACGTTCTCGTAATCCCTGAATCTTCCGAAAAAGTGGCCAAATCGAAGAGTAAAATACTTTAGCAAATGTATTTTATAAAAAAAATTGTACGTCTATTCAATCAGATCAGATACCCAAAAGAGCTTTGGGATGAAGAATATGAGAGTATGTTTCTTTGATGTTTCATTTAAATGCGATAAAGGCTTTTACGTATTCCGAATTACTTTCCTTAATACGTTTTCAATGCCATCTTAGAAGTTATTAGAAAGAATAGGTATGGTGATGGTATATTAGAAAGAACAGATAAGTAAGTACAAAGAAAATTATGTTCTCGTAGGAGAGTTTCGGCCATGGATAGAGACACGTAGCAACACAAAAATAAAGAAATAATGCTGGACAATCCATACAGCATCATCTATCCCCAAGTTAAGCTTGTGTTATGGGTACTAGATGACTGATATACTTAATATTATAGAATACTTAATCGATTTTTTTTACTAAAAGTACAGAGAAAACGACCAGAAAACCCGGGACAAATATCTGCAGGTCGTAAAAACATTTGTCCAGAGGCGGAAATCGAACCTGCATCCTCTTACGTTTCAGGCGGACCATCACCCACCGCGTCACATAGGTTTATTAGTAGATCACTGACACTGTCTGAACTGCAGTTTCTACCTGCAAGAAACCTGCGGAACTAAGCAAAGTAACAATTGATTATCGAAAGCGGTAGGTAGTAGAAAGGTAGTAGAAAAGTCCAAATATTTATGGGTTTCACCAAAGAAATGTAAAAAATACTGCCTGTTTAGTTAGATTTGTTAAAGATGGGTTTGTTATATGCCTTAGATATGTCACGTGATATGTTTTCAACGTAAAGATTATTGGTGCATACATTTAGATTCCACCAAACGATTCGACAACATCGGACGATTACTTCCCATAATGCCGAGCCAAGTTGCACTTTTGAAAAGCTATTTCGCATAATTGTCGAGTATCTGAGATAGCTTCTTTAAATTCGATACACAAAACATACATAACCGAAAATGATCACACCAATTATCTTCTTTGCAAAGAAAGGTAACTTTTCAATCAAATAAAAACCGAATCGGAGCAAAAGCACAGTATCTCGTTCCGACAAAATGATATTCAATATTTACTTACCATCTCATTTGAATAACAGAATATAAAACAAAGAGAAGGTAGGTAAAACCAGTGTTTGTATAAGTTGTTTTCATTTTAGTTACGGTCTGCTTCAAATAACAATATTCTCCAACTACGAAAATATTTTCCTTTTTATATCTTTCTGACGAACACAGAGGCGTAGCGAGACAAAATCCACGGGCGACGCAGAAGGTTGCGTATTCGATTCCCGCCGCGGGACCAAATGTTCAGTGTATTTTTTTCATTATGATATTTAGCTACATCACCGTCACTTTTTCACTACCCGATCCTGCCCATCCAAATGTTGCCTGGAAGACATCCCTTTCAGCGATAAGGCTGCCATTTGTGCCACGCTAGATTTAATTAGTAGTTTCTGTTTGATATATTGTTTTATAAGGTGAAATAAAGATAATTATCTATCTATCTATGAAATATCAAAGTGCTTTATTTCCTTTAGACCTTGTAGGACTCTTGGACACGTCACAAAATAGTAAAAGCGGTTCCTTTAAATGTTTGCTAACATCAATCTAATCTATCAAAGGTTTAGTAGAAGCGAACAAAAAACCTTTACTTTGTTAGGTTGTTAGTTTCGCGTTGGAGCAAAACTAGTCTCAAATCTTTTTATCGTCTTACTAGATAATCTGATATTAAACTGTAAGCCTTATTGCAAAGAATATGTTTGACGATTTGTTTGAATTTATATATGGATAATTTTCCAACTCACTTGGAGTTGTGTTGTAGAAGCCTATACAAGACCCTCTGAAAGATGCATTAATCTTGTGTAACCTAGTATTGGTCGCAGCGAGTTTTCTTACTTCTAGTATTTAGATTATGTATACAAATACATACAGTATGATCTGCATGTCTCCGCACATAATGAATACATTATATAAACAATTTTAATATGTAGTATTGTATAATTAAGGTACTTTATTCATATATCCATTCTAATATTATAAAGAGGAATGCTTTGATTGTTTGTATGAATTGGATAGGCTCCGAAACTGCTGGACCAATTTGAAAAATTCTTTCACCATTCGAAGCCTAAATTTTTCCTGATAAACATAGGCTATTGAAAATTTTCAAAAAAGTTAGGGAACGCATGAAAAATTCAATTTTTGTTAAATTGCGAAACCGGGGCGGACCGCTAGTAGCTTATATGTTTGTATTTATAAGATGCATACTAGAGTATTTCTTCTACAATATTTTATTTCTTTCTATTTCTTCTACAATATTTTCTATTATATATAATAACATACATATTTATATGTGATATATATCAGTTACCTGGTGGCTGATACTCATACCACAAGCTCTGCTCACATTGGGGCCAAGTGACCACCGTTCCTATAATTGACAAAAGAAAGCCATTTCCAAGTCCTTGAAAACCCTTTGAACGGCCTTCGCCATACAATTGAAGAAAGCTATTCAAAGGGCTTCAATGTCAATAAAGGATGCGTGGTTTTAGCGTAATTCCACAGCATTATTCAAAAATCTATCAAAGTGCTTTATTTTATTTAGACCTGACAGGACTCTTGGACACGTATTTTTGTTTCAGTTCAATCTTTTTATTATTTATTCATTTTGAAAAGAATCAGTAGGTACGTTGTATAAAATATAGGTGTTACAAACCCATGGTAAAATAATGAGGTTAACATACCCTACATTTGTAAGGCAATTACCGTTGGACACACCTGCAAATAAAATTGTCTGGTCAAAGTATTTTGTTTTTTTTACGTAGCTATCGTGTCTTGTGTCTATAATTCATACCGCCCGAGGACATTGTCACAGAAACTGCTGGCGTGCGAGTCAACGGTCAAGCCTGAACCAAATACGATTATCGGATGCGACTGGATATTGCGATTTTTGGTCGCAAGACATTACAGTAAGGTGAGTTTGTAACATAATCAAACGAAAGAGTTTTCGAGAACATTGCAAGTAGGTATGGCATATAATATGGGGTTTGCACTATACCAAAACTAAAAATGTTTCTTTTACTACCGCTGAACTGTCAAAGTGTGAGCCGTGTGGTGCCGGCATAGAATTTCACCACTACTCCCACTCTTCCCGTGGATGTCATAAGAGGCGATTAAGGGAAACATACCGGGGGGCGGGCAGCAGCGCCCTCTGCAGAACAACTCTACCGAACTGCGATCCCCAACCCGCATGCCCAGCGTGGGGATTATGGGCAATAATCCCCAGATGAAATAACGCCACCTTTGGCGCACATTAGGGGAGGCCTATGTCCAGCAGTGGACTGATATAGGCTGATGTTGTTGTTGTGATGTTGAACTGTCAAAGTATGCAACGAATCACTCAAAATCATTCGGAAACTGCAATCTACGGGGATAATTGTGATAAAAGGCGTTAAGGCCGTGAAACATATTTTTTTAAATTTTTAATAATTGAATCGCTGTCTTACTACGTTAGTACTATATAGTTATTCTGCGGTCATACTACGAAAAGCAGTTCCTCTCAGTATCACGTAGGAGTGCTGCAAGTCTCTAGACTAACTTTTACAACGTAGTTTACGTTGTAAATGTTAGTCTAGCTAGATAGTGTTATAGTTTTTATAAACTGTGCACAACCAAAGTATGAGAGACACATGTAGATTTATGGAAGGGGTGCCAAAACTTGAATTGTCATTGTTTTGTCTTGATGACGATGTTTGAATTGCACGGCAGCTTTGTTTGAGCTGTTATTACATCGTTTTTGTGAACTAGCACGTTTTAAGTACACGACCTGAAATCGAATAAAGCGATTACAGACTACAAACCCCAAAAAAGGAAGGCCGTATAACTATGAACTTTACTCTAATTTCACCGAAATATTATATGGTTATTTTGAATTGAAATAAGGCCAAGGCGCGAAGTCGCGTCGCGTCTGACAGAGCTTTTTAGATCAGAAGTTGTACCAGTCGAATCAAAGCTAGCCTCATGTCATGATTCTCGAGCATTTAACATTAAACGTTGGCCGCATAAATTAGAGGCTGGCGGGCAAAGCACTTTCATTACTGAAATTATTTGCTAATTTGCACCGAACACCACCACAAGTACTTAACGGGGTAGCAGGGTGTAATCTACTTCATTACACGGGTTTAGGGATAATTAACAGGATGCTGCGAAATGAATGTTACCATTTACCATTGGTGAATTCGCAATTTGTTTGGGCATGTGTTGGTGCTGTTTTATAGGACATAATTCTGCTGGAACTTTTGGGGTTAACGTTCTGTGAAATTCTGGCCGAGTTCGGGCGCAATCAAATTATGTGTACGAAAATAGTTAATTGTTAATTGAATATTTGATGCAGGTCATGCAATTTAGCTCCATGTGTTGCATTCACTGTAGCTGCTGAATTTTAAACAAGTACGACAAGTGCGAGTGTAACTCGCGCGCCGAGGGTTTTGAACTTTTGTCGTTTAGGTAGGTACGTATATTGACTACCTGTTAGCGCGGTGGGCTTACAACGCAGGAGGTTGCGGTTTGATTCCCGCCTCGGGACTAATATTTGTAAGATCTGCAGATTATTTGTTCGAGTGTTCTAGTCCTTTTCTACGTACACAAAAATAAATCATCTAATGTGATACTTATATATACTTTATTAAGTATAACAGATATCGTAGTAGTACGAATTACACAAGCTTGCTTAGCTTGTCGCTAAATGATGTTGTGTGGATTATCCAGGATACATTACTCTTCTCATATTTTTTTGGAGCACGGTGGAATTCATGAATTCAATAATCTTATTATCTAAATATTCTTCGAGCGCAGTGGAATACATTGGGTATGGACTTTAAAATTTTGAGAACAACGGTTTTGTGGCGCTGTGGAACCCTACTATTACAGTTACTACAGAGATTAGTGGGTTGGTACCTACAATAATTTTTTCGACTTTTTTCTACGCATTTCACTAAGTATGAAACTTAGACGATTTTTAAAACCTGTTTTGAATTGTCGAAATCCATACCTTTGATTTGATATTGCTCTCAATGAAATAGCCCCCATTGTATGAAAATTCGTTTTTTGACCATATTTCGAAAAGTATTGTTTTTACAGACTTCTCTATATTTTTCCTGTAAAATATAGACCTATATCTACAAGCTTAGTACATTTTATATAGATCACTCTGCTATCTTCGGAGATAGAGGGGGGGGAACGGTCAAATTTTCGACCTTTTTCAAAATATTTCGAAAAGTATAAAACCTATCGAAATTTCAAAAACTGCATTAAAATGTACAAACTGATACCTTTCATTTGATACCCAACTCGGTGGGGTAGTCACCCCTTTAGAAATTTTTCCCGCCCTTTTTTGACCATATTTCAAAAAGTATTATTTTTACAGACTTCTCTATATTTTTCCTATAAAATATAGATCAATACCTACAAATACTTGGTACATATCACGTCGATCGCTCTGCAATCTTCGGAGATAGGGGGGGGGGGGGGGAACGGTCATTTTTTTGACCATTTTCAAAATATTTTAAAAAGTATGAAATCTACCGAAATTTCAAAAACTATTTTGAAATCTACAAACGAGTACCTTTCATTTGATACCACTTTCGACTTTGTACGTTCCATTTAAAATTTCGATTTCAAAATTTGTATGGAAAATCTTCATTTTGATTTTTCATTTATTTTTATTTATTTTTCTATAAATATGTGCGGGCGCACAAAATGTATTATTATTTCAAATTTCAAGTCAATAGCTGCAGTAGTTTCTGAGATATTAAGGATTCAAAACACAAAACAGACCCAAAGCGATTTCATAAGGGTTTTGCAACCTATGGCAAAACCCTAAAAACTATTCGAATGCAAAAGATTAATGCATAGGTATTTAGCGTTACTTTCATGACCACGACCAATGACTGTCCACCATCCTAGTTCAAGACGCACATGCCTATTCTACTTTCACATACTTTCTACGGTTTCAGCCTTCCCTTTCATAGGATTATTCTTTTTTATATTTTTATTCCTTTATTATCTTCAAATTTGTATTAAATTGTTTTAACCTATTCCAAATAGAATAGTTTTAACCTTAATAAGTAGTATTACTGCTCAAAAACCATATAATAAGTGGTACGCCTCCGGTCATACATCGCTTCTGCAAATCGCACCGACACATTTGGGCAGTGAATGCGTTAAAGTCTTCAATTCTTCATCTATGACCATTAATCAAGCAACTACTAAACCTAATCAGGACAACCGGGCACATTTAATAACGCTTGATCTCTCACAAATGACATTCCATATTTGATATTGGCTAACATTTGCAATCTGTATGCTAATCCCATGCGAATATCTACATGCCATCAAAATATTTGTCGTTAATATTAACCATGCTATTACAATTGGATGATTGTGACAGGACGCAATGCGAAAAGGCACCTAGACAAATCAATAAAATAAACTTGGCTGGTACTAAAGCTGACTTTATATTTACTTAAATAATATCACACTAATCGCACATTTGATGAATTACCATTAGAATCCTACATTATCCATGATGAGCATAGACTATAGAATATTTTCACAAAACTTAGGGATCTGTATGAAATCTTCAATATAGTAAACGTGTAAGTGTATAAAAAAACATTTGAGTTTTTTGTTTAATACCTGTGCGAAGCCGGGGCGGACTGCTAGTTGATAAATATAGTAATATTATAAATATACAAAAAGTAAAAACAAAATTAGCTTTTTATTTTCATTGTTTCTTTGTAACCACAAAATAATATATCATCTTTTACGTACGGCTACAGTTTTGACCGTACATACCACAAAGCTATGGAATGCCTAATCTACCCAAATTTTATTTTATTTTATGTGCACAAAGACTATCTAATTAAATCAGTGGCCACGGGTCATAGGCCAATTTTACTTTTAATGTGCAGAATAAATAAAGTAGAATAAATAAGACCTCTATTCGTTTGCTAAATTATGATAATCTTTGAGAATAAACTCGAATCCACTAATATTTTCAAAGCAAACTAAATCTGGAAAATAAAATTAAGTAAAATTAAGTGATTTTCGTGGTCATTCACTAAATAAATTATGCGACCTCTTTAACCCCAGTTTGCCTAATCATATGTAATTTTTTTTAAACTAATTATTTAATTCTTTTAACTAGAAAATAACAGCTACTTCAATGCTGCTTATGAGTGCGGGTTGTATACTTATTTATAAATTATAACCAAAGTAAACGGTAGTTATGGTTATTATTACTATTACATTTACAATCAGATGTTAATCCAGTGTTATTAACTAGAAACCTGAGGAGGTATTTATTGATTAACATGGAAATTGAAGCGATGTGTGACCCGAGAGCTGGTCAGTATCTGGCGCAGCGCATCAGCATTGCCATACAGCGAGGCAACAGCTAACGTCTTGGGGACGCTTCCGACGACCGACTGGTATTGATATGGTTCAGTTGAGATAGCTCTAGATTATATGCAAGGGTCTGCAGTTAGCTCAGACCGTTGTTTAAATACCAGTTCTAATTAAATTTGACTTATTTTTTTTGTTACTTAAAAAAAGTAATTTATATAATTTCTTGTAATTTAAAATAAAACCTATGAAGATAAAAAATTATGCAAAATGTAGTTCAATATATTTTATATTATCGTAGGTTGATTCGTGTAGGAGTGAGAAGTAGGACCTAATGATACAATTAAAAGATATACATGTAGATGTAGGATATATACTCGAGCCAAATTTGACGTAAAATGTTTGCAAACAAACCGCTCATACTCAACCTAAAATTTACATAGATGCCCTGTTTTTATAGGCAACCTACATTCCGTATCTCTATGATTTTAGAACTTTACTTGAATAAATAATGGTATAATTATGTGTAAAACTCGACACCATGTGTTTTTATTACTGTGGTTTACTGTGGTTAACAAATATTATTTATTTATTTATTTTACTTTATTTGGAGAACAAACAGTTTTGCAAACTTTATATCTAACTTAAATACTAACTCATAACCATCACAACCAAACTAAAAATAGTGATTGCTTGCGGAGGAATAGTTCAGTATCTCAACAACTATACTATATTATAAACTAATAATAACTAACAATAATATATAAACTAACTTATAATATTACAGACAATGCACAGATTTATTAAGCTCAGTGTAAATTGTACAACTATTGATTTTTATTGTTATCCGCCAAATGATAATAGCGCGGTCCGGAGCAAGTTTTCGTCTTCACGTAGAGTCGCTAATTTCGAATGGGCTACGGACAACGCACGTGTTCCTTTGTCGGCAAGTGTAGTCTTTATTACCATAATGGTATGCAAAATGCATTTATGTAGAACTAGCTGTTACCCGCGGCTTTGTCCGCATTTTATTAGACTTTGTCCTGCCTCTAGGATATCATCCTTCTCCTTGCTTTTCAAGGATCCGTAATGCCGTGAGTCGTGAAAATGTTACAAACAAAAACATTTTATTATTTTCTTTGTTTTTATTAATTGTACAACACAAAATGAAAAAAAAAATATTATATTAGCATCCCTTGTAAATTGGGATTTGTGTGAAAAATTGTACAATGATATATAATTTAGGTAGCGATAATGTAAACAATAATAATGTTATATTGAGGCCTATAAAGAAAAAAAAATTGAGATCATCATTTGTAAGAGAATTGAAAATAGTTCGTTTAGTAAATTAGAAATGAGTATCGAACACGCCTCTTCTGTACATTAATATTATAAACTAAACTGCTGCTAAAATATTCATTCAAGCTGTAAAATATCTTACCTAGGTACTTATTAAATATGTAAAAAGGCTAGAATATCTTACCTAGGTACTTATTAAATATGTAAAAAGACTAAATGAAAAACATGGTCAGAATCACAAAAAAAAAATATTATAGATTTTGAATGCCAAAAAAGACTATTAAATAATACGACAAAATAATAGAAAACTACTCTAAAATACTAAAACTAAAAGAGCTATATTCACGTTATTCTATATGACGACCACTGTGGCGCGGTGGGCGAAGGTCCACCTGCGACGCAGGAGGTTGCGGGTTCGATTCCCGCCTCGGGACAAATATTTGTACGATCTGCAGATATTTGTTCAGGGGTTTTGGTCGTTTTCTATGTATAAAAAAAATTATCTATCTATTTAATAATATTGTATTATGTATATCAGTCATCTAGTACCCATAACACAAGCTCTGCTTAGCTTGGGGCTAGATGATGCTGTGTGGATTGTCCAGCATTATTTATTTATTTATTCTTAAGTGTCAAATAGTTTTGTCGTTGCTTGATGTTGTTTTATGAAAATAGACCCGGGTTTCATCAAAAAAGATTATTCGTTAACTTTAAAATATTTTTATCTCCATTTTTAAAACGATAATGATAAAAACAAGTTATAATCCAAAAAGGAAGCTTTGCAACATTTATAGTAAATAAGTAGGTAAATAATGCTGGACAATCCAGACAGCATCATTTAGTTTCAAGCTAAAGCAGAGATTGTGTTACGGGTTGGTCTAGATGACTGATATACTTAAAACCATACTATAAAAAAACCATGATATAAAAAACATATTATGACATGATTATTACATACATTGATATAAAAAATATTATTCATAGAAAACGACCAGAACACCTGAATAAATAGGCGTGCTGACGTTTGGGACAATATATTTTCGGAGTTGCAGATCGAACAAACGTTTGTACCGACGCGACGTAGGAATCGAACTCGCAACCTCCTGCGTCACAAGCATAATATAGCGTAGTATAGTAGGTACCTATATCAACACAAAAACCTAAGGCTACACGATTTCCACGACCTCCAAAAGTTTTTTAACAAGGCAATGCCCCAGCGGCCAATTTCTCTACAAAGAGAGCTATTTGTTAATGTGTAACTTTGAAAGTCTGGAAATTCACGCATGAAAAACGTATTTTTATGAATAGGGTGAGTTACGTTCACCTCGGCTCTGAGCACGTGCTCAATGTTGAATCTAGAACTAGGACTAAAACGAGATTTTATTGAAGTACAAGTTTTAAATGAGTTTCTAAGTGCTTTCAACGTCAAAACAAGATAGGTGTTGTTTACGTAAACTGATTTTGATGAAGTTTTTTGTTTTGAAGGATGATGTTTTGATAGATGGATAATATCTTTATTTCACCTTATAAAACAGTTTAAAACACACAGTGACTACTACTTAAATCTAATGTGGCAATCGGCGGCCTTATCGCTGAAAGTGATATATTCCAGACAAGCTTTGGATGGTCAGGTCGGGTAGTAAAAAGTGACGGTGGCGTAGCTAAAAGTCACAGTAAAATTAAATATTTCGGCTTGAGTAACATTTAAATAAAAACAAAAATTTCATAAGATAGCTTTAAATAATGCTGGACAATCCTAGCTTTACCGGTGTGGCACCCTCTGCGCCCGCCAAAAGTCCGGTATAGCTGTCATGGCCATCTGCGGTCAACCAACAGCACTATAGTCCATTCGAAAAAAAAAACAGCATCATCTGGCTCCAACCTAAACAGAGCTTATGTTAACTGATTTACTTAAAAAAATAACCACATCATGCAAACCAAATACGCAGCACGATAAAAATTTGTCGAATAGAACCCGCAACCCGTGCGTTGCTGGCGGACCTTCACCCACCGCGCCACAGAAGTCGTCCATTGAAGGCAGGCAATTTATTTAAAGGCGATACAATCTCATCTCATGATCAGTTCGGTTATCTGCGGTACTAGCTACCGACTCGGCCCCGCCACAGGCCACAATCAATTTGTTCCGCACTGGGGTGCTACTATGAAAACACTAGCGCTTATACATATAGATAGATATGTATAAGCGCTAGTATTATAATATTCAATATATATTATAGATACATAGAAATTAAGAAACAAAATAAAAAAGTAAAAATTACAAGAGATGTTACAATTGGTCGGTCAATAGCGATCTCTATCAGACAACCGTGGATGTATAGGTTCGTTGGAATCAACATAGATCAGTGTGTATTGTGCCGTGTGGCGCCGGCATAGAATTTAACCATTCCAATTCTTCCTGTGGGTGTCGTAAGAGGCGACTAAGGGACACACACATGAGGGAAGGGCGCCCTCTGCAGAACATCTCCACCCAACTGCAATCCCCAAACCGCATGCCCAGCGTGGAAATTATGGGTAATAAATAACCCCCAAATAACATATATTTAAATATCTAGGTAACAAAATTAAAAATAAATTCGAATTTTATAAAGTGTTATTTATTGGAAGATTGTATTTCACAGTAGCACCTCAATCTCAGAGAAAGTCCGAACGATTGTTCTAATCAAACATTGCGTTGCGTGGAGCGAGTTTCGAAGTGGTCTCACATAGAAAAGTTATCACCTTTGTACCGTTACTTTGTGTATTTATTACGAACTAGCATAGCGGTTCGCCCCGGCTTCACGCGGGTTTTTGTCAACATTTTCAAATTATACATTTTTACACATACTTATGTACGTAAGCAACTTAACGTGGTTACGTTATTTAAGTTTTCATACGGATCCCTAACTTTTTTGAAAAAATTCTATAACACATCTCGATCAAAAATAACGTAGGATTCTAATGGTGAAAGAATTTTTCAAATCGTTCCTGTAGTTTAAGAGCCTTTTCAATCCAAACAAACAATGAAATGTTTTCTCTTTATAATATTAGTATAGACTACTTCAATCCGTGCTTTGCCGTTGAAGCACAGGTGTATATGTGGAAAAAGCTTTTATATTCTTCGCTAACGTTCGAAGAGCAAGTTAAAGACGAGTATAAAATATGAAAATTAAAAATAAATAATTAAATCACTATAAAAACGTGAAATCAAAATTCTTACTACTTCTAGTTTTAGCTATATTAAGAAATAAGCTGTAACAACGGCACTCGCAAGTACCCGAACGCGTTGAAATCTTTTGTATGCTACGCGGTTTGCAAGTTGGCGTGTTGTAGTAGCAAACTACAAAAATCACCAAAGAAATAACCAAACCCCCTATATACGGGGCGCGTCGAAGAGGGAAGGGAAAATGAGAGGAAAGAAGAAAAACTAACATAACACATGTCGCACAAACCCCATCTCTGTATAACGTTAAGTTTCAGAGATATAACAGACTAGAGGCCCGCCCGTTTTCATATTTAGGTATCCCGCATTATTTAAAAATATTCTTTAGAATATTTTCTAGCCTACGTAGGTGTAAGTTGTAATTTTATTGTATGATTCTAATTGTGATAATTTTTTCAAATCGATCCAGTTGTTTTGGAGCCTATTTTATTCAAACATTAAACAATCAAATTTTTACTCATTATAATATTAGTAGAATTTACGTGAATGTATCGCTCTGTCTTCGCGTCAAAGTATTTTGATACTGGGGTTAGTATTGCACCTAGATAGTGCACATTTTCGATCTGTTTGCCAATTACGGTAATATATTTATATCCCATTCAGTGGATCACTATCCAGAAGACTGGGTATAAGCGATTTCGGTTTCCATCACATACAAAAACATATATAATTATATAAAATTTTCTAGCAGGATGGAGTCAACCGAGACGACGAAAATATCGAAATTGTCAAACTTAATATTAATACTAATGTCAATAAGGGGATATTTACTATGATTGAGTTTGGAGTTTTCCAATATTTCGGCATAGTTTCATGCGCCATGATCAGGGAGCAACTGAAGGTCACTGCGAGTTAGATTTTATTGGGAGATATACCGATCTACCTTTCTTCTTTGTCTCGCTTGTATGTATTTTTACATTTAGTATTATATTGGCAACCGAAATCGTTTATACTCAGTCATCCCGGTCATTTGACTTGTCTAAGTGCTTATTTTGTAAGCCTAAAGAAATACAGTTATTGAATCTGAATCTGAATCCAGATTGCCCATTCAATCGGAATGGGAGATTTTAGCGTAATTGCACGGCTGGTGTGGTGACCTAAAGTAGGTTGGTTGATACCACCTAGTACTGACCCCTAGGTATATGTACCTTACTGTATAGAATTAGAGAATAATAATTAAATTATCTTTGGCTATTAAACGATTAACTGAATGGCGAGTCATGCAAATAGCGGAAAATTATAGGCTATTAAAGCTATGTGGTTTTGATTTATTTAGATTCTTGTGGGCTAGCGGAAACAAGAATTATGCTTTATGTAGGTAAAGCTGGGAAATATTTTAGTTACCATAAAGACAAAAAGAAATTAGTCTTTAAAAATAATTGTTGTGCTTTTGGTGATAAAAACTACAATCTAAAATGTAGTTTTGAAATCTTGTAAGGGCTTTAACATGTGTCTGCGGCCGTTCTTCATATTTCAATAAGGATTAGGATTTTGCGACAGAATTGTGCATTGTATTTTTGACTTTAGGAGTACATTTGGAACTTTGCGCAATGCTCCTAATGACTTAAGTTTTGTTTTTATTTCTTTAATATGTGACTACAATGCCATTATTGAATATCCGCAACTCCATGATTGAAAATTTTCATCTAGATACGTTCAGTTGGTGAGCGTAAACTTTTGACGAACAAATATATTCTTACACGGGTACTATTCATTTGATCTACAAAAGTTCAAACTGAAATATATATCACGAACTCAAAAGATATACAAAACATCGGTAAAGATGAAAGTGCCTTATCAAACAAACCAGTCAGTCGTATAGTTAACGGCTGCGTGAGGCGCGGTGCAATGGGCGGAATGCCGCAAGCAAATAAGAACCATAAAGTACATAACTCCTTTGTTCTTTTCAGAATCCAAATAATAAATTGTAGTTTTCATATTTACTTCACATTTTTGCTATTGAAAATGCTTGACACTTGATGGACCTTTCCGCGGATTGTGTTGTGTTGCTACTAATGCTTAAAGACCCTTACAATGGGTGTTCTAAGTAAATTTTGCTGTTATCCTGCGAATTCAGGCAAATAACCGACATACCTTTTCATAAGGTAGTACGTAAGCATTTAATTGACAATGAAAGGTTGGGAAATAAATAACTAAATTAGTTGTGAAAGGACACAACTAATTTCATTATTCATTCCCAGGACTTTATCCTATCTATCAATACCAGTTAAATTTTATAGGATTTGTCACTCCAATTAAGCACCGAGGCCGTGCGCCTATAATTTTAACAAATTAACGCAGAAAGCAATCCGTTTTGCCAACAGAGGGCTGTTCGTTCACAGTTACACAAGGTGGGTAATACGTTCGGATTAAAACGTGTTATAGGTACGTAGAGATGTAGGGCTCAAAAGCAATCAGAGCTGGGGTTAAGTATGAGGGCGTTTGGTTTAATTAATAAAGGGGCATAGAGATCGAGCGCTTGCCGATGATTGCTCAGGGGCATTGGCGATCTACTTGAAGCACATTTCATTTGATGACGTCATGACGATCTGAATAGACCTGACATATCTAACTAATGGGTCGAAGCAAACGGGGCATATTATAGACTCGCATTAAGAAAGCTTGTTCAGACATCGACCTTTCCTTGATTAACGCTTTCTATGGCAGAAGCCATGAAAATTAAAATGAAAAAATGTTGAATTTGTCGTTGTATTTAGCTAGACCACAGAATTAATTGTCTAGGTGATCATTTTTCACCGACCGCTGAAACCAACAGCAGTTTAATTTGGTCACTTTTTATCGTTAAAAAGCGTTTTTATCGTTTGCCATTTTAATAATTCATCTGTTCCACAAAGTGAGCACCCATCCAAAGTCACTTCAATGAATGGAGCGGTTCTAGAATAGCAAACGTTATTGAAACATTATTGAATGAAATCAGTTATAATCGACACGGAAGATGCGTCGGGAACCTCGGTTGTTCATTCATTTATTCATTGATGAAATTGTGTAGGAATTGCGCATATGACACCAGTGTGAATGCAAATGACGCATTGTGCACGCTGAATCAGTTCGAGGTGCAGTAGATATGTCAATAGTGATGTCCTGTGTAAAATGTCGATGAATATATATATATAGTAATAATATTAGTGAGAAAACAGAACCAAATAAATGAATGATGCTGCACAATTCAACACTATCTAGCCCCAAGCTAAGCAAAGCTTGTGTTTTGGGTACTAGATAACTGATATACATATAATATAATATACGATTACAAAAATTGATATTTCTTGATTTGGTCGTATTCTATGTATAATACATAGAATACGACCAAATCAACCAGAACAAATATTTGCAGATCGTGCAAATATTTGTCCCGAGGCAGGAATGGAACCCACTTCATGCGTCGTTATTAATTATATAGTATATATATATATTAGTATAATATTATTGCATCAAATTAATCATGTTGAAACTTTGCACCTACCTGCCAGGCTATTTTATTGTAATGAGTCCATAATGTCTGATCAACATCGGTAAAACTAAGTGAAAAACTTCTAAGTGGTCCATAACTGACTAAGTAAAATCATCATTTTCCCTGACTCTGCAAGAAGAGCGATCTTAATTTTGATTCGTTTCGAGACGTCAAATTGCAGATAAATGGAACGCTTTAGGGAATTTTCTTTAACAGCCGTTCTAAAGCCAAGACATAGAGGTTTTCTCGCTTTAAATTTTTTTTTAAAATTAGGTTTCGGTTTCGGCTCTTCTATATAATACAAATATAAATACAAATACAAAAATGCTTTATTGTACACCAGAAAAATAACATAACAAAAGATATTACATAAAAAATTACAGTGGGCGGCCTTATCGCTTAGAAGCAATCTCTTCCAGACAACCTTTGGATGGAAAGAATTATTTGAATCTTCTTCTTCCTCTCTTTCTATTTCAGACTTCAAAAGCATATAAAGCATATAAAACTCTTGAAACTTTCATGTTTATTAACACTTAAGTCCATCCACTCACTAAATTATCTTGATTTTTAGTATTTCGGCACAGATTTAGTGCATATTGGAAAACTCAAAACTCAAACCTCTTAATCACTCTTTCTATAAAAAAACCGCATCAAAATCCGTTGCATAGTTTTGACAGTCATTTTTTTTTTTTTTTTCGAATGGACTTTAATGCTGTTGACCGCAGATGGCCATGACAGCGTTACCGGACTTTTGGCGGGCGCAGAGGGCGCCACACCGGTAAAGTTAGGTTGGGGCAACACGCGCAAGGGCCACCACTTAGGTGCGAACCTCGGCTTGGGCTGTTGCCAGATGCTACAAGAGGGTATGGAGGTTTCGCCTAAGTGCACAAGTGCACCTATGGGCGGAAGCGGGGAATTCTTCGACCCCGCATCCGGCGGGGTCGGTTTTTGATCGTGTGTGTAGTGTGCGGAAGCGAATCGGTACTAGTTGACGTCACCTCCGGGTTAGCGGCGGTGATTGGGTCAACGGGGTCACCGAGAACGTGTCTCGGTCTACGGAGGAGAGAACTCGTGGGCGGATTATCCACGGGATAATCGGGAATGGTGGAAATCAGGGGATTGTAATGATCAGCTGCCGCTTCATAATGACGCTGGGAAGCAGTCTTTATGAAGTGGGCAATGGACTCGAGTTTGAGATCTCGATGGAGGTCTTTATTGCGCATGTACCACGGGCAGCCCGTGGCTTTGCGGAGAAATCTATTTTGGACAACCTGAAGGTGGCGGACATTGACCGAATGGCCAAATACCACTGAGGAGTAGGTCATGATAGGACGTACGACCGCTTTGTAAAGTGTCACCTTATTTCTAAGGGACATTTTACTCTTCGCTCGGAGGAGGCTGTTCAGCCGGCTAAGTATAAACTTTGCACGGTTGGTTACAGCGCGAATGTGGGGTTTGAAGCTGAGGCGGTGATCTAAGATCACCCCTAAGTATTTGGCTGTCTTGGCCCAGGGAATGGGTTTACCAAATAGGGTAAGGGGTCTGGGCTTAGAGTAATTCCGTGAAAAGTACACTGCTGCACTTTTCGTCGGATTCACTTCTATGCGCCACTTTCTAAACCAGGCACCTAGTGTGCCTAGTGCGGCCTGCAACCTTATACTCACCCGGCTTGCATTCAAGTCGGATGTGTACAGTGCTGTATCGTCCGCAAAAAGGGCAAGTTCTACTTGCGGGTGACGGGGGATATCGCTGGTGTACAGCGTGAAAAGAAGCGGAGCAAGGACGGAGCCCTGTGGGACTCCGGCTCGGATGGATCGGGGGTCAGAGAGAGTGCCCTCCACGCGATAGCGGAAGCTACGATTCAACAAGTAGTCTCGTAAGATGAGTACGAGTCTGTCCGGCACACCGAGCGTGAAAAGCTTGTAAATCAAGCCGTTGTGCCAGACCTTGTCGAAGGCTTTCGCTACATCGAGGAAGACAGCTCCCGTGCTAGCGGGCCAGGTGTGATGCCACATGGATTGGATGTGCTCCGTGATGCGGAGCACCTGTTGGGGACAAGAGTGATGAGCTCGGAAGCCGAACTGCTCATCGGGTAGGAGCTTATGCTCATTGACGTGGGACCAGAGGCGACTCAGAAGGAGTCTCTCATAAATTTTCCCCAGTGCACTGAGGAGGCTGATAGGGCGGTAAGAGGCAGGTTCGTTCGCCTTTTTGCCCGGTTTGTGGATGCCAATTACATTGGCTTCCTTCCAGGCGTCAGGGAACGAACAAGTGGCTATGGCTGCATTGAAGATGCTTACGAGGAGATAGATGAGGGCAACAGGGAATCGTTTAAGTACTCTGTTGCTGATGCCATCCGAGCCAGGGGACTTTTTTGGTTTTAAATCTTTGATGATCGCTGCAACCTCGGCCGCCCTGACTAGGTCAAGGGTGGCAGTAGGGGGCAGCGAAGTAAGACGATCGACTTCACTGTTCACCGTATCGAGGTGAGCAGGATCGACGGGTTCAAGACTGGGGGAGCACTGAGCTTCCAGACTTTCGGCTAGGGCATCGGCTTTGTCCTTATCCTCAAACGCAGGCGTTTGATGATTCGGACGTATAAGCGGGGGCATGATGGAGACTCCATCTGCTTTCATAGAGCGCGCCAGGTTCCAGTAAGCCTGGTGACCTGGTTTGATCGTTGAAAGCAGGTCATCCCAAGAGGAGTTTCGGTGCTCTTGAATGGCTCTCTTAACCTTGCGGCGAAGCGAGTTCATTCTGAAGCGATTACGAGGGGAGGGATAGGAACTAAAGCGACGAGTCGCTGCGTTCTTCTCAGTGATCAGCCGTCTGATGTCATCTGGCAGGTCCCAGCGACGATCATTCGCCGCTGGCACCTGTTTTGATGACTCGCTGATAGCGGATTGGACGTGACTAGTCAAAGAGTCGATTGCGATTGCGATGTCGTCGGTGGAGATAATGTCATCGGGGATTTTTTCCAAGGCGGGCGAATGGATATTCTTGAGAGCGCTCTCAAGCTTATACCATCGCACCACTGTCTTGGTGGGAGGACCGTCATTGGGAGGAGGGCCAAGACGCATTATTACGGGGCGATGGTCCGAGTCTAGTTCCTGCATCACTGCTATGGATTGCATCCGAAGGGATACATTCCGTAGCAGTGCCAGGTCCAAGTACTCGTTACTCTGACCGAGGATGGGAGAGTACCGCGTGGGGCACAGTGGTACGATCAGGTCAAGATCTAGGGATTCTAGGCATTGAGATAGGATGCCGCCGTTACGATTGCGTAAACGACAGTTCCACATCGGATCTTTTGAGTTGAAGTCACCGGCCATAATGACCGAGCTTCCAAGACTGAGGACTGATTCCAGATCGCTTTGAAGAAGCGTCTTATTTGGGCTGAGATAACAGGATGCAATAATGACCGATTGATGACCAGTCATTGCAAGCCTGCAGACAGAGACTTCTAAGTCTTGTAGGGGAGGGGGATCTAGGGGTATGCAGTGCAGGGACCTCTTAAAGTAAATGGCAGTACCGCCTTTCGGGGCGTTCGTTCTGTCATTTCGAATCATTTGATAGTTAGCGATCCTAGGGCTGGCGGTGCCCTGTTTTAGGAAAGTCTCCTGTACTAGGAGAATATCAATTTGATGGTTAACCAGAAATTGGTGGACGAGTTCTCTCTGAGGCTTGAGTCCGTTAGCGTTAAAGAACGCTAACGAAATGGAGCGGGGTTTAAGTCTCTCAGGTTGTACAACCATTATAGAGACTTAAAAGAGAGTGAGTCAAGGGAGGCCATGACGTCATGATGATCGGGGTTTTGACAGTCAGACAGCGGGAAGCGACTTTGTTTTATACTATATAGTGAAGCATAGTCCAGAGCCGCAACGATTTGTGCATCGATAGTCGATGTTTTTATGCAGGCCCTTTTGCAATCAGTCGTATCGACATGCGCCGCCGCCGCCGCCGCCATCCCGCGTCGCTATCACTCGCCGCGTCGCGACTCCGTTTTTCATCCCCTGACATCCGTTCTGTTAGCGCAAGCTCACTAGGAAATTTATGCCACCAACGTATTTGAAGTCCAAACCAACAACTGTAAATACGTAGTGATAAATTGCATTGAATAAAATAATTTATTATAGACATGCACTGCAATGATACGCGATAGCGCCCTTTATTAACCGACCTCGAAAATAGGATGTTCTTTGTTCAGCTGTGTGTATGATTTTTTTGAGTAACATCGTTAATTTTTGCCTCAGTTATAGACCAATTTCAAAAATTCTTTGCTATTGTATAAAATGTTATCCCGAGGTAGTCTCATAAAACTTTTTTTTCGAAGGATTAGTATACATTTCCTGCAAAACTTAAAAACTGCAGATTAAGGGATTCGAAGTCGACATTTAGTTTTTTCAAACAATCAAATATTTGTTTAGACATGTACCTAACAAACTGCTCAAACAACCTTGTATCACTTTAGTCACAAAGCTTCAAAAAGAAAGTTTCGCAAGTTTGTTTGGCTAGTTAGGATGGGGTTGAAAGAACCCACTTAGCTAAACTGCCGACTATGAGAATTGCTGACAAGGAATTGTTGGCTTTCACGCCTCATTATCACGTGCTCTAAACCCTCTTCCCAGTGGCGATTACCGACTATGTCCGCTCGAGCGGTCTGCTCGACCGCAACGGACGCTCTAAATTACATACGATTGCAATTACAAAGAGAACCCTATTTATAGTTGGATACGGATTTTATAGTTGAGATAACGCGTTCAGAAAGTGGCGATGAATGAGCGCGCGGGTGGAAATCGGAGCACATCTAGGGTCTCCGTAACGAGCCGCACAAATGATCGGTGGCCGCCGCTCCGCCGCGCCGCTCGGTTCCAGATAATGAATAACCGAAGCATTGCTTGCTTGCAAAATCTACCCGCAGTCGTATCGGCCGTAACGAGGTTAGCAGCGCTCCTCTGGATGGCGTCGTGACTCCCGGGATGCCTTCGGGAGCATTCATGGGCGAATTATCTTCTAAAATGGCCGATATAAATTATCTTTAATGGCTTTTATTGCTGTAAAATATCGATTTGATCTGGGATTTAGGGGTTATTGAAACTTTGTTTTAAAAATAATAACAACTTTTTGTGGATGGTGTAACATTTTGCGTGGATTGGATTTCAGTAATCGAGTTAGGATTAGGAACGCGGTAGAGACCGATGGTTTGAGTGTGCACGCGATAAAAGCATTTTTATCGTGAATTTTACGATTCCTTTCGTAGTATCCCGCAATAAAAGCCGAACCAGATGAAGTGAGAGACCGCGGGTGGCATAGCGAAAAATAACTATTTACATCGCCCAAATAAAATGTAACATCAGATATTGCCTTAGAGCGCAAAGTAATTTTGATACGTATTATCGTGGTTTCAATTTGAATATCATTAATTTAATAAACGGTTTCTTTGAAGAAATTGTAATATCTACTCTTAATACTCTCAAAGAAGCTTTTCTGTTTAGTGAACTGTCTGCTTCGGCAAGAACCTAATACCGAGCTTGAGTTCTTAGAGTACATAAATATTAGGAGCATTTCTCAAGCTAAACTATAAAATTCTTCTAAAAGCCAAAACCACGGCAGCCCTTTCAAAGCTTTACTTCCTGTGCTGAAATTGACGTCACACGTATTTGACCGAAAGGGTCGAGCTGTCCATAAAGTGTGGAATTTACTGGATGGCCGCGGGTTTGGGACCATCCGTGGCATTCCGTAAAACATGTGGCCAGGCCAGAGGGTGCCTCCCAACCACTGAATTACCCCCTGATAGAGATTGTCTGCAACGGACACGCGAATTTATATTACCTATTTATCGGCGAAAATGCTCGGAAAAATTGAAATAGAGTTTTAATTTTATAGACGACCGAGCGCTTTAGCGCTACTCGATCTAAACTGCTATCTTCATTGCTTTAGGAATTTATTAAACGCTTTATAATTCAGCCGGAAAATTGCTTGTTGATGTTGACTACTCGGAGATTTTGCGAGTTTTAGCTCGTTTACAAGAGATTTCGAGATCATTTAGAGATTATCACAAACCGATAGCTTTTTGACCTCAAAGCATCCTAGATTTCCTTTATTGATGACCTTCAGCAAACTCATGACTTACTGCTTAGTTGAGTTTAGTTTGGTTTATTTTAAATGATTGAATAATTGTAATTCAATTTTTTTCTAATTGTATAGAATTTTAGACAAGCATTTAGCATAGCAATTCTATATTAACAAATGATGGATCAATGTAGTCTGAAATCAAAATATTAGTAATAATAGTTCTCGCTTATCATGAGTAGGTGAATTTTCTAATATAACGAGTTGTGGCTAGTGGCTACGAAATAACCCACATATAACTTAAAAAGAATCGCCACAGTAGATGCTGATTTTTAACAAACATTCTAAGTGCAAAAAGGCTTTCTAATATTTCGGTGAAGAAATTACATAATGAATCAATCCAATACCTTATATAAATTTGTTCCAATTTCTAATAAAGTCCCTTGATTGACCTTATAAATCAATTAGGTCGCTTTATTGGCTCCCACTTATAAGCAAAAAGTTTCCTAAGAGTCGTGCCGTTGATGAAGCTACCTATAAATAATATGAAATATTGGTTGATTTCAACCCGCGTCTTCACACGCATTCTATGGAAATGTAATAAGATTATTTCTATCACATGGGATACAAAATAGCCTACGAAAGACTATGAATATTTCTTAAAATAATTTCAAAGAGAACGACCCTTGTCACCCACTTCCATCCACCCAACCTTTTATGTGTATTATGAAGCCCTCCTATTTCGGCCACGGCGGCCTCAACGAAGACTGAGCAACTGCGCAGGACATTATCTCTTATCCTATCATATCATATGCAATCTTTATTCCTTCACTTTCTAAATTCGATGGGATTGCAGCCTGACACGACCGGGGAGAGGTTAGGTGCAACAGCGCAACCTGCTTTTCGAAGAACGGCGTTGTAACTTTCTTGACGTTGAATGTGTCTAGCTAATAAGTCCATTTAAAAATATTGGCCCGGATCCCGTGTAAAATTTCAGTAAAACGGAACCTTACTTTACCTTAAATAAATAAATGATACTGGACAATCCACACATCATCATCTAGCCCCAAGCTAAGCAAAGCTTGTGTTAGGGGTACTAGATGATTGATATACATAATACCTAATATTACATAGATTTTTATTATATATAGAAACGACCAGAACTCCCTGAACAAATGTCTGCGTACAAACATTTATCCCGTCGCAGGAATCGAACCCGCAACCTCCTGCGTCGCAAGCGGGCCTTCGCCCACCGAGCCACAAAGGTAGCCTTTACTATAATGTGCTAGACCATAACCACAGTGTACATATAGACAGTGTGGAAACTACCTACAAACGCTCGAAACGGCTCACTCACACAAGCATGCGCATTTACGAGAGCTCTAAGGGGTTTTCGCAGTTCTGTCAGTAGCGGCTGTCGCGTCGCGACGAGCGTTCATGCGTAATTTAGTTTTTTGAAAAATGCTCGATAATATTGCGTTGTATACAGCTGTGTGAACTCAGTTTCATCGAAACCGGAGCTTTCGTATTTTAAACTTCCTGCTGATTAATATAAGAAAAATGTACTATTATTATATTATTATTGTTATCGAATAATGAGTCCGTGTAATTGATCATAATGAATTCTTGAATTTATTTGAAAATCCAGAATGACGGCGGTTAAACCGCCGTCTTTCAGGTTGTATAGCTAGAATGAGAATATTTTATATACAAAAATTCCTATAAAGAATTCCGACTTGTCGTAGTAGACGCAAGTACTTTTATGTGAATCATTTGTAATAATTAAGATTGACATATTAAGAAATGTTTTTTTAATTGCTAGGTAGAAATCACATGCATTTTCGGATTAAAACACGGTACGGTTTGCAGCCGCTCATGAGCGTTGCCCACGCGCCACCTGCGCTGCAGTGTCTGCGCGCGACGTAAAGTTACAACCCTAGTCCTATAATGGAGCGTAGGTATTTATTTCTTCAACTAGGCTTAGTTTCGATACTGGTCCATATGTATACTGTGCCATAACTTTAGCTGCAGATCGTACATAATTGCTTGTAGATAGTTTAGCGGCAACAGATGCTTATGATAGGCTTACATCGCCCCCATTGGCCATTTTCCAATTTATGTCGTAGCAGCCTACTCAGCGTGTTCTATTAGACCAAGCAAATTGTAACCTAATTAATTCCACAGCAAAAGCTTAAGCTGGTTCATTTGAAGTCATAGTTAGAACTCATTTGCACGAGTTATGTCCATTTTTTTCATTTAATTGCTAGCGGTTTATGATTCCTTTTTTGGGGCAATTTTCCATCCGATGCTTTCAAAGTCAGTTTCTAATGGAAATATTGACCAACACTGGAAATTTTTCAGTGCAAGTAAGTTCTGTTGTATTGTACCGATCAATATAAATAAATAAATACTGGACAATCCATACAGCATCATCTAGTCCCGTTATAATTACTAGTTGACTTGTATATTACATCGGTAGATTTTTTTATTATACATCGTAAACGACCTGAAGAAACATCTGAAGATCGTACATACATTTGTCCCGAGACGGGAATCGAACCCAACCAAATATAGCTTCTCTTTTCACCAATCCCTCATTAAAGCTTTCGTACATACCTTAGGTACTTACCTACCTTTTCATCGAAATATTTAAATTACTTCATCTACAAACAGCCTAGTTTCGTTCGCATGAGTTTACTCTGCTCTCCGTTTGTGGCGAGGCTTGTGTGTCAGCTGTTCAGAATTTGGATCGATATTTCATGTTTTGGCGTAAGCCCAAATATCTGTGCCACTTTTTTGCCTTTGATAAGTTTAACCTTTGGCCTCTCATCTAAGCTTATCTTGAAGGCTCATGAACTCATGAATCAGATTGCTAATAAGCTGTGTCAATAGCCAATAACTGCTTATCGGCTCGTGACCATCAGAACTTGCTTAATAATCAACCCCCACGATTATGGTAATGCAGTTAACTCTCGTCTCACGATGTTGGATACAATTTGTTGTATATAATTTGTCCACGTGCATATCTCGTGTAGGTACGTAGTCACTAGTAGTAGTACGTAGTAACTGGTAGTAGAACGTAGTAACTAGTTGTAGTGTGTAGTAATGGTATGTAGTAACTAGTAGTGGTACGTAGTAATTAGTAGTAGGACGTATATACATATAAAATATTTGTTTTTAAGTATTCATGGTACCTATGGTAATAATCCTTTCTTAAATTCAAATAATTATTTCCATCCAAAAATTGCCTAGAAGAGATCACTCCTAAGCGATAAGGCCACCCATTGTACTTGTCTCAAGTAATTTGTTATATTATTTTATACAATAAAGCATTTTTATATTGTATAGTAACATCAACTCGCAGTGACCTTCAGTTGTTCCGTGATCATGGCGCATGAAACTGTGCCGAAATATTGGAAAACACAAAACTCTAATCATGGTAAATATCCCGTTATAAATGACTTTAGTGTTAATAACCATGATAGTTTCAAAAGTTTTATCTCGATAAATATTATTATTAGGCGCAGTAGGATGTTAAACAAACAAATAAGTCATTGCAGTATTCTTCCTGATCTACTAATTGTTTTTGCACCTACACTTCACCTTCATAAAGCTGGCAATAGTGGCAACCCACGCAGACGTTTCTACATAATGAGTTATAAAAGTTTAGTGATGTTTAAAAAATATAAAACTAGATATAAGAAGCGACAATGATAATCAACTTGAGCCAAAGGTCGGCGAAGAAACGTGGGTGTTAGAAATCGTCGTGAATTTAATTGTTTTATGTCTATCAGTCATCTAGTACCCATAACACAAAGCTTTGCTGAACTTAGGGCTAGAAGATACTGTATGGATTGTTCAAAGTTATTTACAAAAAAAATATAATATGTAAAAAGATTTTTATGCAATTGAAGTTTTTGTTTTCAAGGCTGTCAGAATTTTGTATTGTTTTCATTCCAGAGGTATCTTTTCAAGACACGTATAACTACTGTGTATATAATTTTTATTGTTTTCTTGTACTCTAGGGTCTCTCTTTGCTTCGACCAGCCTTCTCTGGGCAAACTCTTACCTCGCAATGTTTTATTGAATAATGATAACTGTAGGTAGCCACGCTTTTATCCAGTTTTTAGGAATACTTATAAACGTTTTATCTGTTTTATAATTTACGACTTATTAATCAACATACAATGGTCAGGTTAACAGAAAATGGTCACAGGCGTTGTTTAAAGCTGTAATGTAATTAATGACACAAGTCCAATTGCAGCGCTGTTTTTCAGCGGGCCGTTTACCCACCTCAGATGCACGAAAATGTGAGTATATAGGTAGTACATAGAGTTTATAAAGTTCTTCCGAAAGTAAAACATCTAGAGATATCTAATAAGTCACAAGTGCTCGGTACGGTCGAGCAAACGTGGAATTAAGGCAGTTCAATAAACATGTTTGTTTTTCGTAACGTTTCTGTTACAGTTACCTTGTTATTTGAATAATAAGCAGGTAAACTTTCACTAGCAGATGTAGATATCTACCCTAATTACAGGATCCCTGAGACACTATGAACAACTTTATTTCCATGTCTATGAAATTTTTGGACTTTTTACAAGTATTTATCTATTGTATCTACGGATATACAGATTTTTTTAGTTTGATCTGAACTAGGACTGAAATTCCTTTTATTGTAGATAAATAAATAACGTCGGACAATCCATACACTTATTTAGCTAGCTCAAAGTTGTAGTGGGTAATACTGATATACTACAGTAGTAGGTGTATTGTTTATATTGTAATAAGTAATATTACTACTGATTACAATAAAAACAATCATGTAAGTAGATAAATTTTTCATAATGCATAGAAAACGATAACCGGAACGGGAACCGGTATCTTGGAATCAAACCCACAACTTTTTGCATCGCAGGCGAACCTTCACTAACCGCACCAGAAAGGTCGTCAATCAGATTAGAAACATTTAGTTAGACCCATTTTCGCCATTCTTTAAACGAGTTCGAATCGGCGCGAAGAGATCTTGACAACAAACTGTAAATTTTATATGCTCTATTTTATTACATTCCTTATCTAAATACTTGATACTTGAATTCTTGAAAGTCAAAAAAAAAAGAAATCTGTGCGTTCCGCAAGTATGTAAGTAGAGATATCTTGAAATAGGTACCCGTTCATACTAAAACCTGTATATTGCTTAACACTTCAAATCTGGTTTGTAAATAATCTACTTGTTATCGGCCTACTTGAAACTTGTGAAGTGCTCACGAAAAGATAACTGTTCCAGTAAAAAAAAGTGAGACTCACGGGCGAAGTTTTGATTGCGCACTTCGGTTCACCCACATTTTATTCATGTTAAACCACAGTAGATAAAGTTGTAGCAAATCGAGAACGAGTGTTTTTTTCTCACAGTGAGATGTTTTCTTTTTGAACTCTTAATTGAGAATATTTTAAGATGTTTTAATAGATTAACTTGAGGTAACCATTGAAATCTGGTCAAATCTTCTCAGGTTGAATTTTTATGCATAAGAACTACCGCGCTCGCTATGCGAGTACTTTCGCTCAGCGCTGAAGAAGTTGTCCGTTGTTCGGTAAGTACGACATCGCAGGAATTAAAGTCCACTTTTCCATTTGGCACGTCGTCAAGGCAGATGCGAGGTTTTCAGATAGAGGCTAAGTTCCTAACTTTTCGCATTTCCTCGTGGGGCGGGACCGTCACTCCCGTCGCAACTCGTGGCAATCTCGACATTGTCGCATGTTGGGAATATATTCCCGTCGCGATTAACGAGAGGCATTTGCAACTTTCAGACAGAAACGTTCACCTAGTTTACGAGGCTCACCTATCGACCTCGACACGGTATTCAAATTATAAAAAGCACGCGTTAAAGTTCAGCGTTCATTTCCCTTGGTAATGTTATAATTACTTGAGTTGTTACGTTAAAAGCTATTTGTTTTGCATAATGGTCCCTGGGCGAGCAACAATAGTAGTTCGCAATGTGGTCGGGAGACAACGCCCGCAGAAACTTGACAATCGCACTGCTTTATCCGCAGTTTTGGCCCCAGTCACTACACCCTTTGTTTATCCCCTCATTAAGAGTGTGCCTAATCGCCAGCATTAGTCATGCTCGAAGACAAATACACCCAGCGACGTTACTGTATAGATGCATTCGCCATTTGTTTTACGAATATATTCAATAAATATTGGGTCCGTAAAGCAAGACACAACTTTGGTATTCTGTGTACCTTTGTTCCCAGTATGGAGCGAGCGTTAAACTTATCTGCACAAATAAATAGGCCACATTTATTTTCATGTAACTACGTATAGCAATACGCGTATCCTTGTCTATAAATAACATTATACGAACATTTTCTGATGTCTTGTCATCGGAAGGGACTTATAGCTGCGGGCCACCGGAACACTTTTTGGGTCTAACGACAGTTTTGTGAACGCTATCTCGCCTTGTCAAGTAATCGGAACATCACCGAAAATAGATAAAAATACATTTGACCTTGTTGGCATTGACCTTTTTGCCCGTTTCGCTGTTGCTACTGTGTGAAAGTTACCTAAATTGTAATGAGAATTTAATGTTCTAACGCTCGACCAGCATTCAGTCTGACACTAAGCGAAGATCATCTTGCATGAGTCAGATAAGATTGATAATATTGACCTCTAATTACAAATAGTTTCTCTTATAGTCAGTTCCCAGTGCATCGAGATTGTTCTGTACAATTAACTTTTTAGTAAAGTCTAATACAATATTGTTGTGTATAGAATAGTTGATGACACTGTATAGTTCATTAATCACACTAATGACTTGAAATGAATAAAACATCGTCCCGTTGTATGCTTTGCTATTACAAGAACATTTCACCTCGACCATACAATTACCTTGGCTCGTAGCAGTGACAGTTATAAACTTATTTGCTGTGGTCAATGCCTGAAATGATGGCAAATATAGATTTGACTAGTTTGACAGCAACTCAGCTGCGTAACCTTTTACAATGCTTCTTTTAAATGTACCAAGTATCGCTCCTTGTCTGTGAACCCGATCAGCTGGTCCTGATGACTGGATCACCGGTGTTTTTTTGGACCAGTTAATTCACGGGAGAATTATGTTGCATCGGATTTTTTTTGGGTGGTCTCGTTGATTATTTTAGGGATTGAAAATTGTCGGTGATTAACGGGAAGATGGAAGAAATATCTTACTTGAGACTGTATTAAGCATATTATAGCCATGTCAAAACTTGACATCTGTGTTCTAGTTAAGATAACGTAGATACTGATATGAGGAGTAGGATTCTATCTAGACGAAATGTGAATTTATGAGATCGGTCTCATAAAAACAAATATTAATTACATAGAATCATAAAAAAACCTTAATGCAATTGAAATTGTTGTAGTTGATGAGGAAACGACAAATAATTTTTCTGACTGTTTTCGAACAGACAGACGGAATCATTAGTGGCCTATTATATTCCAAATAAACTGTTACAGAACTTTTACTGCAGCACATCGAAACTCAGTAATTCAATTATTTATTCAGTTTCTACCAGTGTACCATAACATGACTCTACTTGACTCTACCTCTATAAAATTCCCAAGCAAATAAGTTAGATACGTAAGGTATAAACTAGTAGGGTAAACTGCACAGCATGTTTAGAGTACACACATGTAATAGCCCGACAAAAGTTTTCCATTAGTTTATCTTTAGCCTGCAAAGTATAACATCATCCACGACTAAAGGAGGAATTAAATTTCAAAACATCCGCTTACTAAACTGCAGTACAAACTTAGGAGATAACGATATTAAGGAGTATGGAGCCTAGAGTTTTATGGCGCTGTTAGACTTAATCAGAGAAGTTTATTGCTACAGAACCTCGGACATCCTCTTGAATAATTATCTAAGGCCTCAGTCATTTAGGTTTTTACGAGGCATGATGATTGCATGTAAATGTAGAGGCAATACCAAGATGTGGACGACACGTTAATAGGGTCATAATAATGATGATGCTTCTGAAGAAACAATCTGGTACCGAAGGATGCTTTCCAAATAAAACATCGCACTTGTTATTGATGTTTGTTACCTCTTGATACCAAAACTAATGAGCGCCATTTTAAAATTTTCATTCTTATTTGAGTTTGAAACTTGATGCCATACTATAAGCTTCTCTTTATCCATGAAAACGCGTCCACAAATCTTTAAACAAAATGATTCTTCGTCGATCAACAACAATGCAATGTAAAAGCTGGTAAATAAATTTCTACTCGTGCTAAGTCTTGCAATTAGTGTTGTTTTCAAATTACTTAGGTCATGGAGCCGTCCTAGTGATTGGGTATTTATTTTACAAAGATGCATCGAGCCAGTTAGAAGTAGGTACGAGTAATATACCGTCAAATTGATGGATCGTTGATAACACTAGCTGCAGTTGTGTATGTTGGGTGCATGATTGATATTGTCGCAGTACTCTATAGTAGAGACGCGCTTTTGTTACCAAGTAAACTTATAGGTACTTAATTTTAAATTACTGTTTGGAATCGGTTGGATAGGCCTGATACCTTATTAAAACAAAAATAGAACACAGCTTGGTTAAAATTAATAGGTAAAATGAAAAAATACCACTTTTAAATACCATTGTACTTCATATCGATAATTATTCATTCTGAAAACAGGCCGTATGCGTATGCATATGTGGTCGGATAGCTATTTAGCCCTAGTGCGATGTAGTTATATGGAGATGAAGTCAGTCATACCTGCTGTGTAGTCGTATTGAGATGAAGTCCTAAAGCTTCTAACATATTAAAACTTTTGAAACTTTCACGATTTGTTGACATATCAAAGAATCTTTATCGGTTATAAATACACACACGCACTTTTCGTTTTATTTTCCCCTACGTTTCCATCGCGTTGCAGCGATCGTGGTCACTGGATGTTCAGCAAGTTACAGCCAAGAATTGACGGCAGTATCCACGAATACCATCAATTTATCTTTAGCCTGATACCTAATTATTACACACAATCTGACGACCTCTGTGGTGCGGTGGGCGAAGGTCCGCCTGCGACGCAGGAGGTTGCGGTACGATTCCCGCCTCGGAACAAATATTTGTAACATCTGCAGATATTTGTTCAGGGAGTTCTGGTCATTTTCTATGTATATTAAAAAAATATCTATATATGTAATAAAATTATAATATGTACATATATTAGTCATCTAGTACCCATAACACAAGCTCTGCTTAGCTTGGGGCTAGATGATGAGGTGTGTATCTGTCTGGTATTATTTATTTATTTATTTAATCCATTCCCGTCAAGGCGCTTTGCGAACAAGATGGTTTAAGTTCTATAATCCACAGTTAAAAAGCATGCTTACACATTATCTCTATAATAAATTTACTAAAGATAGGATGACGTCTACTGCCTGCTCCTAAAAGGAGTTACTTTGACACACACAATATGCCTCTAACGAGATACTTGTGTGATGTCACGAGCTGTACAAACAAGGCTAGGTTAGCAAGCCAAGCTTGCAGTTATGTACGCAGTTTCCGAGATGAAAATAAACTGATGTTTGAACCTCGCCTTATTTCAGCAACATATACAGGCACGCAATTTCACCTGAAAATATTCTCCATAATATTTACTAACATTACCTGCCTCTGTCAAGGCGAAGTAATTTGAAAACTCGCTCGTTATAAAAAATGTTCTCAGAGTGCTCAGCTCACGTTAACCTTGATAAACCTAGAGCTCTTGAAATATGGAACAGAAAGAAAATGTTTGCCCCATATTTTTTGTTATAACGTGTAGGTTTCGTGACTGTGGTTTTCACAAAGGAAATTCGCGTTTCATTTTAAGCTAAGCCGGGGGTTCATCCATCTTCCCATTCTTTGTTGTTTGATTACAACCTTCTACTTCATCAATAACTTTCCAGGAAGTTTCGATAGAAACCGCGAATTTGTATGCACGCTGTGTACCCACGGAAACTTGCACAAACTTTATCAATTTTATGAGACGTCGTAGAGTGCTCAAGCTTCTTTCTGAATACTTACGTCATTGTACTCATGTTTTACATCGGAGAAGGTGACCTATATGCTGAACTGTGATCAGAACGAGTCATAGACACAATTAACTCTCAAAGAGACGGCTGATTTCAATAATTTATCTTATGCTCGTGACTTGATTAATATTTGTTTTGATTTAAATATTTTTTGATTTATTACAGTGTTATTAAAGACTGTTATTAACTTATAACATGCTTTATTTCATAAATTTACTACGTGTTCATTAAATTGGTTTATATTGATTTATAATTTACTAGCTACTTTCCCGGCTTCGCACGGGTATTTAACATAAATTGAATTTTCCAAGCAAATCCCAAATTTTTTGAAAATGATCCCCGGATCCGTTGGCAAACCGATAGCCTATGTTCATCAGGGAAAATTAAGGATTCTAATGCTGACAAATTTTTAAATCGGTCCAGTATTTTCGGAGCCTATTCAATTCAAACAAACAAACAATAAAATCTTTCCTCTTTATAATTTATTAGAATAGATTAACGTTTTGTCCATATGTTACTTGCCCAAGATAATGTTTTGCATGCTGTCTTCCATTTTAGATGACTTGATTTTTAGTTCTAGCTATTTTGGATTATGTTGGATATCAATAAAAAACTACATATCATCCACCTGTGGAGAACCTAATGGTTTAACGACCGATCGATGTGGCGTGGCGGGCGAAGGTCCGGCGACTTAGGAGGTTGCAGGTTCGATTCTCATCTTGAGATGCACGATCTGCAAATATTTGTTACGGGTGTTATGGATATGTTTAAATATATCGATCTGAGTTTTGTATTTTATTATGTAACCGTCATACAATACCGTAGTAACACAAACTCAGCTCAGCTTGGGGCTAGATGATGCTGTGTGGATTGTTCACCATTATTTATTTATTTCATTTGCCGTACCGGTGAAAATGCATTGCCCTTGAAACTAAATAACTGTGTATTAGTGACAGGTGACGCTTCCGACAAGCTTTTTGGGAAAAATTCGTCTGGACGTTTGCCAGCTCCTTTAGATTCACAGAATACAACAAATACTAAATATGAATTCAGAAAAATACAATTGAATCTCATCAACCACCTGCCTCTCTGACACCTACACAGGAATCTAATCCAAAGATGACGTATATCTCTATTAGAATCCTACATATAAATCTAGCTCCTTTGTGTTGAAAAACAGAACGCTACAACAATCAGTATGCAAAGCACGTGCATAGTGGATGACTTATTAGGGCTAATGACACAATAACCTACATTGTCTAGCTACCTACCTTGCCAAAGACAATTGAACATCAATATGGCAATGGCCTGATTCTTCATTTGCTTCCCCATCAGAAACGGTAACACGGCCATACAAAGACACATTGATGACTTCATTTGGAGATACAGATTGCTAATTTGTTCCTCATGCAAATTAATATCGTTCAATATTCATACTAGTGTCGATACGAAACCTCGTTCTGAGAATTGTAATGCATTCGTAAAACTACGTGCATTTTATATTAGTTTCGTTCGAGGAAAAATGCTTATTGAAGTAGAGTCGTGATGCTACTGAGTTAGTATCTGCATTTATAGTATTTCTTGCAATAAGCTATGAATAAACATTACAAGATAATAACTACAGACGATCTTTATACAGACCGAAGTTAAAAATATTTATTGAGAAAGGAAATGACAACACATTAGAATTTTAGTGTTTAGTGGGTTAACTACGAACTTATCTTGTATTGGAAGAACACCACAAGCTTAATCATAATTACGAAGTACAATTGCATCTTTAGATAATAAAGTAAAATAATAAACAAAAATATTGAAAGAATGCTGCCAGCTATTACAAAATAGATTAAGTGTGAACAATGGTTTCATAAAATAATTTTCACGCAATTTTAAAAGTTAAAGAATATGGAAGTCCAAATATTCCATTGCCTTGAATACTTTGCTAGTTAGACGATGCTATTATGAAATTAATGAGACTATTACAAGTAAATTGCCTCGTATCAAGATAATTTACCAATCATCAACCAATCATCAATAGGTCATAGGTGACGTAACTACTTGGACCATACATTCTCGACCTACTAGTCAGTTTTTACTATGTGCACTGGTTGTTCTAGTATGTGTTTTAAATACCTATCTTTTCTTAGGTGTGCGCCAACCCATCATGATCATCCTTTGGGGTTTTTATTTTTTTCTGATTTAACAATAACTCAGATAAGTATTTTGCTGCAAAGCATTTTCCTTAACTCAAGGTGAAACCAACTTCAGTTCACTGGTATATTCGGAGCATTTGAGAGGAAAAATACAAAATTTTGACCTAAAAATCAAACATTTTTCCCAAATTTTTCCAACTCATGATAAAACCACCTTCAACTTAGTTGTATAAGTTCAAGGTGGTTTTATCATGAGTTCATAGAAAAGGGTTTACAATTTGGGCAAATTTCTTTTGTCGCTTTATTAATGTTGAACAAAATGGCTAACCCCGAAAGCATTTGATTTGAATCTCGCGGCAACCTTTGTCGATCACACTTATTTATATCAGTTATATAGCTATATACTCATAACATAAGCTCTGCTTAGTTAGGGGTTAGGTAATGTGTGAAATTTAGACTTTCTACACATATACTGGGAAAAATATGGCAGTCCTTTGTCCAGATGTGGACTATTAGGGCTGATGATGATGATGAAGGAAATGATGTATTGGCAACAAGCCGAAGAGAGGGAAGCGAAAGTACTTCTTATTATTGCTTATCTATTACACGATAACAAACCCAAAGTTACGCAAGTAGAGTTGTTTCAAACAATTTCCAAATAGCTCTACCTGTTCACCTAAATCTAGATATTAATGTCCAATTTGGTAAATTAGGTACTTAGTGCGCCATAATTAGGAAAATGAAATAATAAGTTCTGTTGGGATAATGGACCAGGAAAGGTAATTTTGCTAACGGTTCAACTAAAGCGATTTAGACTGTTCTAGATGTACTTCTTCTGTGTGTACTTGGTTGTTGAATACTAGATTTTGCCCGCGACTTCGCATGCATTGTTTCTAAGTAATCGTATTTCTATCATGGGAACAATATGAGATAAAGTAGCATAGCTCTGTCTGTCCGTGCGTCTGGCGGAACCTCATGAACTGATAAAGGTAGAGTTGATTTTTTTACTATATATGTATGCATTTCTATACATAGTATGAAAACAAAATAATAAAAATAAAGTAAATCTAATTAAGAATGGCAACGTCTAACAACAACCACTGAAGTACGGGTACTAGGATGGGTAACCGCGTTGTATTGCCTTTTTGTTTTTCTTGCGTTCTATCAAACATTCGGTTTTTGGGATTCTCTTTAGTTTTTTGTTGGCCGGCATGTTTTTAATAATGCTTAACAAAAAAAGCATCTGTTTATTTTAAAATTGCGTCCGAAAGCGGTTTTCTCAAAACTAGAAAATTTTCAGGAACTTTTAACGACTGTTAAAAACTAGTAAACTGTTACAGTTAGCTAGAAAATGTGTGGATAGAATGCTTAAACACCTTAATAAGGTTAATTAATAACTTCACTTATGTTTAAACTGGCTATTGTAATTTAGAAATGGAATGTTGAATTTTTTCTTCAAAAATCTAAATGATTCGCATAAAATCAATAGTCAGACTTCGTCTTAAACAAACATGTCTCAAATTTTCTAGAATAGAAAACGATACATCTACTAAGGTCCCCTAAAATGTCTGACAGCTTCTAGACTCATCTTGCTGATCGCGCAATACCGTGACCCAGTTGCGTTGATTTGATGAAATTGGTCATACATACTTTACGAATTATTTGTTTGACCTAGAGCCGGCCTACGGGCGTTTACTGGACCTGTAGGTGTAGTCATTGCTCAAATCGTTTGTGTCACGACACGACATTGTGTAGGATTATGGAATTTAATATTTTGAGTGTTTGTCTGGAGAATCATCATCAGTATCATCAACATCATAATATACATCTCGATATAGTCTAACCGAATGAGCGAGTATCAAGATGTATATGACGTCTTATCTTTCTATGGGATAGCGGATATGCAATTACGCTCCATATTAATAATATACTAGCGGTCCGCCCCGGCTTCGCACGGGTATTTAACAAAAAAATATTTTTTCATGCAGATCCGTAACTTTTTTGAAAATATTCTTTAGCTAGTTCATCAGGGAAAATTTAGGATGCTAATGATGAAAGAATTTTTCAAAGCGGTCTAGAAGCTTTGGAGCCTTTTCAATTCAAATATACAAACAATCAAATCTTTTCTTCTTCCTTTATATTATTAGCATAGACTAGCTGACCTGCTCGCAATACACAAAGTTATTTGCGTGGAAATTAGGGTAAAAATTCTTCACGGATTCAGCTAACACCCAATTTCTAAGAGTAGGAGATTCCTGAAACCAGCTTTTAATATCCCGTATAAGCCCTTTTATGGGTTTTCTGGGGAAAATACCCGTTTCAAGAAGAAACCATAATTCGAATCTGAAAGTTAAACCCACTTCTTTAGCCTATTTTAAGAGAAGTTTTGAAAATTCCTGCAAATCAGTATTTTTATTATTTTTATATTCTAATTATTGTTAATTGAGCTTTTGTACAAAGTTTCAAACTACTCGGAGTCACATCGGGAAACAAAGTCTTACTTTAGTCTTACTTACTGGTTTTCATAAATGTTTGTAATTATTAAAAAAAACCTGAAAACGTGTATTTTGATTTATTATATTAAGCCGCCTCTTCACCCGCTTAGGGGTGGAATTTTGAAGAATCCTATCTTAGAGGAAGATTGTGTGGTAAAAAAACCTACCCTCCAAATTTCAGCAATTTCAGCCAAGCTTCAGTGGTTCAGACTAGGCGTTGTCGCCAAATAATCGCTTGTTTCTTTATATTGTTATAAAATGTGCCTATTGTGTTACTGGGTTCTAATATATTGTTCTTTATTTATTTTTACGAAAATCCCATACAAAATGGGACGTCAAGATGATATCTCGATAGTATCGCAAAACCAACTCGGGCACAGTGCCTAGTTCTGCATTTACCTAAGTACCTAAGTGATATTGGATACTAGAACATACCCTACAATTTTACTTAAGTACCTAATACCACAAATCAGATTCTACCAAGAGTTGGTTGTTGGTGAAACGTAGAAAAAAAAATTAAATGAATTTTTCTCTATTCAGGCCTATTAGGCCGTGTGGTGCCGGCATAGAATTGCACCACCCCAACTCTTCCCGTGGGTGTCGTAAGAGGCGACTAAGGGAAACACACCGGGGGGTGGGCAGCAGCGCCCTCTGCAGAACAACTCCACCGTACTGCGATCCCCAATCCGCATGCCCAGCGTGGGGATTATGGGCAATAACCCCCAAATGATGAATAATGCCATCTATGGCGCTCATTTGGGGAGGCCTAGAGGTCCAGCAGTGGACTATTGTAGGCTGATGATGATGAGGCCTATTAGGTATTACCTACCTAAAACACATTTTATCCGGCTACATCTCCAAGATTTTATAAATTTAAACGCAAAGAAACATCCGCAGAGGCCTTCTGAATTAATTATGCACCTGATAAGCAAGTTGCAGCGGATTCCCAGAGCTCCTCTGCTAATTACAATGTTTTCCTTTCCTTTCGTTGCAGGACAACACAATTATTTGTCTCGGCTCACTGTTTACAATCTAATCTAATCGGTTAGGTGGATCTCACTGCTGGGCAAAACGTCCCGACAATTTTCTCTATGGTTGTTAATAAAGTTAAAAACATTGATGCAGTATTCAACGAAAATGAAAACAAACCATTTACAAAAAGTAGTAACCTCAGAATATAATTTTACAAAAGCGTTCTGAGATAATTTCACAGAAGCAGATGATCCACTTAATTGTCTGCCAAAGTCAGTGCCAGTAGTCAGTTCGTAGTACCTAAAACTATGCCTAGTAGTCGGTATTTAGTAACTACAATTATAGTCAGGTGTGAACACTCGCTCGGTGGACACGTTTCGTGGAATATTCCGTTTCATAGATCGTAAACCTTTTTTCTGCTCAAAATGAATTGCGCGACGTGCGGATCCCACTTCAATGATGGAGTAAAATGTAGTTCTTGTAAAAAGCATCTAGACTTCCGGTGCGCCCAAGTTGCGGAATCCACTTGGAGAAAGATGGGCTCCGACAAAAAAGCCGCCTGGAAGTGCCCATCCTGCAGGATTTCGTCGCCGTTGCCAGGCTCAGCAGCTGCACCCGAACCAGCTTCACTTGCAGAAGTGCTACAAGAAATCCGTGCCATCAAATGTCAGCTTACTGGCCTACCGTCACTGTTTGAAGATGTTAAGACTATCAGGGTTGAGCTTCAGGACCTAAAAACTAGCTGCGAATACATGGGAACGCGTCTAGATGGCTTCTCTGCGAAGGTGACAGAAGTCGAGAACAGATTGTCTAAAATGGAACATCTGCATGCTGTTATCGAAAGCTTGGGAAATGAAGTCTCATCCCTAAAAGTCCAGCTGTGTGCCGCAGACCAGCGCTCCCGTCTCAACAACGTAGAGATAAAAGGAGTCCCTATCAAAAAGGATGAAAACCTATTCTCCATCATCGATGCTATAGGAAAGGAGATCAACTGCAGTATTCCAAAGACCCAAATTAACTATTTGTATAGAGTACCACAGCACGGATCCAAAGATAAAGCTATCGTAGTGAGCTTCACCAATCGCTACACGAAGGAGGAGTTTGTAGCGGCAGCGCGGGCGCGCAAGGGGTTAGCGGCCCCTGACTTAGGGTTCCGTGATTCAGTTCGACGCGTCTACATAAACGATCATCTCAGTATTGACTATAAAATATTGTTAAATAAAGCTAAGGCGCTGGCCAAAGAGAATGGTTTCAACTTCGTGTGGGTGAAGTATGGAAAAATCCATGTAAGGAAAAATGATACCTCCCCAGTATTCACCATTTCCCAGGAGAGTGATTTAAACAAACTTATGTAATCTGTTTCCAGTGGCATCTAAGTTTTTCAAACAGTTTAATTGTTTTATCCAGGCGTTGTTCATTAAATATTTCTAGGGTTAGTTTTATAAACAAAATGTTTATAACCCCTGGCTCGCTCGCTGTCCGGCCTGCTCGCTATTGTTCTATCGCCACCACTCTATCGCTCCTACCTTCACTGTGCAACTTTAAATTTAATTACCATGCACCGCGCTTCGATTGCACTCGCGCTATGCTCGCTTTATTATTTCACGCATTTTATGAAGTTTTGTCTAAGTTGGGATATTTTCATTTATTTTTCTTGCTCTGTTCTAATCTAATTACCGGCGACGAACCTGTATGTTCAGGGATGCTTTGGTTATTGCGCCGATACTTTATTAGTAATGTTCACATTCAATATTATTCTAGTGTAGTGCTATGTGTCTCTGTTGATTATGGATAGAAACTCATTGTCGATCTACTATCAGAACGTGAGAGGGCTTCGTACCAAAACATCGGTTTTTTACCGAAATCTGTGTTTAAGTGCATACGATATAATATTATTGACTGAGTCGTGGTTACCAGACGGAATAATGACGTCCGAGCTTTTCGATAGTAGATATGTTGTGTGGCGTCGAGATCGTAATTACGACCTTACGAAGCAAAAATACGGCGGCGGTGTATTGATAGCAGTACGTAAAGAAATACAAGCAATTTCGCAGAATACTTTCCAGTCCTCAGCTGAAGATATATGGGTCACCGTCACCATTCGATTACAAAACAAATCTTTTATGAAAATTCATATTTGTTGCTTATATCTTTGTAGCCAAAATCAAGGTAAATCATTTAATCAACAGCTTGAAAACTATTTAAATAAACTAAATGATTTAGTAGTTGCACACCCATCCGATAGATTTATCTTAGTAGGTGATTTCAATCTTACAAATATTAGCTGGTCTCCAAGCGCGGGTTCTTATCTCTTGCCTACCTATTCTAGCACGATTGAAACCTATTTAATTGATGACATGAATACACATAATTTTCATCAGTTCAATGGAGTTAGCAATAACTTCGGAAGATTCCTAGATTTGGTATGGTCAAATGATGACCTCACCGTTATGGAAAATCATGACCCATTAGTACCACTTGACCCTAATCATAAAGCTATCTTAGTTAAAGTTAATTTTGCACATCTAGATTTATTAAACTCTCAATCGTATGTTAAGTATTTATATAATAAAGGTAATTAATTACAACTCAATTAATTTAAAAATTTCGGAAATAGATTGGTTCAGAGAATTTTCTTGTAGGACGTTGGACGAAGCTGTTGGTTATTTTTATTCTATTATTAATCAACTTAAATTGCAATTTATTCCCACTAAATTAGTACGTGATAGCTCATATCCTAAATGGTTTTCTCCAGCACTTATTAAGGTTTTAAAGGAAAAATTAAAATATTTAAAAAAGTACAAAATATACGGCATGAAATCCGACCTTGAGTCTTATATGTTTCTGCGTAAAAAAGCGCAGTCTTTAGAAATTAAGTGTTATAATCAATACATTGACCTTATCGAAAATGGCATTGAAAAACACCCTAAACAGTTTTGGTCATATATATTAAGAACAGGTCAGGGAACTCAAGCGGTATTCCTACATGTGTTACATATAAAGGTTCTATGGCAACTTCTGGTGAGTCTATTTGTCAAATGTTTTCAGAGTATTTTTACTCTACATTTTTATCGCCGGACGCTGCTGAAAACTCGAGTTTTTCACTTGACTTTCATAATCCTGAGTGTACATATGATATCAGTAGTGTTGAAGTCACCGAGGATATGGTCTTACAGTTGTTGATGAGTATAGATACTTCTAAATCGGCCGGTCCAGATGAGGTTAGTCCTATATTACTTACCAACTGTGCTAAATCTCTTTGTGTACCAATATCACTATTATTCTCAAAGTCAATTTCTGCTTGCACTGTTCCCGGGATCTGGAAGTCAGCATTTGTTTCACCTATTCATAAGAAAGGTTCTAAAACTGAAGTCATTAACTATAGACCAATTTCAAAACTCTGTATCATAGCTAAATTGTTTGAAAGGATAGTCTATAACCAAATCTACTCTGCTCTGCATCACTCATTCCTCGTATCTCAACACGGCTTTCTTAAGGGGCGCTCGACTACTTCAAACTTAGTTCTCTTTAACAATTTTCTTACTGAGGCTATGGACGATGGCTTCCAGGTGGATGTAATTTACACAGATTATAGCAAAGCTTTTGATAGAATTGACCACCGGCTGCTATTGTCCAAGCTCCACCTCATCGGTATTAGAGGAGATTTACTTCGATGATTCTCTTCGTATATAAAAAATCGTTCGCAGGCTATAGTCATTAACAATTATATATCTAGCTGGGTCTCCGTCCCTAGTGGAGTTCCACAGGGATCATTGCTTGGTCCCCTTCTTTTCTTGATATTTGTTAATGATATTTCACAATGCTTCACACACAGTCACTTACTTAGTTTTGCGGATGATATGAAGATCTTTAAGGCCATTAAATCACCTGAGGATGCGACCAAGCTTCAGGCAGATCTCAATAGACTAGATGTTTACTGTGTTGCTAATAAGCTAGATCTTAACCCAACTAAGTGTTCAGTAGTTACTTTTACCCGGAAAAATAAAATAATATCATCCTCATACGTATTAAAGCAAGTAACATTACAAAGAGGCAACAACATTAGAGATCTAGGAGTTATACATGATCCTAAATTACTCTTTGATAAACATGTTGATGCCATCGTTTCTAAGGCATCTAGATCGTTAGGATTTGTGATGAGAAGTTCCGCTAGTTTCAACCGTGCTAAAACCTTTTTAAAATACTGTATTGTTCGTTTGTGCGAAGCACTCTTGAATATGCGTCACAGGTTTGGAACCCACGGTATTGTGTATATATTGATAGAATTGAAAGAATTCAAATTAAATTTATTAAATATCTCTGCTTTAGGCTAAAAATTCCTTATAAGTTCTTTGATTATGATGCCCTCTGTAAAAAGTTTCACTTTCTTCCTCTTTCAAAAAGGCGTGAAATTGCTGATCTTTCCTTCCTCCTCAAAATATCCTCTAACATAATAGATTGTCCCGACCTTCTCAGTAAAATTAACCTTCATGCCCCGTCCAAATTTACCCGATTTAGTCCTACCATTTCTATACCTATTGTTGGTACAAACTATCGACAGAACTCATTTATGTGGCGAACAAGCGATAATTTCAATAAGATCTGCAGGCACCCTGATTTAGACTTGGATCTATTCTGTACGAGCGTAAATTCAGCCAGACAGCGACTGACCAGAGGTTACTTTAATAGTGACGTAGATATTTAGGTTTACCTACATTCACTTTATGTATATAGTTTATTCCTTATCTGATTATTCCATGACGTCCGAGCTTTTGTTTATTTGTGTTCACATGATGTTAAATTGTAACTATACGTGAAAATCTTTAATTGGCTCTATGATATTATTACTGTAACTAATTAAGTTTGTTTAAGCCGTTGATTTTCCAACAAACTAAATAAATAAATAAATAAATAAAATAAATAAATACCTGGTCCCGAAGATACTATAATAATATTATTTGTATTCGAACTTAATTTTATCTCAATTATTTTATTTTTACCTCGTCATTCAGATGAGGATTTTTACTATGGAAATTAAAATCAATTTGATCAGTTGAACTAGTACTTTGTTTGCAACTTGTAGTTTGTTTGCAACAGTCTGCAGCTAGCTCAATTGTTTCAATTGTAAATACTAGGCTCTGATAACATACAAGCTGCTTCCAACTTTTCGTTGCTTGATGTGATGACAGTAAAAATTTAAACAATTTTACTAAAACTGATCTGACTTTTTGATAAAAACTACGAGAAAATTTGAAAACGTGCGAATGAACATTTACATTTAAGTCTGTGACAAATTCATCAAAACTTAAACGCTTAAAACTATATTAGCTCTGAAACCCAATCTCAGCTGTCGTAGCGCTAACTGTGATATTACTGTTACAAATTGGACGAAATAATGATTCTATTTCACAGTAACGAACGAATACCTATCAACTGAGACAGATTAGGCAAATAATTGGCAAAAGCGTCTTTATTCGAAAATGTTTGAATTCACTTGCTAGAATTGCTCTTTTGTGCCAAAGTCAAAGCTTTCAAGCATCCATAAGTCAGATTAGATACCTACTTATAACTTATTCGATAATATTTTTGTAAAATTAGGTACGATTTCAAAGAGTGCAACGTATAATAGATTAATTGAACCTCCTCTGTGGCGCGATGGACAAAGGTCGGCCTACGGCGTAGGAGGTTGCGGGTTCGATTCCCGCCTCAGGAAAAATGTTTGAACGATCTGAAGATTTTTGTAAATGATGGTTGTTTTCTGAAATATAATCCTTGTTATATATCGTATTTAGTATAACAGTCATCGAGTACCCAAAACACAAGATCTGCTTAGCCTGGGGCTAGATAGGCTGTGTGGATTGTCTAGCATTATTTATTTTTAATTTCCGTTACCGAGATAGGTTGTTATTACAGCGAGAAATTATTGAGCTGCTTAGGAAGTTATACAACCGTTCCAAAAATTGTTTGATTGATTATGCGAATCCCATTTGTTCAAATTGATTATTTCCAATCAGTCTCACTAAATTAATTGATACTTTCTCTATTTAACATGGTATAAACAAACAGACAGCAGATGTATCTTACTTTATAAAGCCGAATAATGTTAAAAACATCTCGTGAAACAAGTTTAAATCTCTGAATACCAATAATAAAAAGAATCATTTATTGTTTTATATCAATATGCTTCCTTTAGAGCAAATAGTATCGTATAACTATAACTAATTGCGACATTGCGTGAGACTGGTGCCTGCGTTAGGTTTATAAAAAACCTTTGTCACCAGGCTCCCACTCCGTGGAAGAAGTCCATAGTTCATGTTATAAAATTATGTATACTTAAAATTAAAAACAAGAAACAATAACTTATGCAAATACCAGTAGATATTTTAAACAAATTTGTACCTTATAGTTAAAATTTCTAATACCTACTCTATTACTTGAAATTTGAAAATTTAAATGAAAAGGTGAAAATTGTGCTGAATAAGTTTCGCACGAGACAACGAAAGGGTATCAAAAATGTAACTTTTAATCAAAACCTCGTTAAAACAGTATGAAACAGTCAAGTGTTAATTAGTCAAGCTTAATTAGGCTATATCCCTTGAGAACGCAGAAAGGCGCTTTTCAGACTTAATAGTTTGACCTTAGTTACCAACAAAGGGCAATAGTACCGTAGAAGGTAACCAGTTTGTATATTTTCTATGTTTCGTATTGTACCATATTGTAAATTAATAATGCGTGGTCTGTGGATGAAGATGAATAATGTAGGTGAGTTTATAAAGAAGTCGGAAGTTCATAAAGTATACATATTATATTACGAACATTTAATATGGTGTAAACCTTTACAATTAAGTATTTACAATTGAACTAAGTGCAGACTGTTGCAAAGAATCTATAAGTAGCTCAACTGATCCTTATCTATGCCTGTTGGAAGCGTCCCCAAGACGCTTGCTTTGATAAGCTTTTAAATAACATAAAATAACTCCGGCCTTTACGAGAAGGAGTAAATAATTGAAAAATCGTAGAAAATTAATTAAATTTGATTCATATACATCAAATCCATGGAACAAAACGCGAAAAAAAGTCCAGACCATATTCTGCCATTGTTCTTTCTTTATTTGTCAAAATAAAAAGTGGGGTAAAGTAGCTCCCGAAAATAATATTTTTTTATCAGGTGCCTTTACTTCCCATTTGGGATATGGCTAAATGGGGACAACCAGTGACCTACCCCCTCGCTGTATGACAATTATCTTTTGCTGTATTCTAAATTTAATAAAAAAATATTAACAAGGAATACTACACTATAACATACATATAAATACATTAGATACCTACTATTCTTTTACTATAGTGCGCGAAGTATGTGGAGGTACTTATGTAGTCAGATTTTAGATTCATTTAGATTCTAAATACAATCACATTGTCAAAATCAATGATGGTACGATCTATGGCTCACATTATATTAGTTAAGTCGGATGTTTATCAACTCCTAAATAACCGAACGGCGGCTTCAGAAATAACTTGCGCATAATAGTCGCATTGGATCAATTAGGCATGTATACGCCGCTCGCGACCTACGTGTTTTGATTAAATTAACACAAGCAGCGGTGAACATGTGTTAACTTCTAATTTACACAATTAGATATATTTTAAACCCAACGGATTGCACATTTTAACTAAAAGCGGTCAAGGTTTAATTTAGCTATTCATTTAGTAACAAATTTTGCTCGTATTTCTATAAAACCTACTTAGAACATAAAATTGTAGTGTTTCATTAGTTTTTATAGTTTAAGGGTAAAATAGTTTTGTTCTGTTAGGCCTAGTGTAATTTTCATTGTAAATAAATGTTACCGTTTTTAGGCTACTTTGCATTTAACATAAGAACCTAATTGAATAATGGACATTTATAATTATTTATAGATAACACCATCCTAAAATATGTTATGAACATATTCCTAACACGGAAAACTGTCACCTTCCTAAGGTTCTGGCACTGATCTGATCACATACCTAGCATGTACCAAAATTGTCTTAAATAAATCTACAGTACGTAGGTTTAAAAAATATCAATACAATAACCTATAATAAAACAATTACAACTGTATTCAGACTATGTTTATTTCCCAAAAAAATATTTTAAAGGTAAATAAGATAGGCATTATATGAATAGAAGAATGTGTGTACGTGGCGTATTTCCAGGAAAACAGAAAAATAAACTCTCAATACTTAAAATATTGTATAGGAAAGCGATTTGCCCGCATACCTGCGCAAAAAATATAATGAAAGCATGAGTCCATGTGTGCCTAGCGCAAAAACACTTTATTTGTTGTCTTGGAAAAGAAAAGCTACGTTGACTTGAGTCTCTTGACAACAACAGAAGCGAGTGACCGGCACTGTCAAAGCATTTCATTAATAATTACTGTTGTCATTGAATTAATATTTTTTTTCATTTCTATTGGTAATACAAAATCCACAGCCCTTATATACTACTTATACTAATATTGAGTACAAAACTTACAACCAAAAAAGGATTTACACAGTATAAACTTTTATTAATAATAATCATTATATTAATATTGTATATCAGTTCGTCTGCCCTAACCTTTAGCTCTAGATTCAAAAAGTACAAGCGGAACGCACGTAATTCCAAAGTCCTCGAATTAATCATCAGAAACGGCCACACGATCCCCTCCCCATTGCAGCTAATCATAATAGTTTCCAAGTTCCAACAATGAAACTTCCTCAGCCTGAGGCAGGAATAATGGTCAACAAAGGTCAAGTTTGAAATCTGATCGTGGTTACAATGCACTAGGGACAATGCCACAAATAGACCTCGGTTATTTATTGTAGCTTTGGAAGGAGGGTGCCATGCGATGCCTCCATGGAGGCAGTTGATTGGTGGGCTTTGGGAACCATAGATTTCAGAAGGTTTACGATGACAGAAGTCGATCGGGCTGTCGATCATTTCATATGACCCAAAGCTCTATGATCTTTGGATCATACACTCGTAAATCTTAACTTATACATAATAATAGCCTCTTAGAGAATAGTATAGCCTACATTTTTTGATTTGCCCAAAGTGCAACGCACTTTCGCTATATTATGCCTCCCAAAGTACCTTTTTAATTTTCTACAAATGAGTGGGACCACATTAAAACCATTGTCTTTTCTTCTATAGTTCATAAGTGTACGACACTTATGAACTATAGAAACACTTACATATATGCATTATACATATTTCGTCCACAGAGACAGTAAAATACAAGCAATTCGTGGAGGATTTTGCTCTCTAGCTAACCCTCATCCCAATTCCTTTCGTATAATGCGATGCCTGTCCAGGGAGTTGCTGAAATGCTCCAGATAATTATCTTAATGTGAGAGCAATCTCATCTAATTGACGTAGATTTTGGAGAAGATATAACAATTTGGTTCATTAGAAGAGCTGTACAATACATTTCTTTACTAATCTTGGACAATCAAGTTTCTTAATCTATATTATAGTATATATATATATATGTAAAGGATACATATACATATATATATATATATATATATATATATATAAAAGAAAGACGTGTTAGTTAAACTATCTATAACTCAAGAACGGCAAACCGATTTTGCTGAAAATTGGTGGGGAGGTAGAACCAGGAGACAGACAAACTATTAATTATTAAATTTTTTTGTCCCGGTGTCATGTTCCCGCGGGATATTACAGGGACACGCGGATGAAGTCGCAATCAAAAGCTAGTTTAAAAGAAATAATAGATTAGGCGTTACTGCACGGAAATACATTGGAAAATATATTGATGAAAATATTTAGTAACAATTCAGTATAAAATGAATTCTTTGATTTGATCCTGATTTTATCCGATACCTCTTGAAGCACCGCGCGCCGAGAACTCACTGTTTTACTTTGCGCAGTGCAACATCACTGGCGGCGGGACTCTAGTCGTTGATGCTAGGTGGTCTCAAGGTCTGAGTCAAGTATTGTGGTATACAATATGATAAACTCATTTATTTTGTCAAAAAAAATAACGTAGATTTATAAATAGAAAGAAAGAAGAAAGAAAAGAAATACAATTACAATAGGTGTAGTTTTTTCATTACGGACTACATTTTGTTAGATCTTATCAAAGAAGATTTTGGACGAAATTGTTACTAAATATTTTCATTCTTATATTTTCCTTCATTTTACTTCCCCATCTCTTTCGCAAAGTACAGAACAGGTTCAGTACCATTCTTATGGTAGGTAGGTAATTATGATTATGATTTTGTAACACAACGGAATATGTCGCGTGCGACACACATGACTGCAAAAACATTTAATCAATTTACCGGCAATGCACTTGATCTACATAAATGCTCTTGAAATATTCTCACGAAAGATGTAAGATACATTACATTATTAGTACCTCTGAGAATACTTTTATGAGAACTAAGCCGTTATTGCAATTACATAATAAGAACTCACGTTATAACACCAGTTGCAAAATAACCTCTTGGTAAATGGCAAATAGATGTCATGTAACGTATCAGTTAACCCCTTAAGGCGCATACAGCACCTAAACTAGCGCCACCACCTACTTTATGTTATTATTCTGTTTAACAAAGGAATTTTCAAAAATCCATCGTCCAGTTTGTGATACCTATCATAAGCTTTTTTTTAATGCCTCTGTAATAGTTTTATTCTATTTAGTTTAGGAAGAGATACGAAGTTGCCCTTGGTGGCCACCAAAATCTAATTTCGTATCTCTTCCTAAAAATTTTCCTTTTGAAAATTCCTTTGTTAAACAGAATAATAACATAAAGTAGTGGTGGCGCTAGTTTAGGTGCTGTATGCGCCTTAAATACCTGTTCTGTACACCAGTTTTCCATTATACTTATTCATGAACAATTTACTTAAGAGTTTACGTTTACTTTGTACCAAACTCGTTAGGTATAAACTGGCCGGAAAAATATTACAGTTCAAAAATGATGATGTTTTACGTCATTTTCCATACTTTTTCGTAATCATGGAAACTATCAAAAGATGAATGAATTAATGAACAAATGATTGTCCATTGTAAGCCTGACCTGCATCAGATGCTCATGATTACCTTCCTAATATGGAAAGGTGCTATTCTAAAAAAAGTAGCTTATAAAAAGGTAGAAACAGCCTAGTAGGTACCTGTGGCCTCCAAAGAACAATCCTAAATATTTTTACGAGCGGCAGAGGGGCTCCTTTTATTACATTTAAACATTTTTTTAAGTATTAGTTACGTGACACTCGGCAATATTAACAAGCATTACTTACGCAAGAGGCAATAAAACCAGTGTCTACACGACACCTGTTCTGAATATAATTTGGATAGGTAAAGTAACGTATCACATTTAAAATAGGTTAGGTACATTAGAATGATAAAGGTCTGAAACAAGCGATGATTACTTCGCTTACCATTTTTTTTAGTAACTTTTTGTTTGATAGAATAATAATAATTTATTCTATCAAACAAAAAGTTACTCAATAAAGTTTATTAACGTGTACTTAAACATCTTCAAATTTGATATTAATATCTGAGATATTGTGTTTCATTCATTGAAAAGAGAAATTGAAACCCGTTCAAGTTCAAATGTACCTAAGTCCGCGTCAGACTGATATTAAATTAGACACAATTGATAACAATGTTGATATCGGCATGAGATATAGGGTATTTTTTTGTATTTTGGCAAGAAACTTTTTTAGCAAATAAAATTACAATTAAATATCCAAACTAGAACTAGTGTTTACGATTGAAACAAGTGAGTTTACTGCAGACAAATTATAATAAAAACTAAACTAAACTACTACAATCAATTAAGAAGCTATACCTAACCTAACAGAAGCTCTATTTAGATTAGAGCATTATGATGCGGTTTCAATTGTCCAGCATTGATTATTATATAATTCAAATCTTTGTCTATTTAGTTACAAATACTAACTTTATTATTAGGTATTATTTTAATTGCTTAATTTAGTTCTAAATAAGATAAAAAGTATAAACATTCAAATATTTTTATTGCGTGGATTCGCTCTCCCTCTTGAAATAGGGAGAGCTCATTCACACACACACAGATAATCGACACAAAAAGCGAGCGCACTATCACAGTACCTTCGGTTTTACTTTCACATGCCATATGAGGCTGTGACTTATTTCTGATCATGCAGACTTTCTACTCAACGTACTCACCTCATACAATGCATAATAAGTATTCACAACAAAAGTAAACAACGTGTGTTCATGAGTTCCTAAAGACATCAAAGTACTCGTACATTTATCTTCAACAACAACAACAACAACAACTTTTTCAACTTTTAATTATTTACATTATATACATTTACATAGATATTATATCTACCGTAAAAATATCTGCAGATTGTAAAAACGTTTGTCCCGCGGCGGGACAAACCTAGATGATTCTAGATATAGCTAGGTATGTAGGTGTGTGAATGTACCTATTATACCTATTTATTATTTCATTTATTCAGATGCAAAAATAGATTTCGATTTGTTGCGCTATCATTCGACGTTTTTTTCTGATTTTTAGATTACTAGCGAATCGCCCCGGTTTTGCACGGGTGCATATGCTGATACTTATGCATGTTATTCATTATAAAACTTCCTCTTGAATCATTCTATCTATTAATAGAAACCACATCAAAATCCGGATTCGGTTATATCGCGGGTCCCTGTACTATCCCGCGGGAACATGACACCGGGATAAAATGTCCTAAGTATTCTCCTCCAGACAAAGTCTGTGCCATATTTCATCAAAATCGGTTCAGTAGTTTTCGCGTGAAGACAGAAAGTTACTGTCGTATTTTATTATGAGTTAGGATTTGAAAGCCCTTTCGGCCAATCAAATATAGTACCTAGTTGCTTTTCTCTATGAAAACTTATTTATTTTCATGATATTACTCACATTCGCTTTAAAATCCTCAGTAACTGCAGCATGTCATATTACTTCGTTCGATGAATCTGAAATAAAAATGCTACTGATAAATCTGAGATCTGAAATCCAGTTGAGATGCGTTGAAGCTCAGCCTAAGATTGGCAGATATCCGTTTAACTCGATACAGTTAGGTAGATGCTGCAATTTACGAGTATTTGTTGCTTCCTAGACTGGGACGAGACAGTTTAGTTCAACAGCAAAAACTGCCTGTGCAAACTGTATATTTGAAATTAAATTAGAACAGAACTTCTAAAGTTAATATCTCTTATTTGAGGTTTATTTTGTAGAGGTTATTAAAATTTTTGCGTTAGTAGTAAATAAAAGGCAAGAGAAGGTATAGTTAGAGCTAACAAGCGAAAGCAGGTTTACAAGAATGTTCTATTTAAATTACTACGAGTTACCGTGTTACCCTTACAAAGTCTAAAGCACACATTAAATCAATTAAATCAAGCTAATGAAAACGACTAGACGAGGTTTTTCTTATTTCAAGCTATTTTTTGTCAATCTAAGTAGCGAGAGAACGAACGTTCCTCACTTTCATTCTTAAGCAATAATTAGAATTAATGCCAGTTTAATAACATGTGGTTCAGAATACAGTTTGGCGCCTCATGGCTCATTTCAGCTTCCCCCCCTTGAAATAAACCTTTGACAACACAAAAAACGGATTGCTCACCAGTAAATTGGTACCGGTAAATAAATTAGTCACAACGTCAATGAATCACGGTGAAATTCGCGGGTAAACTGAACTGACAGATCGGTGAATTCGGTCCGGTCTCGCTACTTCCAGTTTACTTAACGTGACAACACGAACACCCGAACTGACTCACACTGGCAAAAAGTGCTCTATTGTTTTACTTTGTAATAGCTCGTTTCTATTCGAAGAATTTTTTGTGATAAGGAACGTTGTAGGCCTGGTTCATTCTGGGTCTATTGCTTTATCACTATTGCCAATGCCAACGTGTTTCACAGATATGACAAGACAGCGGCGTGGAATCGAACAAAATCGTATTTAGAACACGTCGTGACGTCACACGGTTTGGGCAAGGAATCTCTTATTTCATTAGAACAAGGCCCCTGATTTGAGTTTTTAATGTTCTTATGTAATTGTATAGTTTTGACCGTGTTTTTATACATATTAGGTAACTTTAAATGTTTTATCATGGTAGAGGTCACGAAGTCTGTCATTATTAAAGATAGGAAGGTATGTTGGCGTTTATAGATAGGTAACCACTCTTAAGTTATTATTGCTTATTAGGTACCTACAGTAAATGTAAATTGTTTGACCGTAGGTAAATTCGATATGGTCTATATTGAATTTATCTACGGTTTTACATTTAACCTTACAAAAAATATTCTTTCATAATTGTATTTATCACGATCAAACATATTAAATTTCACAAAGTTTAAAGAAAAAAAGAGGAGCGACTTTCGGTATTTTATTAATTTTGTAACCTGAATAAATAAACCTTTGTCAGAGCAAAATTATGATGCTAAAGGATTTGGGTTACACGGTCCACACAGTAAAGTTCACAGGATGACTGAAACAATGTCCAAATTTTTTATTTATCAACTTGTACAACGTCCTTTCTCGAACAGGGTTAGAAACATTATTCAAAATACTCGCCCTGCCTTCATTTGAGGCATACCGCTGATGGTAAAATATTCATGTTGCAGGTTTGACCTCTAAGTACCTACTCACGAGCGACTACGTGGACTAAATGAAAACCTGCGCTGTGCAAAAAAGCAATGGATTTTTTGGACACTTCTTAAGTAAAGTTATAATCACAGCGGAAATATATGGTTTATTTGTTTCGATAGTTAATACTAAGTAGTAGGTAAAACTGAATACGAAATAAGAATGATATAGTTTTAAAATAAATGATATTAACTGGGCAAAGAAATAATTAGAAGTATATACACGCGAAGAGATTAATCGGCTGAAAGTGCAAATTGGTACTCTAATTCGGCGTATTAGAGTACACCAATACCGAAAACTAAACACGAAATTTAGATTGGAGTTTTAAAATAGGCCTCTGAGGTCGTAAACTCGCTGGACGAGTATAGCTGAGCAAAATTTACTTTTGATAGTTGTAGTCGCTGACAAAATATAAGAGAGAGTTGTCACCGGCAGTGTCAATTAATTATTATATATATAACAGTCTGCAATTTATATTTGTCTCATTTACTGACGCGGAATATACTTATTTATATCATTTGTTCGTGTCCTGAGCGATAAAATATTCAATAGCTAATCGCTTGTTCACCGGCATTGGTGAGATAAGAGCCATACTTAATGGCAAGGATAGTAGCTATAATAAGCACTATATAGTATACTAGCGGTCCGCCCCGGCTTCGCACGGGTATTAAACAAAACACTCAGAAATTATACACTCTAACACGATGGGTTTCACAGTTTTCATACAGATCCCTTACTTTTTTTAACAGCATTGGGGTTTTTGACATTGACTCGACACTCCATAACTGACACTGGCCGTAGAGAAAAAGCAAGCATCGTGCGCTGACGCGCCATAAAAGAAAAATAGGTTCAATATACAGCGCACGGTTCAATTTTTGAATTGGGATCATGCGGATCCCTAACTTTTTTGAAAATATTATAGCCTATGTTCATCACGGAAAATTTAGGATTCTAATGGTGAAAGAATTTTTCAAATTGGTCCAGTAGTTTCGGAGCCTATTCAATTCAAACAAACAAACAATCAAATCTTTCCTCTTTATAATATTAGGTATATTAGTATAGAAAACAAAGTGGATTCCTGCTGTTTATCTGTTCCTATGTATGCTTAGATCTTTAGAGCGACGCAAAGGATTTCGATGAGTGTCAGTAGTAGCTTTAGGTATAGTATAACACGCATTAAGCTTCGCATCCGTGCGAAGCTGGGGCGGGTCGCTAATAAAAACATCTTTCGTCGTGCAACCCAAATACATAAAATCAATAACTTTAGAACTAGTTGATTATAATGGGTTTCTTTATTAAATGAATTCGTTGTAAACTGTTATTTTATTCTGATTGGAGAGATAATCTCATCCTACGCAACTTCTAAATTGATGGTATCAAAGAGGCAAATGACGTCTACCCTTTAATAATTACTAAGATAATCTTGATAATGTCTAAGAATAAAACGAAGCATGGATCTTAAATTACCAAGGACATTTCGCACTGTAATAAATTTTTTATATCACTTAAGATTAATAGTCCAAGCCACCAATAGCTGAAGAATAAATATGGCATGGATCGTTCTAGATCCACGTAAGAAAGAGGGTGTAAAGTTACAACTCGTTAGTCATTACCCACTTTTTACCTGGCGTTGCCGTGGTGTAGGGTGGCAGCGACTGCTATAAGAAACCCAACCCTTTCTTTTTTCCTGCTACACACTGGACCGCACTTTTTAACGAACCTAGGATACAAAACTACGCAGCCTGCTATTTTATGGTTCTTATTTTTTTCTTATGATACTGACCCGATCGAAAATTCGGAATCGAATAGAAAATAATAAGCGCGTATACTTTTGCTCCTTTTGGAATATCGGTTCGTAAAACGAGCGATATTGTTTCTTGGCGTTCTTATAGAACTTCTGATGCAAAGTTCTATGATCAGCAAAGATAGTTCTCAATAGTTGGAGATAAAAAGACTTTATAAATAAATAATGCTGGACAATCCACACAGCATCATCTAGCCCCAAGCTAAGCAGAGCTTGTGTTATGGGTCCTGGATGACTGATATACATAATACAATATTATTACATATATAGATATTTTTTATTATACATAGAAAACGACCAGAACGCCCTGAACAAATATCTGCAGATCGTACAAATATTTGTTCCGAGGCGGGAATCGAACCCACAACCTCCTGCGTCGCAGGCGGACCTTCGCTTATTAGCTAACTAGCAAATGGCAAGATTTTGCTGTCCGATTCTGATCACACGCAGTTACTTAATTATTTATTTGGCACACAAAACAAAACACAATTAAAACATTACAAAATAGATTTAAATTGTATCCTTATGTTTGTGCATGGTTTATACAAAACATTTCTAAAGGAATGTGTAAAGTAGATATTGTGTTAAAAAATATATTTTAAAAGCACAAAGTTTTACATCACTATTAAATTACAGCAACCAATTAGGTTAACAATAAATTAATCAATACCTAGCTCTAAAATTTAGAACAAATAATACAATAAATTAACCTAACTAATTTGTACGATCTGCAATTATTTGTTCAGGGAGTTCTGTTCGTTTAATATGTATAATAAAAAAATATCTATCTATGTACTCGTATAATATTATGTATATCAGTTATCTAGTACCCATAACACAAGCTCTGCTTAGCTTGGGGCTAGATAATGTTGTGTGGATTGTCCAGCATTATTTATTTATTTAATTTTAATATTCCCTTGTGTCAATATCATTATTCAATTATTTGTTCAGAAGGTAATTGGAACAAAAAGTTCCGTTAATCAGTGCGGTTCTCACTCTGATCAGGTTCCGTCGGTCACAGCTACGCGCGTGACCACGTCAACGATCAACAAAACCAATAAACCGGTACGGAAAAAGGCGCTGAACAACACAATATTGACCACAAAAACAAAACTATATATATGTATATATTATATAAATTGAATAAGTACCCTAGCTTTTTCATCTTTCAACCATGTGGAGATGGAGTTTACGCATGATTTCCAGAAGAAGACTTTGAGCTCACCACTATTCAGTAAATTACCCTAGATATCGCCTATTTCACTTTTAGTAAGAGAATAAAAGAAAAATAGTAAATGGCGACCGAAAACCCGAAAAATGCCTCAATTAAATTATAGGGATATTGAACTACATAGATCAGGCACAGACGTCAATTCAGAACTTGAAGAGTCTAGACTCTAGTCTACACAATTCACTGGAATTGTGTAGATATACAAGTCTAAATTGTAGGTAATGTTAGAAAGATAATCAAGTATTGTTTTGAAATTTCAAAGGATTGGAATGGATGTACTTAATCCAGTTTTTGTAATCAATTCATGACAAAACACTAGTTTTCTGAAAAGACTAGCGAACAATATTCACGAATAAAAATCATAGCAAATAATGCATGAGTGCTGCTAAAAGAACATAAATATGGGAAAAAAAATAATGCTCTAGGCAAGGCAGTTCGCGAGATACGACGATTTGAAGTTACAGCCTTTAGCACGATATTTACTCGTATATTTTTACAACTTACGTTTCCGAGGAGCGCGGGCCGTTGTCTACCTACCTAATAAACTAAATTATTATAAAATTTCTATACGGAATATTTTGAAAGCAACGCGATCTTCCAACGGGCGATTTGTTCACTTCACTTTTGGGTACTGATAAATTTCTTCCAAATCAAAAACCATGAGACTAGATTCGGAAGACTTAAACCCAAATTCAAAAGGTACAACGGTTCCCTAACCCCGAATATCAACGAGAATATTTAAAAAAATTGTGTTGTTCTGTAATTATATAAATGAAATAAATAAATAAAATATCCAGTAAAATTATCTTTTCATGTAATAATAAAGTTTATTGAAGTCATTTGTATTTTATCAATTCATAATAAATAAAGCGTTGACGATGTTCCTCGATAATAACGCGATAATAATGTAACATTCGCGACGGAGACATCGCGTGGGTTGAAATCAAATTTGTAAATAAATGAAGCAAACTTCTCGACATTATTACTAAAGATATTCAGTCCTAAGTACTCGTAAATAATGTAAAATGACCTCGATCCGATGGTAAACAACAAAGTTTATCGAAAGTTTTAGTTTATTTAAGGAGTATTTGGCGAAGTTTTTGAACAATTACGAAAATATAACCAATGAAAGTTCGTGCGCCGGTCGCCGACCGTAGGTATTATTTTAGCGTGAATTATGGTCACGAAACCGTATTCGTTTTGGAAAGCACCGCAACCTTAGGTCAGCCAGTTGGAAGGCAAAGTTTAATGGGTATTAAAACAAGTTCATTCGTAGACTTACCTTTATCTCACCCAGACAGATCTGAATTAAATCTTGCGAACAAAGCCTTGGTTTGAATCACAAAAGATCTAAGCACCACAAAGTTAACAACTAGAAGTACTTATATTATGTTTCTATAGTTTCTGGTAGTCTATAAACTAACTAATATTTAAGTATCTACATATTTAACTGAGTCGGTAGGTACTAAATAAAACAAAAGAACACAGGGAAAACAATTGGAAAACAATGGAAATAATATACTGTGCTCCTTCTTTAGTTGTGTACAATTACTGTTATGTTAACATACAAAAGTTGTAAACAAAACTGTCGAGAAATACTTGAAATCCAATATACTGATAAATAATGATAATTGATGTTATTGGTTAAAGATTATAGAAAATTCATAAAATAGACGGTAAAGCAAACGATTAAAATATTGAAATGCTAACATAAAAATAAAGTTTTATTGACATGAAAAAAACCTAAATAAACATGTTAGATGATTCTAAACTTGTACCTACATATATTAAGTAGATTTAGAAGATCTGAGACTTAAAGAAGCTGTATAGGTACGTAATTAAATACCTATAATGTAGGTAATATATTTAACTGTTCACTGTTAATTCGAATAGTATTAATAAACTAAAACACAGATTTACTAAGAAATATTACAGACAAACCTATAGGCATAAAAAAATATCTATATATGTAATAATATTATATTATGTATATCTTCAGTCATCTAGGACCCATAACACAAGCTCTGCTTAGCTTGGGGCTAGATGATGCTGTGTTGATTGTTCAGTATTATTTATTTATAGATATAACAAAGAGGTTAATATTTCAAAATAGATGAAATCGCTGTAGCTTGTGGTCACCTCCATAAATCAGTTTTTTATATAAAAACCTACTGAATTACAAATAAACAGAAAAGAGAGAACCGTGGGAAAATTATATGTATAAACAACTTATGTCACTTTTTTATAGATCTTAAACAATTCTGGTATCGTTTATTGGAATTTACCTAATAAGTATCTGGTAACGCGATCGAGATTGCGTATTTTATCGTCCATTATAAGCAGTAGCCGACTGTGGGCGATGAAGCTGATAAGACATTGTGCTCTAGACAAATGCCGATTCTGAGACGTAGGAAACTGGTTTGCCCTGCCCTCTAGAATTTTACTAGTCACGGACTTTGATATGCTAATTACCTACAAAATATAACGATAAGAGAGATAATTATTTAAAAGCTGAAAATAAAATAACTTAATCTTAAGTACTAAAATATTATCAACAGTTAAAAAAAAATTTGGGGCTTGGTTAGAGACGCCATGATTAATAATAATAACAATCAGGCCTCACGCTTATAAACGTAAATAAGTAATTATACACTTTTATCGATAGATAACATCAATGCTTTTTTCAAATTCTAAGTAAAAGAAGAAAACAACAGTCAGTCAGAAAACCAGAATTCAATGACAAAGTTAACCTTAGTTCGTATTGTAACACTAATAAGAAAGTATTGGTTTATCGGCAGTCATTTATTTAATCTGTACAAAGGATATCCAAATTGGACACAGCGAGCTATTCGACAGCATTGATTGCTTATAGATAAAGGATCTATAATTTAGTTACCAACTAGGAGTGGGAGATTTGGACCACTACCCTTAGGTATGTGGATCACGTTCTATCAAAGGTAGTTTACTAGAATCCTCGGTCTGTCCAATGGTTTGTTATGGAACTGATTTAAGAAACGAATTTGAAACAAGCTAGATATTAAATCATAAACTTATTGGAACGAACTTTTACTTACACATAGGTAACTAATATCAGTACAAATAACGCTTACGTAGTGACCATTTTTTTCAAGTGTTAGCTATTATGTTACCTATTTAAGATACTTCTTTTTGATTTTTTTTTTCAGTATGTTTCTATTATGTCTATGTTATATCCAAAAGTCGTCAACCTACTTTGTATCATAATTTAACAGAAACTTGTACTAAGCCATCAATAAATATGCACTGATCTATGCAAAAATCTTCTGCATTTGCATCCGTATGTTTGTAAATCTAGCTGTAAGTTTCTAAATTGTTTTGTGAATAAATAACTAATACGCTTAAATGACCTGCTCGAGCTAATTTAGTAGAGTCCAAGGTTGGGCGGTTATATTTGAACTCGGCAATGCAATCCGTTGCACAACCCACGTCTGGTGACTAGACAGGCTGATAGCCAATTTAATTACTAACCATGTTTTTACACAGATAACGTGTTGAAACTTATTTGATAAACACTAATTTGTACTGAATTATTCAAATTTAATTGAAGTTTCTCAATGTCTGCTGTTAAGAAATGTATAAAAAAGTGTGATGAAATTGATGATGTTACTCTAATTGATTAAGAACTCGTTGACGATTCGTTCGGTTGAAATACAGATGAAAGATTCACCAAGTTGCGCAGAATTTACTTATTCAGTTGATAGTGAAATTTCCCTTTTCACTGTCGTTGCTAAACAAACTTTGAGATTTCGCAAAATTCACAGGAGGACAGAATCCTGAAATTCTGGTGCAAACCATGAAATTGAAAGGAGTCATTCAGCGAAACGTGACAATTTCAGTTCTTCGGTATCTAGGTCTTGGAATTAGATTTTCAGGGTAGTAATGGGACGTTTATGTAGATTTCCTGGTAGTTCGTAAACGTCGCCTGGAGTTATGAATGAGGGTTGTAGATTTGCGTCGTAATAGGTCGCAGTCTGCTGCAAGCGGCGGCGGCGACGGCGGGTGGCGGTCGGCGGAGGCCCGCGGCCGCACGGAAGCGCCTAACTGCCGCTAACGTCGCCTCCATTCCTATGTAAATCCCATCGCCGCATCCAACGACATTATAATACAGAGAATTTGCATGTCCCCATGCCCTTTGTGGTAGAACATCTATCGATGCAATGAAACTGCCTTTACGACGCAAGTTTACAAGTTTGTCATGCCTCTAGACAAGCTCGAACATGGTTTCCTAATATATACGATTTGACTTTCGATCTGAGAAAAATAACCTAGTCAAATAAATAAATAAATAATGTTGGACAATCCACACAGCATCACCTAGCCCGAAGCAAAGCAGAGCTTGTGTTATGGGTACTAGATGACTGATATACATACAATATTATTATATTATATTATATATTAATATATTATATATTATATTATATTTGTAAATAAAAAATTTACTGACTAGATATTAACAGATTGTTCTGAGATTATGAATTGGGTTACTTTTGTTGTTACACAGCGCTGTACCTAAAGGTTAGCGTGATCTGAATAATTTATCCTACAAATGGCAGCAGGAGACGCTTGTAAACCGATATCTTCCGTATTAACTAATTGAATTAAAATTCACTGCGTGCTTCCAATATCTGAACTTAATGTGAACCTTCCTCTAGCTTATTAAACTTCCATGATCAAAGTAGAACACAGTCTTACATGTCACGGTATATGGATAGTGTGAAAATAAATTTTGCGGAAAATTGACATTGGGTCAGTGGTGATGATAAATTGATGTTGGGTCGTAGTACCTACCTACATGATCCGATAAAATATTATTGCCATTATAATTCGATTATTTTCATAATTTGACCTGTTACCACCTCCGGGCAAATGCGTACTTGCCAGCAATTGGTAAACCGTTTTGGTGAACCTTTACATTCTGCATGTAAAAGTATTTCCAAACAAAATTCGGTCTATTTATTTTTGTTCTACATAAGTACAAGATTTTAGCAGCGCCTCGTGTGAAATAATTCAACTAACAATTTCACCTCATAGACTTATTACCAGCCCGTAGGCAATGGCAGAGCCGGACACGTTTATCATTGTCACAATTTACGAAGAAGTTATAAATACAAGATAGACCAGATTTGCCGGCAACTTGGACACCACTTCCTCTTAGGGCGGCCCCAGTAAACCATAGATTCATACAGAGTTACTTGGTAATAATGTGAGAACCATAGATAAGTTTAAAGTTAGTATCAAAATCAGCGATACGTAGAAGCAATTACGAGTTTTTCCCTGAGGCGAGACAGCGTCCGGTGCCTTCTAGTGTTGTACCAGTGCTTTTGATTATCAAAGACCAAATGATTAGATATAATGATTTAGAATGGACTGGTCTTGATCTTTTGGTTTATCGCAAATTTGTAGTAATACCTTTAAAAATATAGTATTTCAGTGTTTAGCTCTTATAGGACACACGCAACGTTCTGATCATTATCAGCAAAGACACACGCCATCTTACAATCTAAATAAATAACCTACTGCTTGTAACTTGGCTGTCTAAGAAGGCGATTAGTTTCCTTTCGCATAACATATAAATAAAATATTATAAACATTTTGTAGCGAAGAATCGGAAGGATTTCCCCTTCATGAACCGAGGAATTGTAACGGTCATCGCCCACCGGTCTGGAACAACAAACTTGGTGGTGTAGTTTCGACCGTTAGTTCGTAAAAGTTATAGGTAGAGAGGAACTCCTAGACTTCTAAGAATAAACACTAGGTACTTACTTGGAAAAGCAAAACGTAATCTAGTTCTAGATTATTTTAGACTTGATTTCAATCCCGAAATTTATAAGCTTTTGAATTGTTTCCTCCTGACTCTTTCTATACATTTCTGGTTCGATTCATCTTTGCCCGTCGCATACCTTCATACGCACATACGCACTCTGATTCTCATCCAATAAAGGGAGCTATCAATTCTTAACAAGCAACTTTTTATATCGTTTAATCACGCTGCGCTGTTTAAGTCGATCTCCGGGTTGTTATGGCGAAGAACTTGGTTGTAATGGTACCGACGGAAGCTTTCTAGGAATTGTTTATCCGGTAGTGCTTTTTTGTAAGCAACAGTTTAAGAAATTTAGCTCCACGCTAAGCAGAGCTTGTGTTACCTGAAAGGCACTTACTATATAAATTAAATGTTACTATTACAGTATAATAACATAAATATATTTTTTACCTAGAAAACGACCGCTTCACCAGAATCCAATATCTGCAGATCATCCAAACATTTGCTCCGACACGGGAATCGAACCCGCGTCCTCCTGCGTCGCAGGAGGCCCTTCGCCCATCGCGCCAAAAAGGTCGTAATGTATAAAGCCCTCAAGTTGCTTTTTACAAGTTAACATGTTTCTGCGTTAAGCTATACGCTTGGATAAAATCCATGAGACATTTTAATATGTATATTTTTTTTTATGAATTTCAGACGGTTATTTAGGAACATTGTACCGTTGATGTTACTCGTCTTCTACGAGTAGTTAATTTGTTTTCGGCTTCCGCAGTAGCCCAAGAAAGTTAAATTTGGACAGAAACCAGGACATTCATTATCCAGAACAAAACCAGGTAGAAGATAAAGATAAAGATAAAGATAAAGATATATTTATTTAGCAACACAGGAACAGCACAGAATTACATTAAGATAGCCATAGGTATACAATATGAAGAAGAAGACAGACATCACAGACATACATAATGAATCAAAAAACTAAAACTAAAACATATCAAAAAACTATCACTTACTCGATATTACTTATACTAATAAATAACACAAATATATATGCATACCTACCTACCTACAAAAATATACTACAATACAATATCTATTTACACCTTGTTTCCACCTACTATACAAGAAAGTCCTAGCTGAGCCCGCAATAGCCAAAAAGGATCAAACTCAGCTAAATGTTGAGCCGCAAGAGTGCGTGCGAGTCAACGCTGATTTTCAGTTTGCTCCTGGTTAAGTGGCATCACGACACGCGACGAATGGAGAACTAAGAGTGTACTAGTGTCACTGTCAAAATATTGGTTATGTATTTGGCAACTCTATTCTTGCTGACATGTCATCATAGTGTACGTGGAAATAACGTGTGTCTTGTCTATCTGTTTTGGAAAAGAAGTAAAGTTTACAGAGTACATATAAATAAAGCCGTTCAAAAAGGAAAATAACAAATAATGCGGAGTGCAACGTTATGAGAAGGTTTATGTGGAAAAAAATCTGCTTGATAGCATTACATACTTGCAATTGCATCTAATCTTCCGATTAAAGATATTTATATCTCATAAAGAAATTACATTCACTTGCATGAGAACCACTCTTAAATTCTACAACATTTCCTAAAGGCGTACAAAACACAAATATCAAAAAATATTTAAGTAAGTAAACATCAAATCTGAAATCGTCGTTTTTCGTTATACCCAATGCGTCAATAGCGTGGTTCCAGAGTGGTGTAAAAAAATCTGACCAAATCTGAGCATCATTAAATAGGCATGCTTACTCTAAACGTGCTTCTTTGATGCATTGTCGGATTGACTAAGAAGGGCTTGCTTTCCGTGTAAAAGCAGTCATGATTATAATCACGCCAGGAATGTTGAAACGACTTATCAATTCGATACGGTAATTTTTTTTACGCATATCCGTCTGCTTTACCTTTTAATGAACATAGAAATTATACTGGCACCTCAGGGCAATGACGGTGTTGTAGTTAAACTACGAATAAATCAATTGAGTATTTAAGGCTGCGGGGTCGAATGAACTTCCCATACAAACGTAGTACCAAAATGATTTGTAATTTGACAATATTTTCATAAAGCTTAGAAGAACCTACTCATCAGAACCATGACGTCATAAACAGATCTTAAATTAGACGAAAAGGGGTCCCATCGGGCTACCCCCACTTCGGCTATGGGCACCAACAAGCCGTTATTATGCGCGTTTTCTCATTTTCATGTCAGTAGCGAAACGAGCACATGTTTTCAAGACGGAACATCATTTGTTACGGTTTAATTGGAGTTGGGTTTAAGGGTGCTGAGGGAATACTTGAGTCGGCACTGAAGACTTAAGTCCTTGAAAGCTAAGAACGTCTTTTGACGGACGTAAACAATATCGACACACATAAATTTATTTATTCTTAAGATTTTCTACAGGTGCGAGCCTTATGTTGCCAGAGAAATGGATATTTTATTTCCCTATTTTTAGAATTCGATCAACGAAACATTCGACTGCAAAACTTATTTTGAAGCGGTCACCATCTTTAAGAGAATTTAGGTTTTCTTCGCGTTTAAAACAGAACCGTAAAATTGGATCGTTATTATTACTTACTTTGTATAAAGTGCCTACGTAAATACTTGAGATCGACGCTTTAATAACTTAACGTAAGCCATTCTCAGAGTTTCCAAGAAACTGGAATAAATATTTCATCTGCCTATTACACGGTTACGAGATAACCAATAAACCAGATACATATTAAACTACACGTTTTTATAAATACAACATACATACTTACCTATTTTAAGAGAAAAGATTTTTTTTTGTTTGAGTTGTATTTCAAAAATTGAAAGTTCTTTCACCGTTAGAATCCTAAAGTTTCCGTGAAGAATATTTTCAAAAAGTTAGGGATCCGTATGAAAAATTATTTTTTTGTTAAATACTCGTGTCGGACCGCTAGTTCCCAAATAAATAGAAGATAATACACTTATTAACAACATGGAACTTACAGACTACCATATTAAAGTTGGTACCTAACAACAATAAAAGTAGCTTTTAAGATAGTCACTTAGCAGGTCGCGAACATTAGGAACGTACCCCATGCTACTCTCTACCATGCATCCGTCACTTCAAGCCTTGTTTCCATCTATCGTAAGTACCAAGTAACCTATTATGTTTTATCTAAGTTATTTGGACAAGATGAGATAGAGCCCTCGCCACATCAACTTTATATGTTTTCTCATAACATGCCAACCATCTGCGTGTCAATATGTCATATCTCCCTTTACGTCTACATAAAACATACGAGATTCACCCACAGCTTCACGCCCGTAGATAAAATCAAAAGGAAAATACCACATGCTTTATAGCTTATGTGCTATGAATAGTCGATTTCAGTGAAATATTTTCGAAGAAATATCAACAACTGGGCAGATTATTCGTGAGGGTATTAAAGCAGGTTTGGCTCGTAAATCTACGTAATATTATTTTCAGATAGGATTCCGTCTCCAACTGACATAAATCTTCAATTGTTGCTGTGAATAAACGAATACGGAGAACGTTCTGTTACCTACGTGACGGGACGTGGTAGATAAATCTCTAACTACACACTAGTGCTGCTTTAAATTTTACAGTTTATCCTACAAATTCCTTTAAAAGAACTTATCTATCTTACGTCTATGCTCTTACAATGCAACATTGCTGATGTTCCTAGCTTCCCAACTCAACCCATCAAAAATGGAATCTAAGAAAATTCAGATTGGCAGCTTATTGTTCTATAACTTCTAGTACATGGCTGTACATTTTACAAAGATTTCACTACGTAAATTATGCAAGAAATTAATCCAATTCTAATTTATTCCGCTCGCAGCGTTCGACTGGTCGTAGTCTTCATTTTATGTTCTACATCTCTGTTGTCTGTTAACTAGAGCAGTTCACCAAAGTAAGCGTCTGTTGTAGCCAGTTCTGAATACCCAGTGGTTACGATAAAGCTGCGTTTAAGCTGTATCTGCATACTAAGGTTGCGCCGTTGTCAAGCGCTGCTGAATTTCAACTGGAATGATGCCGATTGCCGAATATCTGAAATAACTTGCGTCTTTGTAAAGGAACTGGAGCGAGCTTGTTACGGGAAATGGGAACGTATTGTTAGCTGCTCATTTACCTTGCGCATTGTGCGTGGTTGTTGTGTGTTTGAGTTATGAATAAGTAAAATATTTTTTGTAAACGTATTGCTCACAGGTCGAGCAGTTATTCCGCATGATTGCATACCCATTCCCGATAGAATAAACGTAATATTTGTTCAGTAAACATCGAGCGCGATTGAAATGTAATAATGTCACTGAGCAGAAAGAAAGCGTTGCCGTGAACTTTTCGCAAGGGCGGACGAGGCTCCCGCCCGCCCAGTGTCGCGCGAACCGCCCTACATGACGGACGCTTGCTGCTGCTCGGAATCACATGCTTTTCGTAAATACTTTGCGTGTATTTGCACAGTGACTTATTTAGCGCGATGACGTTAGCATAACATAATGTGAACGGTTTTAATCAGGACTAGGGATTCGTATTTTGTTTACGGTAGAGATGCTTTATGTTTATGGTAATTATTGCTCATAAAAAGACGTAGAAAAGACTTTCAACTTACCGACAAAATATGAACTGAAAGAATAAGCTATAATAAGCTTTTAAACATATCATACAGCAGTAGCAAAGTATAATAAGTGCAACTTGAACTTTCCGATTGGAGACTTTCTGTTTTTCTGTAACTAAACGTATATTTTTAACTCGGAGCAGGGATTGCAAACTAAGTGAATAAAACTTTTCGGATTTTCCGGGAACTTTTAAAGTGGACTTCTACTTTCCCTAATTTGCAGAAGAATAACACTTTTTGGGACCGTAGCCAGAGGTAAGTTACGTTTAAGCTGGTTTATACATGTTAGAGATATTACGCCGACAGAATACGAAGGCTTAGGTAGTAAAAGAACAAGCGTGGGTTTGACGAGACTGACGACAAAAAGTTTTGTTTGCAGCTTAAACATAACATAATAGGTACATTGTTTGATTTAAGTTCTTTATGTTTGTTATTTGACATTTCATGTGGGTGCTGTGAGCATACTATGTACCTAAGTAAGTATACAAAGGATTTCTTATAAATCTCGCTCGTATAGTCTTACCAGTGGGCTCAAGTACCCGTGAGAAATTCTGAGTTTCAGACTGGCTATTGGCAGACAAGTGTTGGTATGCAACCAAATTAGCTTTTAAATCGAGACATGTAATTTATAATCTGTGGTAATAAATCATTGAATTTGAGACCTGTTCCTTCTTGCCATAAACAGATTGGCGAGAATTCTGCTTCGTAGCTGGGTGTGATGTACATGTGAGGTAAATAAACTGTTTAATCTAAGATAATATTATAAAGAGGAAAGATTTGATTGTTTGTTTGTTTGAATTGAATAGGCTCCGAAACTACTGGACCGATTTGAAAAAATTCTTACACCATTAGAATCCTAAATTTTCCCTGACGAACATTTTCCCGCCCCGTGCGAAGCCGGGGCGGACCGCTAGTTGAAGATAGTCAGTGTCAGTGTCACCTACATAAAATTATCAACCCCAAACAGGCCAACGCTACAAACAAGAACTGAGTCATACTGAGACGCAAAAACATTAGTTTTAAAAGAGACATACTATATCTCTACATTTAGAAACATTGTTGAAAAATTCAGACATCCTCACAACGTGCCCCACCATCAACCCTAAATGAAGATAACGAATCTGATTGTCGAGACAGGGGTAGGCATAGTCACCCTAATGAGTTCGGTCCTGCTAAAACTTTGCTGCAGAATACTACGCAATTTATAAATTGATGAAACGTTTGAGCAATTAAAGTTTGTTGATTTATCAACCTTAAAGAGTTTTTGAAGTTCGTCTCTTGTTTTATTCAACAATGTGAAGGCGTATTCTCAAAAAAACTAAGAATCTAACGAAAAAGCACTACATAATGGTATTTCGAATCTAAGAAGTCAGTGGTAATTTCTTTTGTTCAGGTATAATTTACAGTGGGTGTAGATGTCTAAAACTTAAATAGTACCTACCTACTGACCTATATATTGAAAATTTTAAAAATAATTTAATTAATAAAAAACTTACATAAGTCTCTGTTTATCAGTTTTTGTCCAAATACAGTTGCAGTAAAGCCGGGAGTTGAAACTTGTTTTTAATAAAAGCAATCTGTGTGATTCTGAACTAAGAGGATTGCAGCATTAATAGGCAATGATCGGGAATTCTGAAGCGATTCCGTTCCGGTTCCGGATAAATGTCGCATTGGACTCGCTAGGTAGATGGCTGCTTCATCTTGAGAACCGATAGATCAAAATGAAGTACTTACATTGCTTCAACTTCAACTTCTTCATTTATGCCGCCGCTTACTTTTCGCTACGACTCTACCAGTGTCGGTAGTATGCGAAGATCCATAGATAAAGAAACGTCACAGAACAGCGTCTGACAGTTATAAAGAGTTTTTTTTTTCGCGAGAAACATAGCATATGGTGAAAAATCAGAGCTGATCGTAGAAGTATGTTTTACGATATTTTTTGACACGCTGTTTGGACCTTCATTCGAATTGATGGAATGATGCTGGGTTGGATTGAATGGACCGTGTATTGGGGCAAGAGACGTGGGAAAACAAACAACCGTTGTTCTCGTTAGCGGCCTCTTGTACTGGAAACACTGGAGACACAGCTATTGTCACCTAAATCTGCATTCCAATTTAGACTTTACTCGGACGTGATAACGCGATTATTCCGACAGGCAGTCCTTTTTTCACGGAGTAGGTGAGAGTTTATACCATACGGAAGCTTCTCTTGGAACGGAAACGAATAATCCGAGTTAAGTAAATTGAGCTTAAAATCAGTTGACTGTTTGATCCACTCTTGGCTTATAATTAGACTCATACGGACGTTTATTCTGATTTTCCACTTCTTTTTCCGATTGCAACAAAATTGCTCAGGGAAATCTGTTAAATGCATGTAGGTTCAATATCAACCCTGTCTATTTGTTTATTCATAAAAATCTTATATCAGAGCAGTGTTTCAGCCTTTCTACCTATCACGCTCGGACCCGCTACTAAAATAATCATTCGGTAAAATCTAGTCTGTCTGTGATATAAGAAAAGGAAAGCACTTGAAAGTATCACTATGACAAGTGACTGTTCACGTATTTATGAAAGGCCTTATGTTTCAGTTTGTTTTGCTTATGTATATTTTTATTTATCCTAAGTTATCCTTTTTTTTCAGTTATTCATCAAACAATTGTCAGTACGCCTACCTATGTGCTATGTATGTAAGTAAGTTACTTAATCAAAATCCAAATCAATAAGGTGACTGTATAACCCATCAAGAAGGCTCTTCTCGTTTTAGAGTAATAAGAGTGGTATTTAACAGTTAGGTTTTATTAGGTTTACTTAAACCAATTGACGGACAAACAAGACTATTTTAAGTTTACGTTGTTGTAAAAGGTAAAAGTTAAAAGGTCGTAAATATTGTATATCATAAACACGGAGAACAAGCTTTCAAGGAAAAGCCAAGATTTATATCTTTTATATAGGTATACAAATTTTCCTTGTGTTTTGCTTCTAGTCAATCAAGTGGGTAAACAAATCAGAGTTCATAATTCTCAGAATCTATAAATAAAGATCAAGGCAACGAATTATAATGTGCCTGCGAGATGCTTATTGTAGTGATTGTTGGTTACCGTACAGTCTGTGACTTTAGATATTTCAGAATGTTTATGAGTAAAATTTAAACTTTTGATAAAAACTGTAGCGTCGCAAATCTGATTTGAATTGAATAATCTGAAAACCGATTCAAAGGGGTGTATAAATTGTGATTCTATTTTAATGGCCACCACCCGACCGTTTCCGCTCTGTAACAGTTTCCTTCCATGCACAGCCTGTTGTGTACTAACTATTACTTAATCTGTTGACTAAGTTGCGAGTGTGTTCTGATTATCATGCATGAGTTTTTATTTTGTAAAGATAAGGATAAAATATGAAATGGTGTTGCCAGCGTTGACGTTTATGGCGAGATCTTGCAACAATTCCCTAAACATTGACTTCAAAAATGCAATTTCCGAAATATTTATGTATCTAATTATATGTATAAGGTATCTTGACGAACGGCAGTGTCAAATGAACAGTGAATAACTTGAATGCAATAAATTGTTAGGATTTCAACAAAACGTTCCAAGATTTAAGATTGGTTCTTTAATAATCTTTATGTCACCCAAAGATTTAAAAAGTTGTTGTACCATAAAGGTCTTAAACGTTTCATATTCAATATGGACTTAAGTGGGGCACAAGAGTGTTTTAAATATTTCCCGTTAAAACGCGCAAATGATATTACCTATGCTACAATGTAGATTTTTTCTGATTTTCCAAAATGTGCGTACCAATACAGTTGGAAACCCAGTATAAAACCGGTTTTACGACCCTACCCAACCGGACGACAACATTGTCTTTTTCCTTTTTTTGGTTCAGCGACTGGAGTAAGGATTACGTATTCTCCTTAGTAAGAGAGAGACGGAAGGCTAGCTATGTTCGTGTCATGCCGAAGTTATCCGGTGTCATCCGATGATGCACGAAGCTATAAAACGAAGCTTGTAACCTCCGCGCCCGCGCAGCCGGCTGCCTCGTGTCTACGAACGCCTACACTTGGCCTACACCCACAGACACGGCTATTTTACCATGACGTAAATTCATTGATGTTTTTTAGCTATTGTACTCGTTTTCATTTTTACGTAATCGTTATGGATAAAAGCTTATATTGCCTATAAATATAAACGAAAGTAATCGCAATATATGAAAACGTGTAAGGTTGGTACGATGGTACCGTTTCCGAGTTACCTACTTATCGAAAGAACGAAATACGGTACCTTTACTGGACCACACATGGTCAAAGTTGTTAAGATAAAAAGCGAGGATAATGCTTTAAAAATATCATTGCCTCACCGAGAACTAAGTTGGTTCGTTAATTTGAACTTTCAAAGCTTCGTAATCGAAATGCGGTTTTTGTAAATGTAACAGGTATTGTCAAGGGGATTAAGGTAAACAATATTTTAATTAAATTTCAACCAGGCAATAAATACATTTTGGCGCAACAGTGCGTTAAGAAACAAGCTCTTTGTCTGAACCGGTCCGTGTGATTGAAAGTGGGTGAGTGTCAGTATGTACCTACTGTCTATAATTCACAAACAGCTGTAAGAACACATCTAAATCACTCACACAACCGGTAAATGTCAAGTGAAATTCAGCCTAATTTACGCGAGGGGGGTATGGGAATATCGGTCAAAGGAGCAATCGACAAGATTGTTTACCAAAATAGAAAAATAAGAAAATGATTAGGAAAGTTATGAACGAGTACGACCGAAGCAGTTCTAATAAATATGAATGTTTGAATGGAACTTTGTAACTCCTTCACGGCAAACGTAGGTTCTACATGAATCGAGCAATAAGTTTTACTGGAAGAGAACTGTTGTTATCTTTAGATAAAATTAAAGAAATAAAATTATATTGGGCACTATACCCGGAAATATGTTTTCTAATAGAATACTACGACATCTATGGTTCGTTAATTGTTATATTTTTTATGCATGTTGTTTTTTATCTACTTTGGCTTCTGGAACAAGTAAATTAAATATAGTGAAGTTAGTTTAGCAATTTTCTTTCTGTATCTTAGCGTAGCCCATGCGTGACGTCACTAAAACCTACTTTAATGGAGGACTGGCGCTGGTTAGATATGATACTGGAGCTTAGCCAGTAATATGCTGAGTTAGGTCCATGCATTGTGTAACAATAACAACTATGTTCAAGCACCTGCTTGCATTAGTTGTTACGCAATGGAACTAACTCAGCATAATAAGATAGAAAAATAGTTAGGTATATTTACTATCTGATTGTATTGTTGTTATAAATAAATGTATTTCTAATCTATTCTTTAAGCTCGTCTAAGAATCTACTTAAGAAACAACTGGGTACTAATAAATACCTACATATAACGAAGGTAAAAGAAAAGATTTCGTGCATAGTTTTTTACATACCACCCCCCTTTTCGTAAAGGAAGCCATGGGCAGAAGCCTAGCAAATTTATGAATTAGCCATTCTTTATCCGTCTGTGACAGCCACACCAGTAGGAGCGAGTGAATGTAACCGCTCGGTAACATTGAACGTGAAGGTTCACCAATTAACTCAATTCCATTACAGCGCAAAGCTTTCGTTGAAAGTTCATAAACGTTGCCTTTGCATAGACTAAGTTTATACATAGTTGTAGCCTATACTGTAGACTTTATGCATGTATAATTATGCTAAGGTGTTAGTAGTAAAGGCACTCAGCCGTTGGTTAGCGTTCTGTATTAAGCATGGAATGGAATATTTAGGACCTATGTATATTACTTTAGCAAACCTTTATGGTATCTAAATTAAGTTTTTGGAGTGAATAAAAGCGTAAGAACTCCTAGAATCCTAAAACTGTCGGGATATTACCATGGTTAGTATGACTTTCAAGTTCTATATCGCAATCCAAGGTTAGTTTTTTAAACTAAGAACTTCATCATCATCGTCTTTCTAGCCTGGTATAACCTCTGCTGGGTATAAAGCTCCTTTCTCCTTTGCCAGCCTTTTCATAAGTACTTACATAATGGCTAAGACAAATATTATACTCATGTCTTGCCCTTTTTAACAAACAAACAATCGTGGTACGTTACGATTGCATAAACCAATTAAGAGCCCAACATCCGATCATAATTTAGCTAAAGATATAAGCTACGTAAGTATAAACAAATGCGAATACGGTAGCGCGGCAGGCAATTTTCGTTGTTTGTCGAAAAATTTGAGCAAACAAAACAAAAGCTATCTGACCCTACTAATTCGCAAGACCCTATTAAAAATGTATTGTCTGCGCTCCCTTCGGTAGGTAAGTACGTGATCCGGATCGGAATGACGATTACCTCGTTTTTTTATAAATATACCTACTTATTTCCTAGGTATTGATCTTATAACGTATATTTTATAGGATATTTTCCGATATTTAGGCCCTTTTGTTGTTCCGGTCTGTATACTCAAATCCTTTCTTTGAAGTGAGGTCTAATTTAAATGTTGTGCTTTGGGAACCTTCCCTCTTTATGGGCAATAGGTCTCTACAAACCTAATACAGAATCGATCAAATTTTCAGCACGTATGTAATCTGATCTACTTATGTTTATTTTTATCACGTGTAGTTTTAGAAGTGTTATTATTAGGAAATAAGATACCCAAGTAGTTTTAAAACACAGTGGCTGCAGAAAACGTTGCAAAAACAATTAGGTACAAGGATCCCACGCAACAAATGCAGATGAGGTCGTCGTCCACGACCCGTGACCTCGTGCCCACCACACCATGACAGCACGATCCTGCTTTACTTAGCCTGGGAGTAAACGGGCCACTATAGTAGACCATGTGTATCGATCACTTACCACTTTCTTCAGTCACTTAGTCAAGTGACCTGACTAAGTGACTGTAGAAAGTGGCAAGTGGTTGACTAACCAACAAGTCCAAAAATATTCGATGCACCGACGGTGAAATCCTGTGTAATAGCTGTATTTATTTTTCATGGGAAACGACCATCCTTTTTCAGGGAGTACACGGCCACCACAGTGTCTTAAAGACATCTTCTGCCAAGACCTTTATGTAAAAACTTGAGTCTCGTACCCAACATAAAAGCCCTGCTTACTTCGGGGATAGATTGAAAGTGCGTTATAGCAGTATTCTATAAATAGGGCTAACAGCGTCAGGTTGTATTGCATAGACTCCTCCTAATTCATAAACCTTCTTATTAAAAAAAGTACAAATTGTAATTTTTTCGTCTTAAGGTTTAGGTAATGTATTGTATTGACTAGTTGAGGTAGTGACCGCGGTGTCCATCCAGTGAGTGGTCGAGTCGCTACAGCATGTGTCTCGTCTGCTTCCACCTCTCCTAAGAATAGTATCGATTACCCATGGGTATCTTACTTTCTTATGTTCGGAAATTAAAACATAAGTCTGACTAATATTTAATCAACATTGTTGCATTTGCTACCTACGAAATAAATATAAAAATTTCTTTATTCAGACATCTTTTTAGTCTATTTTGTTAGTAGGTACACTTAGTGTTAGGGGGGTTATTACTTCATAATAAACCGGGATTTTGTGCTCGGATGTAGGGTATACATTAGAGGACAATTGAATTTGGTGGACATCACATGCAGGATGCTGTCAGTGCTCCCGCGGATTTTGCTGACCAGTGTTGCTTTCTTTTTGCATTTAAAGCGTCGGTACGGGTTTTGATGAACAATCCTGAGGCGCTACAGAACAACGGCAAGAATTATGTATTTTTATGTCTTACTTATGTTAGACGAATCAGCAAGGATGATAATCAAGCAAACACAATGCAATGATATCCATTGTGGAGGTATGGGTAGAACCCTCTCTGTAAACTTTGATATAATGTAGGCTATACCTATTACATTTCAATATATTGCCCAAGCCTTTGTTCCAAGAACAGGAGCAGCCAATCTTCGATCGGTTTGTGCCTGCTTGGTTTGCAGTTCATTGTCTAACGGTACCCAACCAACCGCGAGCCTATCGTTTGGAAATACCTTAGATTGTATTGAACTTGATTATTAAGTTTAAAATTCGTTAAATGCGATATTCAAATATTTTGCAGATAATTTTTTCTGTGTTTTACAATTAAACATAGTGGCTGAAACTCGTTAACTATTTTCTATGAAATCGTGCAATGCAATTCGAATGTCCACTGAACTAAATCGGTAATACGCAGTAATTTCCGATCAAAATACACCAACCATACACCAAAATTCATCTAAGCCAGCACAGACGCTGCGTATGATGCTGCGATGCCCTCGTTAGCATTATTATGTGGCATTCGCATATCAGATGTACACCGTGACCTAAGATGCAGAGCACTATCGCACCAATCTGCTCAAAAGATGGACGTGATTGTAAATAACAATGACATTTGTTTTGATTTGAGATTCGTGCGCATCGTAAAATCTTGCATTTCGGTATCTTGAATCATATAATTTAAGCTAAAATAATCAGAGATCTTAGTACCTTAAGAGAAATCAATAACTAATTATTTCTTATTTTAATAATTATCTGTTTGAAATTTAACTTGTCTAAGTGCTTATTTTGTAAGCCTAAAGAAATAAAGTTATTGAATCTGAATCTGAATCTACCATTTAACTATTATCTCCTCTTTTTCCCACAAACGGTTCAATCTAATAACATAAATTATCAGGTATTACGTTCTTAAGGATAACAAATACTACCCTTATTATGCGACAATATAATACAACAAATAAAATAAAAAATAACGAACCGTGGAGCTTTCTAGTTAAAAGAATTAAAAAACGGAAAATCTCCCAATGAAAGGATAAAAGATTAACAAAACGACAGCAAATTGCACTGCAATGCAAATTGGCAATTTCAAAGTCTGTTAGTCGTTGCCTAATTTATTTTATACGCCGTTTTAAAACATTTTTCATGAATACGCATACTGAATTTGAATTCCATTCCAGATTTTAACGAGAGATTAATAGGGAACATAATTGCTTGGCACCGTAAGCATTTAACATGAAAAACAAATAGCACGAATTTAAATTTGAAAAGCTCATTAAAAAACCGCTTGCTATAGAAACCTAACATCTAAAACCGGCACATATATTTGCATTTTTTAATTTTTACAGAAGACGTTGACTTAGGACTCTATAGAACACAACCTTAACAACCAACTTTTATACAATGCCAATATTTGCAGGGAGAGCCGAGACTGGGTTCAATTAATTTAAAATACCTCCTTGACTCGTCTTTGGTAATGTCACGAAAATGTTGTTCACCTGCTCTGAACAACAAAAGTATAAATCAATTACAAAATGTACTTAGGCTGCAAACACAGACGGTTTTATTTTTTATTTTATATTTACGGTTCTATGTAATAAATAATTATTTCTGGATAATCGACACAGCATCATCTGGCCCCGACCATGTGTTATGGGAAGAGATACGAAGTTGCCCTTGGTGGCCACCAAAATCTATTTTCGTATCTCTTCCTAAACTAAATAGAATAAAACTATTACAGAGGCATTAAAAAAAACTTATGATAGGTATAACAAACTGGAAGATGGATTTTTGAAAATTCCTTTGTTAAACAGAATAATAACATAAAGTAGGTGGTGGCGCTTGTTTAGGTGCTGTATGCGCCTTAAGTAAGTTTCAATGCTGTTCCTAATGTAAGAAGCCTTAGAAGGTCTTAGCCGAGTCACCTCCAAACTCACAGAGAATTCGTTGAATTTGTATACCCACTTTAGAATTTTCGAGAGCCCTGAAAAGTGCTGATTTCTAAATACAAATTATTAATTGCTTTCTTCAATTAGAATGCTTGTTAGTAGGAATGGGAATTGTCTTTGATCAGTTGTGTGATGACTAAGGTTTTTTATTTATTTTTTTGTTTTTAATTAATTAAAGGAGCTTGAGTCATTGGTATGACTTTGTCAGTCCCGTATATAACCAAACAAACCTTATCTAACTTATCTAAGTGTAATAGACAACTCGAATCGAGAACTAAGTGATTTTTAAGATAGACAAGTCTACTTCGATTCGGTGATGCCAGCAGCGATATATAATTAAACCCAATAATAACAGGAGTAAAAAGCACATTTATCCTTCAATCAGTGCAGCATTTAGAGAATCAATAAATATTGATGAGTTGACTGGAATAGAAGTAGATTGATACGATAGACGAGGGCTATGAGGATCAATTCGAGGCAATTGCCGCAAGTCGGTCACACTGACATAGCTTGACCGACATTTGCAAAGACAAGACAATTAAAGTTATTTTTCGAACTTCCATCCAATTCCATTACATTCAGCCATTCGTTTGCCTCGTTTGTTTAACTAACGGAGGTTTAAACGCCAGTCTTTCAATGCAACTCGCTTTTAACTGCAAACTCATGGCCCTGAATACTTAGTGGTTCTTTTGTTTGACCATTACTTTAGTACTTGGTATTGTAAATAGAGGGTCATTCCGACGTTATTGGTTTAGGAAAAGTAATTACCGAAATTATTTTTGTTCACCTTGGACGATCACAATCTGCCGTTCGAGTTCTTTGATCCAATTAAGTTTACAACGCAAAGTTTGTATAGATAATAATCTTTCAGAACAACTTTCAAGATTAACCCTAACAAGCTATGGCAAAAAGCCGACTATCCAGTGTTATTTTTCCTTATTGCCTGTCATTATGCCTTTCTGTAACTTTACAGCAGAGAGAACCGTCTTTGTGCTTTAATAGATGCTTGCCAGCGAAAAAGATTGAATTCATTGTTAAGTTCTTTTAAAGTGACTTAGACACTAAACGAGTTAGAGTTAAATAAACTTTGTAAAGAAAAAGGGACAAAGCTGGGAGTAACGTCATAGACAATGCGACAAAACTTTTAATAAAATACTTACCTCTGAATCTGTTTTATGAACAGACCATTCGAAGTTACGGACTTGGGGTGATCTTATTATCCAAGCATCAAGAGCAATTGTTGCTTGAAACTCGAAAATGGGCACAAAATTACTTCGCGTTGAATTTGATTCAATCTACGCCACTCTCTTAAAATTTTTGGGTTGGTTGGCTGGTTGTAAAAGTAAACAAATAAAAACAAGTGAAGATCGATAGAGATGTGCAGTTGGAGCAAATATATAAGTAAACATCAATTAAGTTTTGATCTTCGATATATATAGAATAGCTAATTAAGCCTATAAACATACCCAGAAAGCCTTTAAATTTTTTTTTGTTCGCATTTCACTATTGTTGCTTTTATCTGACAAGTTTACCTACACGTCTTTCTTCAGCTGTAATTGGCAGTTGTTTAGCTTACTCCAATTTAAAAAACATTTCAAGACATTTGAACGCTATAGTTTGGGCGCGGTAATAATATTTAGCTAGAAAACACCTGCCGCCCGCGTCCGTGGCAATGACCTCGGGAGCCTATTTTTGGATGGCGTCCGACCAGTTTGTCTACTGGTAGAAAATTAAAATTCAACCCTTGATATGTACTGATGAGTACGCCCGATACGTGGTCTTTGTATTTATGTAAATCTGATAAGGTCCCGTATTAAAAGAGGTAAAGAATACAGTTTTGAATAGCAAATTATTGAAATTGCGCTAGTTTTATAAAAACTTCTCAGACTTTGGGCTTGGGCATTTGTATGATAATACTAAGCATAATTGATGAGATTTGTAGCTAAGTCTATTTTATTATATCGTAAAACATAGAAATATAATGTAGTGACAACAGAAATATATAATTAATATGTAAAAATTATGCTTTGAGTACGATTGTAGCCTGTTTCCTTTACTACAACAACAAGTTTAGTATCGGTTGATATGTTTTATATCTACCGGTTCAAGTATCCTAGACTCATGAATTTAGATTTAATTTTACGGTTCTTAAAAATGTATAAATGTCACTTATAACGTTTATACTTCTAATTTAAAATTTTACGACGTTTGCGGACGATTCGTCTAGTAGGTCCTCATGTTTGAAATGAATGTGTGTCATACTTACTGTGACATTGACCTCATTAATTTTAGCTTTCAATTCCCCCAATAAAACATACGATCGTCATTGTAATGTAGAACAATAGCCAAAAAGCCTTGTAAATTCAGTTCACGTGACATGAATCTGCAAAAATATTGCTGGCTATGATTGACTCATATTTTTACTGTCCAATGCAATGATTTATAGTTTTTACAGCATTTTGTTGGTGTAATCGATGTACCAAATAAATTGCTCATACCTTACTTACCCACTAGGTTGGTTGCTGGTTACTACCATGCAATATAATAGTATTTTGACCTTGTCGCTGTCACGAAACACTGTCTTGAGCCTTCGCTTTGGGAGGTGTCAGTGTGTCAGCATCGGCTATTGAATTTGAATGTTAGCAATCTTAGGTAGATTATTCACACACCTTTTCTTATGCCCAATAGAGCAGTCACATCAATAACTTCTGACAGATATTGTGATAGGTAAGAAACTATTGTTATTTCGTTGTAGGTCATCATCAACTAGGAGTAGATGGGTACCTACTCCATGTGGGTTGCCCGAGTTGTAAGTTTGCTAAATTATTTTCACTTACGCTATTGTGAGTGTATTTCCCTGCAGGAATCACCTAAGTGCAACATTCTTTCTAAATTAGTTAAGCTAGAATAAGCACCTAGTTGTTTCTGTTTTGGTGTACCATACAGTGTTCAGTGTACCTAGTAGCTCCAAATTCGACGAAAATTTTATTCAAAGCCGTACCTACTTCTAACTGAAAATCTATTTTTTGAATGGGTTTTGAATATAATTAACACGTATAAAAGAATAAAAATCTACTGCTGTAACTAAATGGAATTTTCAATGATCATTAAAAATGGCCGAAACCGAAACGTGAAATTGGTCCAGGCACTAGAGTAAAGTCTTGTTACTTGAATATGAAAAGCTGGTAGAGCCGTAGTCGAGGCGGCGCGGTGTCGTTTAGAGGAAGTGGTCTCATCCAATTAAGAGCATGCCCGCTGGATTGCTTCCCGTGTTTTTGTCGTTTTTGCAATTGTCTTCTCGCAGTATTTCCTTTTTCACTGTAACATCGGGAACGCCTATCTCTGGTTATTAAATTTGCAAATTCACAGAATTTTATCGTGCATGCTTTTCGTGGAAATGAAGTGAGGAGTTTCTATTCAATGAATGTTAAGGTTGCTCGTTCAATTCTCATCTGAGATCCGGAGATATGCTTCGTTTTTATATGCGAAAATCTCCATCTAAACCGTAACAATAATGTTCCTACCTTCTCATATCATCCAACGAGATAGGGATGGGATATGGCGATGTTCACTTTTGTATCTACCTCCATATCGACGCGCCTAAACGCTATGCTAGAGTCGTAAAAGGGCTCAGCCGAAGTTGGAGTTTTTATAGAACCGAAACTAAAGTGTGATTATAGAAACGACCACGATATTGATACCAACGATATTGTCCCATAATATTCAGTCATTGAGTGCTTAAAAAGGGTTTGAAAGATTCCTTTTTTTTTAAGATTTCATAAAAATCAAAGCCAAAAGGTAGAGTGTGCCAAATGTGTCCAGAATGTTGGAAGTAGGTATTGCCACGTTTTATGGCAATGCTAATTGTTTGACCGAAGTAAAAGTCATCATACCGGTCCCCTGCGGTTAAGTGTACAAGTCATATGTTTGGTATAGACCTTTTAAATTTTTTGAACGCATTTTCGTTTATTGTTGAAACACGTCTGCAGGGCAGAGGGCAATAAATGAGTTTCGTATCTGAACGCTAGACAGACTTAAGTTTCAAAATGGCAAGGGGTAGATACGACATATGCAAATGAAGAATATTGGGAGTAGCGGTGACCGCGCTTGTGCCATTGTCGTCGTTCCCATTGTGTGGCTTCAGGGCTCTGATATGTAGGTACACTGAGCCAGAATGTTCCTTATGTTCCTATGCTTTTAAGAACTCTATGAAAACGACTTCTTCCTAGAACTGGGTTAAAAGGATACTTAAAACAACAGTTCCTGTGCTTTGTAAACTGGATAAATATTTATACGACGTTGAGTTGTTACCGTTAACTTTAAAGCAGCGACTAGACAAATTACATTCTTACAAGACATTTTTTATCGAACACCTGAGTGCATTGAGTGAAGAAGTGCATCAGATATCTTATATTAATGACAAGTAAAAGTATTTTCCGGAAACCTCTCCTCGTAAATGTACACAAAATGTGTGCGGTCCGGAGCGACAATCCTCCGCATGACAAAACAGTACCACCGGGGTATTTGTTTCGAGTCGTGATCAAATACGACGGGTTCTTACCACTGCGTCTGTCGTGATGGCATTCGTGACCAATACGAGCGTGTAATTTGACGAACACATCTCTGAAATGCACTCCATTAGGTTGAATACTCCGTGAGTTGAAAAAAAGATGAGTGCTGAATTGATTAAAAACTCATAATTCCTCCCACTACTGAGCAAGAATAAGGATATTCTTCGTGTAATTCAATAATTTACCACCTGGTGTGATTCTATGTTCACTTACTTATATTTTGACAACAGAAATAAGGTTCCATCGCAATTGGTACCTTTTTTTAATTTTTTACCAATGTTAGTTAAGCCATGAGTTGTTTTAATAGGTTACACAGAATCGTGTTTGTGTAATTATTGCGTGTAGCAAACATGTTTATCTGTAGAGCGACAGACCCGTTAAAGCTCGTGCTTCGTGCCAAATCTCTTCATTAGTCTGGTTGGGAGGCCGATAGCGGTACTTCATATTTACATACGTGAGCACTACTCAACTCGAATACAAGCCGTGAATAAGCACTTATGACGGCTTCCTATTGGGTCCCATTGGAGTCTATTATCACAACTGTTACTGTAATAACATTGAACGGCGAACCGCGGAAGTTCTACCCAGAACTTTACTTCTTTACGATAAGACTCATTTATCACGACCACGCTTCAAAGAACTTATTGTCCGGCTGTACGTTCAATTTATCAACAATTCAACACTTGCCTGAATAAAAAACACTTAACTTCGCTGACATAAAAATAATGTTCGAGGGCTTGCATGGAATTTAAATTCGTGAGCTAGTAAAAATAGTAGTAGCCGATTGTGAACATTGTTAACAGAGCCGTAATATCGCTATTGTTTTGAAACACATTACAGTAAAACATTGAATTAAACCCCCATTCGTAGGCAGGGGGAAGGCGAGCGCCTGATTAGAATGCGTATGAGGTAACTACATCGCCACGGAGCGAGCGCCGGCCGTCCGGACTGAATGCCAATCTGCTGCATTATATTTAGTCTCTTTGCAATTATTGCATGTTAGATTAGCTGAATGGAACTATGTCAAAGCCCCGCAAATGCAAAGCACTGCGCTACCGTGTTATCTCGCCGCTGGGAGCTGTAATCAGCTCAACGCGACAACCGCATTCGTCTGCGAGTGCGCCTATATAAATTACCACCCGCGACAGAAACTGAATAATAAATTAGGGCTCAGCTAAACAAGCGCTAATCGCTGTTCACGATCTCTCTGAATCGGTGATCGTTGATAATGGGCGCAGCGGGGTGTTATTGGTGCGCTATCGAGCTAATTCGAATAAATAATGGCGTTTACAAAAACTAAATCGTCTGGAAATATTCCAAACTTGATATTGCTTCTGATTTTAAAATGATTTGAAAATATATAACGTGAAACGATAATGCGAAGCTAGTATGTAATATACAGAAATATTATAGTCAAGCTGACGTAACCGATGCTGATAGAAAGACAAAAATTCAAGATAGGTATATTGCAATTTCACTACCATCTTTTAAGTGGTCTTGGTCTAGTTATTCTTAACAAAGCAATAGTGCAGGTAGAATAGAAACCAACGCTGTATTCAATTCCAGTGAACATTTTGGTATCAAAATATTGTCGCACCGCTCGCAGTTGCTGGCAGACGTCCATTAGTTAGTATCGAAAGCCGACCGCAAGGAGCGAGCGCGCGAACAACGCCGAAACCCGTGCTGATTGAAATTACTCGATGTCTTCTATTCAACAGCTCCAAACAAATTACCATGAATCTTGATAGTCGAGACTTAGCTTACGTTTCAACATTATTCCACAGAAATGCCTATCAACTTAGTTCAATCTTATGAATTTGTATGGTCGTTGACTACTTCTCGATATGATTAGTCCACGCTGCGAATATAACGTTGGTTTAACATAGAGATAATGGCTAGCATGGCCAGGTGCTAAACGTTTGCAAATAACGATAAATGTGTTATTCCACAAACACACTTACCTACTTGGTTAAGGCAAAAGAAAGTATAGATGACTGCTATCCAGTATCCACATACGTTTCTGAATGTTAAGTGCATGACCCGCGTGTGCGCAGCATATCGATGCAAAGGACAAGCCAAACTTCACACATTCACACAAGACATTCTGGCAAGTTCTGGCATCGGCAAACTATCCAGTAAACTAACAGCTCGAGGGCTGAACCGGGTTTAACGTCCCTGCGTGGAACACAGCCAAGCAATAAAACTTGATGTTTATACAACGACTCCGCAACATGCTAGTTTATGTATCGGGCTTAGTTTGAACCGTATAGTGGTATTGCTACAGCTCAGAATGGTAGATAGTCGTAATACTAGGTATTATAGCTGTTACACCCGCTGGACCGGTCGGGAGACTGTCGCATGCGTCGGACAAAGAGGGTCGGGTAAGGCTGCGGACACAGAGCTTGTTGCTCCAACAAAACCGATCCCCGGAAGTGGATCAATATACCTAAAAGTACGAAGATTATCGCTATGTGACCCAGTGAAACGTATTCCCGATTTGTATGACGAAGCTTTATTAATTTATCGGATTTTTATGGAAGTAGGAAGATCAATATGTCGAGCTGATCAAATAATGCTGCGAAATTCAGCAAAGAGGAATGATAATAAATAGAATCTACGTCTGATGGCGACAAACCAGAAAAAGCTTTGATATCATTCGACGTGAATCCAGCACCTTTCTTTGATTTAGGATCGGCAGTGGCACATCGTTCGTTGCTAAGTTCAACCAGCATGTGATTGCCTGTCATATCTCAGAACGCATGCAATATTTTTACAGAATGAATTTAGGTCATCGTCAATACTGTTGTGGTTATTAAAAAAATGTCAACTTAAAGAATTTTTAATATTTTCTAACGAATAAAACCCTGAAAGGAGGAAAATTGTTGCATTTATAAAAACGAGTATTACCTACCAGACAACTGGTGAACTTAATGCAATACATAAGATGTCTATTGGATATTTTTAACTAAATTACCTCATAATTTCACAGCTACTTCTTTATCTCTATACTTTCGGAGCTACATAGACCCAATCAAATATTTGACGATTACGAGTGGCACAGGTCGAGTAGACGCAAAATAAAAACTTCCTTTAACCTACGTAACTGTCAAAACACGCCACATATAAGAACTGTGTATAAAAGTGAAAAAGTTTCCAATTGAAAGAATTAACCGTGATATAATAGGTATGAGTGGTATGGCTGGTCACCTGTTATTGTTGCAGTAACGAGACCATTGTTCGAGGGGGTGTCATCCGACCTGCATTGTCCCTCGGCCAAGTGTTTATATCAACCTGCCCGACCAGTGACCACTGCCTTTTGTTGTCAGACTATTAACCCTTCCATTTCTGATGTTATGTAGCTTTGGTTGTATTTTGCTGCAATAGCTTTAACTTCTATTGTTCTATGCATAGAATCTAGTCTTTATTCGTTGGCTATAATCATTGTTATCATTTTTACATTCGTTTCACATGCAGTACCTACATCCAGTTCAACATCATAATAAGAACATGTATGTCTTTTAAATCATATTGGAGCTCCCTTACTCAAATGTATAAGAGACGTAACTAGAAAAGTGATAACAAATACTCCGATAAAAGTAAATCTCAAATTAATACGTCGGTACTGGTGGTAAGTACTGGAAGTATTCTCTGTAATAGGAACTCGATGTTGAGAGCTCTTACCGACCGGGAGAGAGTAAAGTGGAGGATTGTGTTCCTGGTCCCGCTCGGTAGCGTAGCCGGCCCAGAACAGAATAATTTAAATAAAGTCGCTGCACCTAGTCACATAAATAAAATAAAACATTAAATATTTAAAATATGGAGATAATCAAAACAATAGTGAATGAAGTCTTATCATAACTTTTGTTATTATAGTAAGCCTTCTTGAGGAAATCTCTAAGAAATTTAATAATAAATATATACCAAAATTTCATGTTTTCGGCGGGAGTTGAACCCGCGACCTTCCGTCAGTATGGGATGCGCTAACCACTGCGCCACGAAACAACAAGATTGGAACTGGATTGTATAAACTTCTATGTTTCTCCTGTAGGTGGAGCTAACGGTGCTGTAGCACAGTGTATAGTCCGAAGAGAGTCGCAGAGATTTTTTTTGTATTTTTTTTTTTGTTTTTGTATTTTTGATTGTGAATGATATTATTTTAGATTGTGAATGATATTATTCGACTCATAGTTTAAAGTTTATTGACAAACAAATAGTGCCGGAATATGTACATTTATGTACAATTAAAATAAATGTACCTAAATGAAATCAAATAACTTATATTACAAGAAGTTAAAATAAATTAGATATCACAAAACAAGATCTGTCAAGTGCGATTGTAACTAGCCTAGGGTTTTGAACTTTTGTCAATTATGCGTACAATACTATAGGTACCACGTACTTCGGAGATTACAGAGTAGGTAGGTAGGTAGGTAGGTACCTACTGATGTTTCTCAATTAAATAGACCCCCTCCAAAGAAAATAAGTATTTTCGACCTTTTTCAAAATATTTCTAAAAGTTTAAAACCTACCGAAATTTTGTTATTTGGGATGTACACTATTTTATTTTTCATTTGATACAACTTTTGACTTTGTAGTATTTCATCCAAATGTGTACCTAATATAAAAAATAAAAAATAAAATCTTACATTTACGCTTAAAAAACTTTTTCTTTAAAACTGTACAGGCCCACAAAATATATTATTATTTTACAAGTAACTAGCCAGTACTGGCTCAGATATTAAAGCTTTAAAGCAGTAGGTACTGTAAAAAGCGAGACCATCAGGGTTTTGAAACCGACCTCCAAATAAATAAAAAGGTGTGAAAAACATAATCCGAGAAAAAAAACCTTTACGAATTCTTCATAGTAAAGAATGGAATCAAACCTGTAATTTGTCTAAACGAGAAGATTGTTAAACTAATTCAAATTTCAGACAATTTGAAAAAAGATTTTATGAATTAAGCAAATTAAACTTAAAATTTTTAGTTTTATGGAAAGATTTTGGACCCATCCCTTCTCAACCTAAATCCGTCCCAGATGCCACCCAAGACACAAATAGTCTTGGTAACTACCATTGATGCCGTAATGGGACCAGAGGAAACGGTACAAAGCTACAAAATTCTAATATAGATTACCATAATGAACCAAATAGACCAATATGGTAATATCAAAATGTATTTCTAAACTGGCAATTGTAGTATATGATTATTATACCTGTTATGAATCTTATTACGAAATCTTTAAGAGATCATTACAAGCAATTTATTAATAGACATAATAACATAATGAATGCCTAATTATAAAATATACAATGATATTGAACGTCCCTCTACAAGGTTTTAAATAATTACAAAGCATGTTCTGAAATCTATTCATATAATAAATACATAGTGTATAGATTTTAACATCAGATTGATATAATAGAGCGCGGCAATGTCAGCTGGCAAACCACGATTAATCAGCCTGAACCTTGGAACTTCGTGCTCCACATCTTAAGGCTGATATTAATTTTCATGGAGTTAGTGCTATTATAAGTAGGTGTTATAATCCAGTTAATACTCGCTGACAAGTTTCGAAACGCTGCTGATGTTGGCAAGTTGTTAGTTTACGATCCGACGACTTAGTACCTGCGTATATACCTAGTATAGGTAGGTTAGCTACAGGCTCTTGTCTCTAAATGAAAATGATACTTCGTAGACCTTAGAAATTGAAAGCTTGTTAACGAAGACTCAATTGAAGTGCTTAAACTTGATCTTTTGTGAAAATAACAATAGCAAGCCCCGACTACTTTCGATCGAAAGTTATTTAGCTTTATTAACCAGTTTTTTCATGGGAATGCAAGACGTGACTAAATTCGAAAACACGCTAACAATAACAATGTTGCCAACTCTCTTCCGGAGAACACTTTTCGGTATTTTGGGATACAGATAATTATTTAAGTCACTACTGTTTTACGGCAACTGCTCCCTTAAGAACAGCCAACTGCTTGTATGCAATAGCCCGTAAATTTCAATGACCACAAATGGGTATAGAAAATGGGAATCCTATAAATTGTCAGGACAGTTACAACATAGTAATTCGAATGCCGTTCTATTTTACACATTGCCAAGTAAAATCCTTTTAAGAACATTTAATGTAGACCATAGTCTGGGCTTAGAACGTTTACTAATAACTTGTATAGGCGACAACGAGATTTGCATGGGGGTGTAAAGCATTAAAAATCAATATTTTACCATGCGATTTGCTTTGCTGCGTTGGTGGCCATTTCCTATAAGTACATAATTTGTTGCATTGGGGTCGATAGCTGTGGATGCGGTTACGGGATTAGATGCATTGAATGCAGCGGACGTGATGTAACAGTGAAGAATAGGCACATTTCAATTTCATTTTTATATTGCAAATTCATTTCACAGAAATCCAATTCAATTTGCTGTGGGACTGCAGATCTCAACTCATAGGACGTAGCTACTTAGTTACTTTCATTTATCTAGGCTAGAGCTAAAAAATGTATTGCACGGTAGTCTTAGGAAACCGTGAAATATGAAAATAGCAGAACAAAATATTAACTCGTTATTGGCAATCGATTAGCAATCGTGGCATTAGCGGTGTCGATTTACGTTTACAGCGATTCGTCCCATCGCGTCGCGACAGTCTCTCGTTGTTCAAGGAAAAATACAAAAGCAAAAAAGCTTCGGTAGGTAGGTAAGTACCTCGATAATCGTTTCCTGGCCGAAGGCATTGAATAATTATGAGTTTTATTCAACGTCAAAATATCAATCAAGTTAATTGAATAGCAAATCTAATGATGCGGCAGCGTTAGCTTGAACAAAAAGTTCAGCATCGTAAAAACATCGAACGTATAATGTATTTTAAATTGAGACGCAATTTGCATATAATAAATAATGCTGGACAATCCACACAGCATCATCTATCCCCAAGCTAAGCAGAACTTGTGTTATGGGTACTGGTGACGGTGTGGTAGGGGTGACTGCTATACTAAATACAATATATTACATAGTTAGATTTTCATACATATAAAACGACCAGAAAACCTTGAACAAATATCTGCAAATAATACAAACATGTTTCCAAGCGAGAATCGAACCAGCAACCTCATGGGTCGCAGACGACCTTCGCCCACCGTGCCACATAGGTCGCAATATCTAATATAGGACTGTAAATACGAAAGGAACGTGTTGTTTATATTAGGGACATCTGTGTATGTCATCGCTCGCGCTTGGAGGCACGCAGTCTGCCACTCAAGGATAAAGTGGCGAACTATAAATCTTATCTACCCACAGCACAGCATTTACTAAACATTTACCTATACCTACTTTAATAACAATATACGTGCTTATGCTGATATTTCGCCTATACGAGAAACTTTGGAGCCTAGACTAAAGTATTCAATTAAAGTTTTCTTTAATAAAACTCCCAAAGGTGAGGGAATGAAAGGCATCGACGAGTGATTTAATTAAAAACCAGAAATTTGGAGAGCAACGCACCACACAAAATCATAGAAACCGATCGTGTCACTTTTGAAATCGCTTTTATTATAGTGACTTTTCGAAATGTTCTTGTAAACGCTGTTTTACGTTGACATTCGGGTTTTATTTCAAGGCTAAACTAAATATCATGTTGGGAACATGCGTGTATGAGAATTACTATGTATAACAAAACCTTTATAACCAATTTTACATAACTTTATAAAAGTACCAAAATAAATAACTGTACAAATGACAAGTACGTTTTTCCACAAAACAATTTAACGCGAGAATTGTTCGTGCGTGAAATCCATACAATTCTCCCACAATATAAATCCATATCAGCCCAGATATTAATCTCGCTTTGCACATGCCAACAAAGGTGCAAATTGACGCCTTTTATGTAAAACTACCAACCAGGTATGTTATAAGCTAAGTGACTACTTAAGCACGTAAATAACTTAATCTTAAAAGGTTGAGACAAAGTGTGCGGACGTTTTAGCACAACTATGTTGCCATAGAGATTAACTTGTACCTTTATGCTTTTAGTCAGTTTAATCTGCCTTCTATTTATCTTCTTACGTGTATAATAATCTATATCTAACGGGTTGAAATATTCATGAGTATCGTGTAGAGTCGGCTTGCTTGGGAAGAATGCGGTACTGATGCAATAGGTCCACCTGCGCTTGCGTCGCCAAGCGGTCTTCCAAGCCACTTTAGACGTTTCAACATATCATATTATTATATATCAGGCATTCGAAATGATGAAATTTATAATTTGAATCTAAATCTCGTGAAAAAAACTTTGCTTTGATACAGTAAACGAAGATGCAAATGTGAAGGTAGATTTTGAGCAGTTTCTGATAGTTTGCAGTCCTCTAAAAAAAGATAAAACCATTCAATTACCTCTTTAAGTAATAAGGTACAGCCTACTTACATTACAAATTATATCAAGCTTTATTATTACTCATATTTCCTCTATTATTATTATAGGTAGGTACTTACATAATCATGTATGAATGTTTCGGAACTCGAGTGACACCAGTGAGAACATGAGTTATTATTTTTACTGATTATTTTGGTTGTCACAAAATAAAATGAACTGATGAAATTAACCCACACGGTAAAGCTGAAATGAAATGCTAATCCTTGACGGGAAGGTCCCTACCACTTACATAATAATTATTGTAAAACCAATACAAAGGGCTCAAATTAACCTAAATATCCATTACAAAAGGAGACTGGCAAAACCTGTTGCGAATCCAATCATTAATTCAATAAAATCATAAAGAGGGTCATATACCTAAATGGCTCCGCAACGAGCACGCCTAAAGTTAGCGTATTAATCTCTGACAACCGTAGAGTAAACAGTCAATTGGCACGGTATGATTGTATACAGAATTGCCACTTGACGATGATAGTTTCGATATTATACACTATATTGAAAATTCTGATCACTCAGCAGCAACTCATGCTAGTCATAATCCTCCGCTGGTAAGTACTATGGCGCGAGTGCGATCATGTCATATTCAAGTTTATTATTTTAAGTTATGCCATATTCGTCCCTAGAAAGTTCGGCCCACTTTAAAAAATCTCCTTTCGTCTCACTTTGTATGCCATATTCGGCCCTTAATATATTTTATCTAGATAATTTTCTTAGGAGCTCTATGTTCAGTTTGACAATTATACCGCGAGTACGTTGGCGTAGTCGACGTCGTGCCAACCATATACAGCACATGAAACGTGTGGATATGAAATAACCCAATACAAAAGTGAGACTTCAAATTCTGGCTTAACCGTGCTTTGCTCAGGTACTCAATGTAATAATGCACGGGCATTAAACTTTATCGCCCATTGAGTGGATATTATCGATATCCAGTGATTTAATACTACTATCGTTCTCTGATATATACAATTAGAATAGATGGTGATAGGCTGCGATTTAGTTTCAAATGATTTTCGATTCAACAATTTACAGAAGTTCTTGGAACCAGTCACAATTATAGCGTGAATAGTTTACTATCAAAATGGTCAGAGATTCTAGTGAATACGTAAACTTAATGATGGTTATGTAATTGATTGAATCGACTATCATTTGCGAGCATATATCTAGGCAAATAGGAAAGATAAAAACATATACCTAACAAGCGTTCGAGTTCTAACTTCTTCAATGACGGAGAAGAGGTTATACCAAGAAAAACTTGAAGCTATTAGAATAGGATACTTTCCAGAATCAGTTTTATCATTGAGGAATTCCTACTAGAGCTTTCCTCTCAAGCAAGATTTATTATTCTAGCTACAAGACGGGTGTAAACAAAGCAATGTGATAAACGTTCTACAGCAAACGCAGTAGAACTTGCTTCACGTTCTCCCTGAAAGCACTTAGAATATAGATAATGCTTTATCAAGAAATGTTTACATGCATTGCAAAGCAGGAAATAATAACTATATATATAGGTATGTAAGTATGTACTTGAGGCTGGTTTTAGAGTCACGCTGACCGTCGGCGCTGAAGCCTACGCACGTAGCTCTCACGCGTAGCTGTCTGCGGCAACTCGTTTTAGTGTCGTGCTGAACGTCGTGGAGTACAGACATGCACAATCAAATGAGTGTTCGAGTTGCTGCCGTGTATTTTTTATGGAAAAAGAAAAGACTTCAACAACAACGAAGAAAAAGACAAGTTCATCCACTTATTTCTCAAAGATTGCTAGTGGGGGCATTTGTTACATTGTTCAATCAGTTAAGGGTGTATACTACCTCAAACTGCAAATTTTCAACTCCGCCGGATGTCCATATCGTCTAAACTACTGAATATTTAACTTTGAAATTGATATATGGTAAAGTTCAGGACTTAATCTATCGATCATATGTTTCGAAAACACGATTCCATAAAATTTTCTCGATAGAAAAAAATCACAAAGTTACCTCTAAATTTTTACTAAAACCTAAATTTCTCAATAAATACAGAAGTTCAGATCTTGACAATAAGCGTGGTAATAGAATTAAGTATAGTAAAAATGTTATATGTTTCGGTTTTTTCAAATAATGTCCTAATTAATAGATAATAAGCTAAAACTTGATTTTTGGTGATTTTTGGACTTGCGTTGCAATGCCCTGTCCCGCTCTTATGAACGCAAAATCATATGTCTAGCCTTTTCGCACAGAGTTGAGGTTGTATGCGCCCTTAAGAGATGACGAAATCAAATTCTTTAACTACTTTCGCATGTCATCACGAACTTTCGACGAGTTATTGGCAAAGCTACATGTTAAGTTACTACGTTGCAGTTACAAGCGTTTACCTATATCACCAGCTGAACGTTTGATGGTTACTTTAAGGTAAGAAAAAAACCAAGTTGTTTACGTTTTTTTTGCCCAGTATCAATATCGCGATTCATTGTTGCGCTCGTCTGTCCCCGTCGGCGCGCGCGTTTAATGTAACTCTGTAACGATAACGGAGTTCGGAAGCGCGTCGGCGCCGCGTGCTCAGCGGCGCCGACGCGTGGCGCGTACGCGCGCGTATGCACAGCGCTGACAGTGCTCAGCGCTGAGTCGTCGGTGTTATTCTAAAACGCTTCATAAGTAATCATACATATTGGCCTGTCAGCGCCGACGGTCAGCGTGACTCTAAAACCAGCCTGAGTGTCTGTTTACCAGAGATATGGTTGACATTTCCTATGACGTGGTGACAGGAGTAGTTATGTCATAACATAGAACTATACAAGATTGAAAGGAAAGGTTGAAATTATAGTTTATTTACATGAGTGTAAATAAATATATTTAAATGGAATAATTTCTAGTTGATAAATATCCAAGACATGGCCAAGGATATAAAAAATGGCCATGGCGATGGAATAATTCGTTGGAGAATGTACGAATTTAGCTGTGTCCGTCGCGTGGAAGTTGCTAAAGAGTTATTAAAGCTATTAATTTTAAGCATAACGATTAGCGAACATAAAGGTTTCCAACCATAGACATAGGAAAAAGTTCAGACGTAATCCTATCAAATCAAACTTGAATCCTAACAATGGCGGAATGACATTGAGTGTCAGTGTATAGAGAGTTGCCAACAGAAGAAAAAATTACCCATAATTTTTATAAATATTCTTCCTAATAATTGTTTACATATGAATATGTAAATTATAATGAATCATTTTGGGTACTGCTTTAGCCACGGTAATCGTGTTTATTAGTCCTACTTTTTATAATTTTCAATTTACGCCAGCGCTTTATTTTTATTTATTCATTTAATTAGAACGGTCATACAACCACTACACTAACTAATAAAAATTAATTAAAACAATAAATATCGCACGAAAGTGACAGTAAATCTGGATTATGTTAATGAAAATAATCATTCAACAAATTATTTTGAAAATATTAATTATTAATATTATGGTGCTAACTGCAGTGAATTTGATTGTTCCCGGGATTACATAGTAACCCCTATTTGCTAATCGAAGAAATTTCAACAAAATCTGTTTAGGCCTCTGAGTGTGTGTGCAGAAGTAACAAACATAAACAAACACATCCAGGGCCAAAGTCTCCGTTCCATGTCTAATTTTAGTTTGAATAAATTATTATTTGTGCCTATTAACTGGCTGGCAACATTTTCTGCCTGCGGCTTCGCATACGTTGTTCAAAAGGAAATGCCTAACCAATATAATAAAAAAAAAAACAAATTAAAATTTATTAAATATAGTTAATAAAATATAATTATTTAAATGTACATTTGCAGCCATATCTTATGATTGTTACTGGGAAGATCAATGAAACGTTCCTAATAATGAAAAAAATATACATTATGCTCATATTCATTGTTTATTGATACATAATAAATAAAAAAATATTTATACCTACATTAAAATGCCCGAATGCTTTTACAGGAAAAATCTTAATGCACACTGCATGCTACACTAGATTTAGTGGGATTTAATTTATTTTAACTATGACATTCTTTGATAATGCGAATTCAATTTAACTTCCAATTTTCATCACCCGGAAATCTGAAGAACATTTTGACTATCAGTATGCCCCACGGCTATCGATAATCTCGATATAAGATCTGCGTAGCATGATCGTCAATAAAAGTATTATCCAAATGGGTTCAGCTATTTTGGAGGTTAGCACAAATAAAAAACAAACATACCTAGGTATTTCGAAATTCGTATCCCTAAAGCTAAGCTATTGTATAGATATTACAAACTGAAATTCAATATCCTTATTATATTTCGAATACTTAACACATATTATTTTATATAACCAGAATGATGAAATGCCTATTTACCTGATTCATAATTTAAAGTCAATGAAATATGTGAATTAAAACATTTTTAATATCCTCCCACACTTAATGATCAAATGAACTTACCCTTACGTGAAGTTTGATCATAATTATGTGAACAGCTTCATTCGATGCGATTTTGAGGTTTAACATGTTGTAGTAGCGTTTCCTAGTACTAGCCTTGCACACGATATTTCAAAGTTATTATTTTATTAAGAAATCTAGTTGCTATTTTGACTTAGCAGACCCTGTATTGACTCTAAGGTACCGTGCTGCCCTCTTATTGGCTCTACCGTTCGTGACGTTGTAGGGTCGTTATATCTCTACCTGCTTACCTGCGCTCCGACTTTCTTGTCATTTTGTTTAAAGATATGTAAAAATTTCACTATGGGATGGGGTTAAAATAAGGGTGGGTGTATATAAATCGCATCGAATGAAGCTGTTCACATAATTATGATCAAACTTCACGTAAGGGTAAGTTCATTTGATCATTAATTATGTATCACAGCTTCATTCTTAGCGATTTTGAGGTTTAACATGTTGTAGGATGTTCAGAGAATAACCATATAGTGAAATTTTTCAAAATAATAAAAGTATACATTATCAAATAATTTTATTTATGTAATAAGATATTCCTTATATCAAATCTAATCCTATTAATCTTATGACTCTAATATTGATCTGGCAAACTGAGTAGTATCATGCATAATCTCTCTATTATAGAACCTGGCAAAAACACATGAATTTTGTGTCCAGCCAGCGGTTTTCCTTATTGTATCTAGACTTATACCTGCTCTGTTGGCTCTTGAGGTCGCCGCATGTCGCGTGCTGTGAGCACTGAACACGCTGGTGTCAATACCACTGCTCTGTAGGGTATCTTTAATCCAGTGACTCAATCGTTGGGAGCTCAGTTTTGAGTAAGGCCTACGGTAACTGATAAAAAGAAACTCATTGCTAACAGATCTTAGCGAATGAGTTCTATTAATATACGACTCTAGGCATGTTGCTGGACATATTTCTGGCCTTTCAGTGAAGTAAGGTATTTTAAGAATTGGCTGGAATCTATTAAGACCAGAAGATTTTATTAAATCAGGAATAACTATCGTTATTTCATTACCATTGTTGACCGTTATATTACCAATTTTTATGAGTGAAAATGTTTGCACCCTATGAGCAGTGACAAGAGCCAGCAGAGTAATTGTCTTTTTGGAAAGGGTTTCTAGATCAAGATTTTCATGAGGCCATTTTTGGGCTAGAAAATCCAAGACTTGTGCTGGATCCCAAGTGATATTATACCGAGGCAAAGAAGGTCTCAATCTAAAAACCCCTTTCATAAACCGCTTTATCCTGTCATCATTTACAATAGTGTTTCCTAAAATAATAGACAGAGCAGATTTGTAGGCATTTACAGTTCCATATTTAGCACCTCTGTGAAATACCTCACTTAAGAAATCTAGAATCCTTGGGACAGATTTTTCTAAATGATGAAAATTTTGACGTCTACAATATTGTACCCAGGCTTTTATGCAAACATCGTACTGTTTGTATGTATTTTCTGAGAGTGAGGAAAGTATTATTTCGATCGCAGGAGGGGACAGGTCTTGGAACGCCTGCCGGAGAGCTTCGCGGCAATCAATGTCAGTGTGCTGTGTAGATTGTGGACTGATCTGAAAGGAGATTTTAAAAGATTTTTATCTGGATAAAAGTATAAAATGTCAGAGATAAGAAGCTCTTGAAACAAAGGGAACCAGGGCTGTGAAGCCCAATTTGGGACAACTACGATGCCCTCTGCTCTGTCAGTAACAATTTTTTGTAACATTTTTAGTATAAGAGAGAATGGCGGAAATGCGTAAAATGTCAACTTTGACCACGATATAGTAAAAGCATCTACTGCCCATGCTTCCGGGTCAACCTTCCAGGTGACGTATGTTGAGCATTTACTGTTACTACGACTTGCAAATAAATCTATTGTTGGAACACCTAACTGTAATTTTATTTTATCAAAAGCAAAGTCTCCTAATTCCCACTCGGTATCATTAAACTTCTTTCGCGACAAGGAATCGGCTTCAAAGTTATCTTTAGTGTTTATATATGATGCAAAAATTACTATTTTACGCTTTTCACACCATTGCCAAATGGATCTTGCTATATCATTTAAGTGTGGGTATTGTATACTGCCCATTCTATTTATACATGAAATAGCTGTTGTATTATCGATACGTAAGAGTATTTCACAATCAAAACAATCCTTAGCGAATACTTTAAGTGCAAAGAAAGCTGCTTTTAACTCCAAGATGTTAATATGGAGATCCTTTTCGTCATCTTTCCAATAGCCGTAAGATCGATTATTATTACACCAGGCCCCCCAACCTGTACCTGATGCGTCTGAAAATATTTCGGCATGAAATAAATTATATCTAAAAGGATTACTACCTGTTTTAATATTTTCAATCCACCAACAAAAATCACTTTTGATATGATTAGGAATACTAATATTCTGATTATAACTTGGATTTTTTAACAGAGACAGGTACTTGTGTCGTTCTAATAATTTTGTATACATCCAAGAGTACTGTATGGCTGGGCAGATAGATATAAGCAGCCCAATCAACCGGGCAAATTCTCTAAGTTTACATTTTTTACGAGTTAATAAATAGCTGAGGTTGTCTATTATTTTATTTATCTTATGATCAGGTAGAGTAAGACACATCTCATGAGAATCAAAGATAAAGCCTAAAAATTGAGTACGAGTTTTGGGAGTTAAGCAGCTCTTGTCATAGTTTATGACGAAACCCAGACTTTCTAGTAATAACCGAATAATATCAACATTTTTTAAGCAAGATTCAAATGAATATCCTATTACCAATATATCATCGAGATATTGGACAGTAGTGATACCTTGAGATCTTATGTATTTCATGACTACCTTAAGGATCTTCGTAAATACATAAGGGGCAGTGCATAAGCCAAATGGTAGGCAATTAAATTGATATAAAATATTTTTATATTCAAAACGTAAGTATTTTTTGAACTTTTCATGTATTGGTACCAAAAAATAGGCATCTTTTAAATCTATTGTTGCCATGTAACAATTTTGTCTTATAAGTTTCGTAGCTGTACGATAATCTTCCATTTTAAAATGAGAATTTTTTATGAATTTATTTAATCATTTTAAATTTAAAATAAAGCGTTTGTCTCCATTTGGCTTCGGCACTAAAAAAATACTAGATATAAATTGCCCTTCTTCATAATTACATCTAGAGATTGCTCCAATAGACAAAAGCGTGTCAATGGACTTTTGAAAATCAGTTGCTTCTTCTATAGATTTGCCGTTATTTATCGGATGGTCATTTCTAGATGGAATTGAAGTAAACGGTAAAACATAGCCTTTTATCCAAGATAAAACGGTTGAGTCTGATGTTATATCTGCCCATCTATGAGCAAACCGCTGAAGTCGACCCGCGTAGCTTACCCCATGTTCGTCTATTTCCTGTATGTCGTCTTCCGGACTGGTGAGCGGTACCGCCCCGGATACCGCCCCGGATACTGCCCCTGATACTGCTGGTTCCGCGGAGGATTGTTGTTCCTGGACGTGGACGGGCGCTGGGTTGGCTGATTTCTTTCTGCAGTCGGCGCCTGTCGATGCAGAACTTTGTAGTTTAAATTTTTCTTGCCGCTGTTTTTTATAAACTGTTTTTTATTGAACGGCTGTTTTGACGGCACTTTTAATCCCTCTGCGGATTTTTGTATAGTTTGCGCCGCTTTAATTTGCTCTGTCAGTTTTTCTCCGAAAAGAAACTTATCTCTATATGTGTTAACCAAGGTTTCTTTGAGATCTGGTTTTACTGACGAAACGACGAATGTTCGTCGAGTTTTTGTGTCTTGAAAATGACTATCGCACAATAGACGGCAGGCATCGCTAAGGGGCTTCAAGACTTTTTCAGGCGCTTCTTTCGCAATCAACGATTCAGTTGCCTGGGCAAGAGCAGCAAGAGCTGTTCCAATTTGTTGTTGTTTTTGTTTTAAACTCTGATCTCTCTTCTCCATAAAATCAGTGAGTGCTACCTTAACTTCGGGATTTAGCACTGGTGCTAGAAGCAAGTCACAGTTTCCAGGGACTAGGTATTCCTGTTGTATTTTGTCCTTTGACTCCTTCGCTAATCCCTTAGATAGTACTTCTTGCCATCGTGATGCGATCGCTTGGTGAATATTTTGTCCAAGGGAAGTTTGGGTTTTTGGGGCCTCGCCCAATAAATTCAATATTCCTTCATCAAGCTCTATCCGTGAGGGTTCTAGATCTTCCGATTCGATATTGTTTGACGCAACATTTTCATGGACTATTGTCTGCTCGAATACCGGCAAAGTTGACGGGCCTGGGAGCGGCTCGTCCCGCCATGATGGGCCTGGCAGCGGCTCTTCTTCAGTTGCTGATGCCCGCGGAATGGGTGATTGTGAGCGTGGTGTGCGAGCTTCACTCTGACCAGTGCCTGGAAACAGTTCATGATTAGAATTTCTGGTTTACAGAAATAGATCTGATGGAGAAAACTCTCATCACTAATCATAGAGTAACGGATAGGTTTGATTAGAATTCTTGGTAAACAAGAATAGATCTGAAGGAGAACCAAAATGGAATCTCACATCACTAATCAATATGTTATTTCTATATAGATTATATTTTTACGATTAGAATTTCCGGTAAACAGAAATAGATCTGAAGGAGACAGTCTGAAAGACAGCTCTCATCACTAATCGGCCACAATAACCTATTTTGCCATTTAGACAAAATAATATTGCGTACTAGGTCAGAAATAATCATTTTATAAGTACTCACGTGGTAATTCATCTTCGGAAGAAGATGATAAAACCCTTATCCTTCGAAGACGGGGCTGTAGCTGCTCCTCTAACTTCCTTATTTTCTGACGTATTTTTTCGTCCTTATCCCTGCACTTCCTTTTGTGGCCTCCCATAGCTTCACTTATTACTTTATAAAGTAAATTAAACAGTAAGCGCAGATACGTGCGAAGGCTTGAGCACGAGAACACGTAATGACAAGAAAGTCGGAGCGCAGGTAAGCAGGTAGAGATATAACGACCCTACAACGTCACGAACGGTAGAGCCAATAAGAGGGCAGCACGGTACCTTAGAGTCAATACAGGGTCTGCTAAGTCAAAATAGCAACTAGATTTCTTAATAAAATAATAACTTTGAAATATCGTGTGCAAGGCTAGTACTAGGAAACGCTACTACAACATGTTAAACCTCAAAATCGCTAAGAATGAAGCTGTGATACATAATTACTGGAAAATTGACATGTTTACATGTTGGCAACACTGGCTAGATTTTGTGCGTATAGTTTGATTTTTATGTTGATAATAATTTTGCGTTAAATCGAAAAAATAAGTTGGTGAAATAAGAAATTTATCTACGAAATGTGATCCGGTGTTTTTTATTGACAAACGCATTGTGATTTTGGCAACATCTGACCACACAAGACGGCGTTTTTCGTTTTGTTTTGATTTGTTTATATGATGTTATTAGGTTCGTGTCTATGGGCGTTATGGCGGCGACTGACATACTATTTGAATCATAAACAGTATGTCAGAGTACCGAGTGCTTCTTTTTATTTTTTATGAAACTCCTTCCGTACTTTCCAACCTTGTTCATTCATTTTAACTGCTGATTGTGTGCCGTACGTACAGTCAGCTGCACTAATATGTATACACTCCCAACATTTCATATTGATGTATACGTGAACCTTTCAAATTAAAGTATACACCACAATTTTTCAAATTGATGTAGTCATGGTACTTGTCAAAACGTGGTATACAGATTTTCATAATAATGTATACACTATTTAGTCAAATAATTGTTTACCATCGAATAACAAATTAATGTATTCAAGACCACGCCTTAATAATATATGCAAAAAAAGAATGTTACAAAAATGTATTCAGGTGTTAAATATGTTATTAAAAAGGCTTTTTCACTTAAAATCCTGCAAGTCATCATAAATATATACACGACCTTAATTATGTATCCATAATGAAGGGCCATAAATATGTATACATCAATTTGTACGATGTTTTTCATTGACATGTATACAAAATGTTTTATTTTATAAAACGCTTTTTACTCAAATTCCTACAAAGTATCATAAATATGTATCCACTGCAAGGCCAAAATAATGTATACATAATTGATAGTCATAAAAATGTACGTAAATGTGCATTTTACGTAGTATAATATAGTAGTAGGTCTTTTGTGACTTTTGACTTGACCTCAGTAGTGACGAAGTGAGTAAACTCAAGCATGGGGGTGAAAAAACATCAATTAGGTAAATATTTTTTTAGTATTCTTATTTTATCTTTTCACACTAAACACATTTTATGCTATTTAATGAAGTAGTTAAATAAGGTATTGTAGGCCCCTCCAGCATCAATCACTGCTTATAGCCGGTCGTGCATGGAAGAAACCATGTTTATGCACACTTTGAAAGCTTTCCCAAATGTCATAAACCATGATTAGGGCTTTCTTTGTCCTACACTCATTTGTGTCCCATTGCTGAGCCATCAATCCCAACGATGGATTCGATGGGGTTGAGATCGAGATTTTTTGGAGGCCAGGGCAACTTGTTGACCATTCTGTGGTTCCATTGCTCGATACACTCGGGCGTTATGAATGGCCGAGCTGTCTTGCACGAACGGAACAGGCCCAGCACCTGGAAAGTAATCTTTCACACTTGCCCTAAACACCTCTTCCAATACTTCAGTATATTGGAGGTTGTTGATCCGACCCTCAATTTGGGTCAACGCCCCGGGACCACTGGCATGCATCCAGCCCCATACATCGAATACAACATAATCAGCAAACACAGGGTCCCTACTAGAGTTTGCGAAATCTCGTTCTCTTATTATCAAATTGCTCACAATTTCTTTAATTTTTTTTGCCTTTTAAATTAAAAATTAACGGACTCTGAATAATCTAATGATAGAATAATTGCCTTTTAATTGTTTTAAATTTCTTGCTTACATGAGGATATGCAAAAAATTTAAAGAAATTGTGAGCAATTTGATAATAAGAGAACGAGATTTCGCAAACTCTAGTAGGGACCCTGTGTTTGCTGATTATGTTGTATTCGATGTATGGGGCTGGATGCATGCCAGTGGTCCCGGGGCGTTGACCCAAATTGAGGGTCGGATCAACAACCTCCAATATACTGAAGTATTGGAAGAGGTGTTTAGGGCAAGTGTGAAAGATAGATGAGAGAAAGAAAATCTGTATACCACGTTTTGACAAGTACCATGACTACATCAATTTGAAAAATTGTGGTGTATACTTTAATTTGAAAGGTTCACGTATACATCAATATGAAATGTTGGGAGTGTATACATATTAGTGCAGCTGACTGTACACCTGAGCAAACGACTGATAAAAGTTATGAACAATGCTTGGGAACTTAAGTTACCTCGAGGAACTAAAACTTTTACAAGCGATATCTCATAGTATCCTAAAGTCTTTAATCTATAGGCGCTTAATAGATTACGTACGATTATTGCATAATATTTTACTTTATAGGTTTATTTATAAAGTAGAAGATGATGGTACCATGATGGTACCTATATTATCTTGGCATCCATTTACTGATTCAAAGCTCCGGGATATATGGTATTAAGTTAAATAACGGTAGGTGATTAATACAAGTTAGAACTCCAACCAGTCCTCGTAATTGCGTTTACGGGGTTTGAATTCTAATCGTTTGCAGTTGGGTATCACAACGTTAACTGCAGAAAGCCAACTATCCCAACTAGTACTTTTATGTTCTGATTCTACACTCACTGACTATTCCAACATCACAAGACTAGATAGAAGATTACGTTCCTAGGTGACTCGGTCTTAAATATCACAATCTTCCGGCAAACCAAGATTTCAAATTTCAATAACTTAATTTTTAGGCAAACAAAATAAGCGCTCAGACAAGTCAAATTACAATAATAATTGGCCGTCCTTACTTCATTTTTTGTTCGTATTTAGCTGTAAGTTTTTCTAAAATAAACAAATACGACCGAGATAAATAACAAAAACTGGAGGAGGCCTTTAGAAAGGGGTTCCTAAAGGTAGTAGAGTGCACAAGAATAACATTTACCGAACGACAATAAAAACAAAGTAGGGCATGAGGGTTCGATTCCAGCTTCGGGACAAAATATCTTGGCACGATCAAAAAGTTTTGATATCTTTTCAAGATATTTGTTCGGCGTGTTAAGGTCGTTTCCTATATAAATATATATCTATGTAATATACTGTATATTTATCTATGAAGTAAGTCACCTAGTGTGCATAGCACAAGCTCTGCTTAGCTTGGGCCTAGATGTTGCTGTGTGGATTGTCCAGCATTATTTATTCATTATATCAGCCTGGAATAGCCCCATTTTCGTTTCTGCCAGCCTCATCCTGTACTATACAAAACACAATATAATAAAAAAACACATCTGTAACTTTTCAATAGACATAAGTTCCTTCAGCGCAAGACTCTCACGACCGAACGCGACACCAGGGACCTTATTCTCTCATAGGAGGTTCCTTGCTCAAACCGTGTGACGTCATAACGTTTTCTATATACGGATTTGTCCGATTCCAGGTAGCTGTCTTGACGTATCTGTGTAACGCGGTTGAATTGGCAATAGTGAATACGGCCCAGGGCTCGATAATACCTTTACATAACAGTCACGTAATTTAGCAGTTGAGCTTAAAGTTCAGTTGGTCTCATTAGAGCTTCCTTTGCCGGCAGGTGCATTTGTTGCGTTTCTATTGGACGAACGGGATGCGCACGCACATACTCTGATTTATAACGCGGGTGCAGCTGCTAAAGGTTTGTGGAGACGTTGATAGTTATTTTGAAGCCGTATTTCTTACGATTTAAGTTCCGGTTTCATTCAAAAATCTCGGTAAATCTGTGTTGCCGTAACTTTGCCAGAGTCTTTTAAAATCCAGAGGTAAGACCTATAAGAACATAAACAATTATAATTAAATAACCAAATTAGAAATAGTATTTACAATTTAAACAATTAATCTAACTGCAGACTGCTGCACTGTAACTATACTAGATAGCTCAACTGATCCAAATCAATACCAGTCAGAAGCGTCCCCAAAATTACTGACTTTTAGGGTCTAATAATATGCTGAGACAAAAAATTATGAGTTCGTCAATCACTTACAATTATGATTGACAAAATCTTAATTTGATTGTTAATCTCTACTGTCCCACTGGAAACAAACCAACTACAAAATTGTCACTTATTTTGGTGCAAGTTGATATGCCAGTGAAAAGTACGCCTTATGCCACTAAAACGGCAGGTGGTAAGAACAGACTTGGGACTTGAATTACAAAGAGGAAGTCAATGTTTAGATAATGTCAAAAGGAGGAAGTTCGAGATCCATATTCAACAGAGCTTGCCAATCTTTATTGGGTTGGGTACACGTATTCCTAAGTATTACTTAACTTGCCCATCTAGTTAAATATTTTTACGGAAAATTTAAATAGATGGGCAACATCTAGTTAAATTTTACGTAATAATAAATAGACAATTCCTTTCTAAATAGTTGATTATTTATTTAATGGATCAACAAGATTTCTGAGACAAGGAAAATATTTGATCTTAAATCATTCAAAATAATCATTTCAATATATGAGTTAATAGTAAGTATAACTAACTTATTATCTCTAATAGAATCACAGTAAGTAATCAGGTTCTAGTTTCACAGATAATTGCATTGTTCAAACTTTAGTTGGACACTGAATAGTAAATGCTAGCTGAATAGAGCCATTAATTTTTTAATGCCACTTGTATTTTCTTAAGCATTCAAGTGAGTGCCAATATTCTACGGTCATAATTATTCCACAGAGCCTTTCCATTGCAGACGGTTTCAGTACCTCATTTCGAAATAGATTTTCGTTTGTCTTCAACCCTTATGTAACTCATCTGCGTAGGTTGTTCTTTGCCTTGCTAGTGCACACTGTTGATTGATACTTGCCAGTTCGAGCAGTCGCAATTTACAAAAACACCTTTCATTTGGCACAGACAGTTCATTCAGTGGTAGTCAGTTTTTAGCTTAGGACGTTCATACCTTTGCGGTCTGGCGTGACTAGGGACATGACAGCGACGCCGGGCCAGGCACGGCCTTGCCCACACGCGATATTACCACAAACTGAGAAAAAACTGATATTATATCAAAATTATGGCGAAACTACGAATCGAATTTACTTTGCCTTGATAAATTTATCTGTTTTCTAGCTTGTTAGGTTCTTGGGGAAGTAAACCTTCAAACGCCTGGATTATTGCGGTTTAATTATTTTTTTCTGTAAGTTATTGCCTAAATCCTATGGTCATCTAAAAAGTCTTAAAGACAGGTAAATATCACAAATATTTACTGGGACATGTCATGCCTATAAGTATAGTTTACGAGGTCGGTGTAGGTAAATATCTTCCTCATCAGGAAAATGCTGTTATATTTGAAAAGTAGGGGTAATGACCGCCCTGGGAGATAGTACTCTAATGGTGTTCTTAATCGCCAACCGCGAGGAAATCGAGGTGTGGGTAATTAGCATTAATCATAGCGATGTGGGCCCGAGGAGTAATCGAGATCATCACTTGTGGATGACGCCTGGCTTGCTCATGTATGTAGTGCAAGAGACTTACACTACACTGTTCGTCACTTGGATATCAGAATGCCCAGAAAAGTACAAAGTTGGCCATTCAGGTCTATCTCCGTGGAAGTCTTATTATGGCGGCCTTTTATAGTATGCAAGTCATCGATAGTCATTAACGCGAATGGAGGAGAAACGGAGAAGACCTTTAAGTCTTCTCCGTTTCTCACATCACAACATATCGTTAGTCCTCAACCAATATTATATGACCATAAATTTTTGCTCGAATCGAATACAGAAACCCGAACAGAATCTGGACTTGACGATCGGGCTTAAACGAAATCGATTAAAATACAAATGACATTTGTTACGGTGATTTTGATTATCTTGGCCTTATTCTCTATGAAATAGGAGATTCCTTGCCCAAACCGTGTGACGTCACAATCTGTTCTAAATACGATTTTGTTCGATTCCATGCCGCTGTCTTGTCATATCTGTGAAACACGCGTGGATTAGCAATTGTGAATAAAGGCCCAGGACGAAGTAAGAAAACGACTCTTGTCTTCAGATCTCTCTGGTATATACTCCGGTTATGAATGAGGCTACGACAAAAGAAACGCTGTGCAGATGACGCTGACTAATAGCTGGCCGTCACTTAGCAGTGGCATAACCTCTCTTTGGGTTAATTAGAGCTCATGTGATGGACAAAGACTACTCTAGTGAATGTGGTTTGCTTCCTGAAAATAACAAAAGTTGTAGGAAAAGCTTGGTTTTGCATACACGTCGCTGTTATGCCCAACTCAAAGTCTTTTTTCTTTAGGTATAATTATTATTTATTTGTCACAAGTGTTGGATGAATTTTAATTTTGCGAATATCATACGACAGGCTGCTTCTAGGCTAAGACTTTTTTATTCTACAAAGAGTACACTTTAAGTTTCAGGATAAATTTAGGTATACGGTTAGGTTCTTATTTCAAGGGTACATTCTCTACACGACGCTTTAGGTAGAGTCTAGTGACCGATGTCATAACAGGTGTGCGTATTATGCACAAGTTTGCCATTCTACTAAACTTCTAAACAATTTATGTTTATCCATAAGCCATATCTAGGTAATAATAGGTAGGTACATAACTACTTATTGTGATGTAATCGTAAGTTACGCCTGCAGGCGCGGAAATCAAAATGAAAAATAGCCGTCATAGTTTCATAACCGAATCTTTATCGGCGATTTATAGATCGAGTCTTTTAAAAATGCACTACCGGCATGTACGAGCACATTATTAATAGAAGGCATCAAATGAGAATGATTTTGTAAAATAGTCAGCGAGTAGGAGATATTTTCGGTTTTAAATAGCTATTTATGGTCGTAAAAAGACGGTGACCGATTACAGCAAACCAAGGCTTATTTGACCTGGCTACGGTTCAGCAGTTCGTCACAGGCTGTCTCCATCATCGACAGTTACCTACCTAGCTATTTCTGCTTTTTATCGGCGCCAATAACCGTTAAATTCGATTACTACGTGTACCCAGATGAAATCGACAGTTGCCTAATAAGATTTTGCAGTTACAGGTTAGTTACTCGAAACACAAATATTGCTCAACCAAGTAAAAACAACTTCATTATACCCACCTAAATAGTATACAAACTGTAGACAATCTAATAAATAAGGCACATTATTATCTAGTAAATCACATAAACCTCAGGGTTTTTGGCTTCATATAACTAAAACTTTTTAGCGATAAATACATTGAAGACTAGTTCCGAAATTACAAAAAATATTTTAAAAAACATAGATGTTAACTCACAAGTCAAGCTGATTTTAATTTTAAATTGAGTAGAAATGTGGGTTTATTGTTTATTGATACACAAATTGGCTGCCCGTGATTTATGAAGTTACAGCCGCACCTTGAGCGATCAACATAAATTAGTACCTAGATATAAAATGGAGGAAATATGGATGAATACAATATTAATGAAGATGGGTAAATCAAAAACCTTGACTTGGAAACTAATCGAACGGCTTATGTAAATAGTTAATGTCGCTATAAGTTTTATCATTAAGTACCCGTACTTAATATTATAAATAAAAAGATAAAAGTACGTATACGATCGAAGTAGGTATAAGTAGACTTAATACTTCGTACCTTTTAGAGGTTTGCAACTGATTTGTAGTCGTTTGTGGTATTCTATCAATTAAAAATACATTTAGTAAAAACCAAACTTAAACTGATCCCACAGTTCCTTCATTAAAATACCTATGTATAAGGTCAAATCTAAAAAATAATAAATGAATATTCAATTGGGGTGTGGCGTGTTTATAGTGCTACGTATAGGCGTGTTGCACAATCGTTGGCTCATCATTGACCCTACGGCATGGCCCTATTAGCACCCACCGCGGATGTTGCTTCTTGCCGTCGTCGTCTAAAATATTAATGTCCAATGGCAATGAGAAGGCAGATGATGTGAATAAATGTTCTTTAAAAGATTTACGAGTTTGGTTGGATATTGGTTGTTTTGTCAGGATCTTGTATATGACTGCGATTGATGATTAATGATACCTATAGTGAAATTGTTGAACGATATATGTATGTTTGATGTAACGTTACTTCGAAAATTATTATTATTCAAATGTTCGATGTCTTGCTTTGTCAATGGATAGATTATAGACTGTAAATGATTATTTTTGTTACTTCGTAACGACGATGTCGAAAGTAAGGTCTAGAAGGTATTTTTAATATTAATTATTGTAAATTTTCTATTTGGATATATTTCTATATTAGTTAGTTCTATATGGTTGCGGATCAAAAAACCCGAGTAATTTATGTTCATTGTCTAGTCTACGGACAATTAAAAATTATTTTCTTAAGCCATGGTCTTGTAATATATGTTCGAAAGTAGTAGGTATAATGTAACAAAAATAAGTTTTACGTTTAATTTAAAAAAAAATATATTCAAGGATACATCAATCTTTTATTAAATTTATTGGCCTCTAATAATCGTTAGAAAAAAATATTATCGAGACCGTGTATAATAGATATTAAATTAAAGGGCGTCTGGGCAACGACGAAAAAAATACTATTTAGCGATCAGCGTAGAAAATAGGCTTGTTTTTCTCAGAAACAACCTCGTCAATAACGGTCGAAATTCGCAGAATGAATTTTCAAAATCCAATTTGTAAAATGATATGGATTAAAAAAAACTTAAGTTAGTTTCAAATATCTCGATAGGTGGCAGGACCTCAACTGTAAATAAGGGTCTGTCAATGTCAAATGAAAGGAAAAGTAACTTTTTCAAGTTTATAGTCAGTGTTGCCAATTTAGCATCATTTTACATTTTTACATACTCTAATTTCCAATCGACGCCCTGCCACCAACGAGATATTTGGAACTATTTTGTTTCTTAAAAATGCAAATCAAAGACCGCTCATTAAAAAAATCATGACATAGCCTAGAACCAAATAGGAAGATGTTCATTATGCAAAAATGGTATGCAATCAACCAAATGCGTGACATTTCCATATTTTTATGATAAAATCAAGAGATTGAGAAATATTAGACTAGTCTATTAATGAGGCTATGTTTCATAACACCACGAAAATTGTAACACATTTATTTTAGAAACGGTGAAAAGCGTGACGATAGATTTACCACGCGGATTATCCACGACTATAACTTGTCAATGTCAACGCGAGCGCAATAGAACTGTTTACCTACTTTAGATGGTAAGCAATCACTTGTTACCTTCCCCGTGTAACCCCCTCTCGATTATAAAACGACGTTCTGTTTTCGGAAATATGTACCTTATTTAAATGTTTGTGTTAATAACGACTTAGTAGCTACTTTATTAAAATGCAAGTATTTCGAACAACTTCTGCGATAACTAACCTGCTGAGCGCGATGATTATGGAAAACCCCTATTGTAAAAATGTATATGGGATAAATAAATAAATATGGACATGTATCTAAATCACATGAAACTTGATCTGACAGATAAGTGATAATTAAATGTACCTACCTACTGATTTCTTTTTCACCTTTAGTGGTCAAGAAATTGAAGTGAAGGAAAATCAATTAAGTAGGTACACTTTTTTCTTATTTTAGGTAGGTATAATAAAATTTCATAAAATTTGGTCTGTCTCAGTGCTTATTTTGAAAGTTTCTAACAGCTGACACATAAGTACATATACGTAGGTAAGTTAATAGAATAGGTAGTGCTAACTCCACCCGTTAGCAGTTCCAAAAAGGTGATTCAAGTGAAAAGCTAAACTTCCTCGTTTACTTTGTTACAGATCGACTGCGGACATTTCACAACTTCAAGCAAAGTGCTAATGGGTAAGTTTGTTTTAGGATCATTTTTTGCAAGTTTTCTTTTGTTTATAGTAGACATAGACTAAAGATCGCGTCCAAACCTTACTATTTATCTCCTTACTAATTGCATTTTTAATCTCTTTTTACTTTTACTGAACCTAAATCAGACGATCACACAGAGATCTATCAAAGCACTGAAGATCGCACGCCAGCAATTTCAAATTGATCTGTCCCAGCCAGGCTATACGCCATCTAACAACGATTTCAAAATGGAGCACATAGAATTTACTACGCTGCTTATGACAGTTCAACGTGAGATAATAAAGTAATGTCGATAAGCATCGCCGTCTGAATTAAATGAAAGAGCGTGGGAGGCACCTGTTCATTCATGAGGCGGTACAGGGGGGTCTACGCCTACGGATCGTTATGCTGAATGAAGATGCCGAAGCCACGAGATTCTGTACAATGATATGTAGGACTTCGCGTGTGAAGTGTGAAGTAACCTTCACACATAGTCCTGTAATGTACCCTAATAATGTAATAAATAAACAATAGTTGACTTCCCACGTCCCACACAGCATCAACTAGTTCCAAGCTAAGCAGTGCTTGTGTTATGTCGTGGGTACGATATGACTGATTTACCTACTTTACATGGATATATAGTTGCCGAAGCCACGAGATTCTGTACAATGATATGTAGGACTTGGCGTGTCAAGTGTGAAGTAACCTTCACACATAGTCCTGTAATGTACCCTAATAATGTAATAAATAAACAATAGTTGACTTCCCACGTCCCACACAGCATCAACTAGCTCCAAGCTAAGCAGTGCTTGTGTTTTGTTGTGGGTACAATATTATTACCTACTTTACATAGATATATAGCTTTGATTATGCTTAGAAAAAGACTAAAACACCGAGAACAAATACCTGCAGATCGTACAAAAATGTATCCCAAGGAGGGAATCGAACCCGCAACCTTCTGCGTCGCAGACTGAGCTTCGCCACACACAGGTCTTATCGTAGCCGTTGTGGCTCTGCATAATCTATATCTACTAATATTATAAAGAGGAAAGATTTGATTGTTTGTTTGTATGTTTGGATTGAATAGGCTACGAAACTACTGGACCGATTTGAAAAATTCTTTTTCCATTAAAATCCCTAATTTTCCCTGGTGAACATAGGATATAGAATATTTTCAAAAAAGTTAGGGATCCGCATGATAAATTAATTTTTTGTTAAATACCCGTGCAAAGCCGGGCGGACCGCTAGTTAATGAATAAAGCTATGACGATTGGATTTACTCATGGTTGACAACATGTTGACAAATTAAATTTCATAGGGCGTTGATATCGGCAATCGTACAAAATAGTTCTTTCTTTCCCGCGATTATTTTTTCATTTATCCCAGGATTCAATGATAACTAATTTGAAAGTGATTTATTCCTTCTTCAAATTTAATACCGAAAGTTTTTTTTACTTGGGTAAAGTTCTTGCACTTTATTAAGCTTTCCAATGAATTAAAAAAGGCACCCCAGGCACAAATGCCTTTGGAAAACCTAATCAAGTGAAAACATTTACGTTTCATTCAACCCTGCTCGAATAAAAGAACAACTAGTACCTACCTACTCAACAATTCATTACCTACCCAACTTTGAACACATTTTAAGCATTCATCGAATTTTAACGATCGAAGCGATTTTCAATAACACTCAAGAACTATTAAAGTCAAGTTAGGAATAACATTCTGAAATACATAAAAGTTAATGAGTCATTAAGCAAACAACAAGCCCTCTTTAATTTTAAATAAGTAATCTCAACAATTTTCTTATAAATCTCAGCTATTTAAGAGACACCATGATAAATGACACTGAAGAAAAATTACCAACGCCATTCTTATTAAAAGTCATCTAAGAAGACCCAAAACACAAGCAATACCCCGAATCAAATCCAATCTTGGAAGTAAAATCGAATCGGTAAATATTTCGAAGAAAATGCTCATTCGGATTGTTTACGAGACTCAAAGTCTCATTGAGAAGCGTCATTTCACTGGCAGTGGATAGATTAGTGGTCTAAAAGTTCCACGAACGACGTGGCGATATATGCATGAAAATTCCAAGAACAAGTAACATTTGTTTGTGAGTAGTAAACGATACTTACTTTTCTGTCAACTGATCAGCAATCATAAGATGACAAAACGTCTATTTGGAAGAAAGGTCAAAATGATGGAAAAGAACTGGGGCTACCAGTATGTTAACATCTACTAACAGTCTATGGATTCAATAACGTTAGTTCTTGAGTAAAAAATATACGCAGACCATAAAAGATCTACTAATAACACACGTGTCCAATTCTACCTTACTAATCAAGTCTATTGACGTATGTTCAATTGCTGCAAATTGCACGTATAATTATTGCCTAGAATGCACCACGTGCGGACTATTGTAGAGGAACGAGGAATGCTGATCTCAAGGTTGGTTGCTGACTGACATCATTGCTGGAAAACCTAGCATTAAATGTATTTACTTTTCTGGCAGACTATTGGGCGGCAAGTATTGATTTATAAAACAAGTCGTAAATTATCAACTTATTTATATTCAGATCGTTGTTATGCCTTAGCATTCAGAATAATCTTTATAAATCGGAATAATTTCAAATCTAGTTCGATAATTTTATTGCGAAATCGTATTGTGTTAGAGAAACTTTGAGTCGGAGGACCATGTAACGAATTAGAAAAGTGGAGGCCGCGCCAAAATGTCGAAATTGAGGTTAAAGAAGCTTTATTTTTCTCATACAAACTATACAAGTTCACTTATAATGAGAATAAGTACCTAATTCTTACAAAAATGTTTAACAACATAATGTTATTACCTCTAGGACTTAATTATACGTACATAGTTATAAGCAATTTAAGTTCTAATAATAATAGTGCTATTCAATGCAATTTAGGAAAAATGGATGTACACAAACAAATTCAATAACAAGCCAACAAGTCAAAAAACAAAAAGGGTAGATAGAAAAACCATTAGCAATCAAAGTATTTTTATGGTGTATGGTACAAGTGATGAGAGGAAAGGAAAATAATTGAAGTTCGTTATTTATCTCTGTTGCTTACATATTTCAGTAGACTATTTTTAAATATTGTTATATTTTTAGATTCTTTCACATTGTTAGGTAAATTGTTATAAAGACGGGCTCCCTCTGATAGTACCGTTTTCTTACCATAATTGGTTCTACTCTTTGATACTTCTAATTTAAATTTATTCCTTAAACTGTATTTACTTTCTCTTATATGTAATTGTATGTTTGTTTGTAATGACTTATCTGTTATTCTTTTAACAAGTATACAAGTTTTAAAATAGTAAAGTTGGTTTATATTTAGATATTTAGTTTTTTTATACAATTCTTTTGTGGGAGTGCGAAAGTTGTAATGATGTAGTACTTTTATTATTTTATTTTGAGTTCGCTGTAGTGGGTTCAAATTTGTTGCAGCGGCTGTGCCCCAAACTTCTATCAAGTATTCTAATTGTGATTTGACTAGGGAATTGTATATGGTCTTTCGCACGTTAGCTGGAATACAGTTCGTTACTTTTCGTAACGCTCCTAGGAACGATAACAATTTAGTGTTTACGTGATTTATATGTTGTTTCCAAGTCAGTTTATCGTCTATCCATATCCCCAAATATTTTTCGACATGCGATCGTAATATAGGATTATTGTCTATTGTTAAACTAGGCAAATCTGGTAAATGTTTATTTTTTGCAGCAAAAATCATATATGTTGTTTTAGATGTATTTATTGTTAGCAAATTATACTTTAGCCATTCATTAAGTTTTAAAAGATCATTTTGTGCGTCAGTAATGATGTCATGAATATTATTACCAAAATAAAAAAGACAAGTATCGTCTGCATATAATGTTAGCTGTCCAGTTAACCCAATCCTATTTATATTATTTACATAGATTAAGAACATTAAAGGTCCCAATATTGATCCTTGCGGTATACCAAAAGTGACGGTTTCCATTGAGCTACTAAAGTTATCCATCTTGACTATCTGTTTCCTATTGGTTAGGTAAGAGGTAAATATATCATGCGCCACATCCCTAACGCCTATATTGTGCAATTTTAGCAAAAGCTTTTGATGACATACAGTATCAAAAGCTTTTTTTAGATCGATAAATACCCCGAGGACAAAATTCTTTTCATCGATATTTGTTTTGATTTTCGTGATTAAGTCTATTACAGCCGTTAAAGTACTTGATTTAGGTCTAAAGCCGTATTGTTCGTTAATAAAAAAGTTTTTTCCCTCTAAGTACTCCTCCAACCTATTACACAATATTTTTTCGAAAATTTTTGAGATTACTGGTAAAACTGAGACTGGTCTGTAATTATTTGGGTCATTTTTAATTCCTGATTTATACAGCGGACTAACTTTTGCAATTTTTAAAGAATCGGGGAAAACACCAAGCAATAAGCACTTATTGATAGTGTCTGTAAGTTGTTCGACAAAGAAAGATTTAAGGCATTTTATTGTTTTAGTATTAATTTCGTCAATTCCCGAGCTGGTGTTACTGTCTAAATTATCAATGATTTTCGCTATTTCATTTCTGTTACAAGGTGAGATTATATTCATTATTTTTTCATGAGTGTATGTTGATTCGTACATTAGAATTGATTTGTTATTAATATGATAATCATGAGTTATTTTATTAGCAAGGTTGGCTCCAATTGAGGAAAAGTATTTGTTAAAATAATTACATATCTCAAAACCATCTGTTACCATAACTGAACCTATTTTTAATTTTGGTAGTACAACATTGTTTTTAGTTTTATTTAGAGCCAAACTGTTAATGGTTTCCCACATTTTTTTTGAGTCAGAGTGACATGTTTGAAATTTTGAGTAGTAATAGTTATTTTTTTCTGATTTAATTAGTTTTTTCACAAAATCCTTTTCTTTATAATAGTCAAATTTTATCTGTTTATCTAGTGGGGTTTGTTTAGTTTGCTGCCATAAAATATTACGAGATTCAATTGCTTTAATGATTTTTCCATTTATCCAATCATCTTTAGGTGGGTTTTGAAATTTTGTCTTAGTAACTTTATTTTTTTCTATTTGATCAACTAAAAATCTTTCTAAATTTTCATAGCTGCTACTAACATTTTCAAATTCTGCTTTAGTAACACTTTCGTGAAGATTTTTATAGTTTATTGCTCTATATTTAATTTTTTCATTTCTTATTGGTTTTAGATTCCCTATTTCTAAATATATATGTTTGTGGTCAGACAAAGATGACTCTATAATTGTCATATTAAATGTGTGATTATCAATATTGGAATAAACGTGGTCTATCAAAGTATTAGTTGTGCTAGTTTGACGTGTACTGTACTTTTTTTGTATTTTATTTATTATTTGGTAACCGACTCCTTTTATCTCATTTATGTATTCAATAGTTTTTCTATCCTTGTCCAATAAATTTACATTAAAATCACCAAATACAATTGACCTTTTCCTTTTCTCTATTTGTGGCATAAATATACTAAGAAACTCCTTTGTATTAGTTTCTCCGGGTTTGTAAATTGCTCCAATGTTCAAAGATAACTTCTCTAAATGTATCCACAGGTAGTGATTCCCATCTTGAAATAAATCTTCAGAAACATCAAACTTCATGCTATTGTGAATAAAGATAGAGACGCCGCCTCCCCTCTTCTTTTCTTTTCTTCCATTGTTATCCTTCTTTATGCCTTCTTCAGCTGGTCTATAATTATATATGTGGGTGTAATTTGGAATCTGATATGTTTCTGCTTCGTTTGCTGACCTTATCCACGTCTCTGTGAAAATTAGTACATGTGTAGTTGTAGGTATTGCTTTTATGATACATTTCAGTTCGTCAAATTTTGTGGAAGTTCGGATACTTCGTAAATTAGCATAGTAAAAACGTAGTGACGAGGAATGTAGTGGTAAGTCAGTGTGGTTATTTATCACATGATGAGTTATTCTATCACATTCTGCAAAATTATTTTTCGTTAGTATGTTTCCTGCTATTAGTTTTTTGTATTGCCTAAATTTGTGACTATTCTGGGTATTCCTTTCACATATTTAATGATGAGTCCTTTTTCACCATTTTCTGTGCGGATTTTTAGTTCATTTTTTAGCAGTTGCCAGTGTTGTTGTTGAGTTGGAGTGTAGTCTGCGTATATCTTTATGTTCTCTGGCAGTTTTCCTTTGTTTTGGAAGATACTTTTTGGTGTACTAGAATCTTTAAAGAAAACTTTAATGGGGCGGTTCTTGTTTGGGATAAATTTTCCCAATCGAATACATTTTACAGGCTTAGCACAGTCTTCAATTAAACGATTTAAAATTTTCATTACTTCTTCCGTATCAAAAATACGACGTTCGTTTACATTTGTGTTCGTTTCTTCTAAGATTCCTGAAATTATAATATTTTTTTCTCTTTCGCAGCGTTCTTTTAGTTCAACAAAAACTTCTTCGTTTGTAAAGCTTGTAGATGGAGTTTTGGAACTTTCAGCGGTGTTTTTGTTTTTCATCGTTGTTATTTCAGTTTCCAGTTGTGTAATTTTCTCCCGAGTCTCGTTATTATTGATATTTATATTTTGTATTTCTTTGTCTATTTGTTTGAACTGTTGTGTGAAATTTTCTGTGGATAGTTTGATTTCGTTAATTTCGTTTTTTATTTCAGCTATTTCGTCTTTGATAGATTTTAAATTTTCTGTTTGTGTTTTGCCAAAGTCTTGTAAAAATCCCATAATTTCGTTGCGAAAATTTTTAAATTCTGCTTTATAGTCTTGCTCTTCAGCGCGTTCTTTACGCTTACGCAAATTCACGTTAGTAAAGGATTCATCCGTATGCGTTGATAGGTTGGGAACTGAGCCGCTAGCGCTTTCGCTTCCGCTTATGTACTTGGATCCAGGTGGACTTCTTTGTAAACTCATTGTGTTGTGGTTTGTACCTTGAGCAACTGCGAATGTGTGCAAGCAGGATAAAAAATCAGAGGCGGTGCTCTTTACCCGAGGGGGTGAGGCGGGTAGCGCGCGCGCTGCTTGCGTTCTGCTGAGCGGAGAGTGGAACTATAAGGTCTTTTCTGATAATAACTTTGAGACTTAATTTCGAAATTTGACACTATTCTTTCAAAGCTCACTTTTGCTTAATGCACTTTTCGATTTTAATAAATTATCGGTCAACACGACTGCTTCGAACTAAGGCCTAGAGGCAGCTTCAAATTAGCATTCGTATTGTTGCGTTCTCCAAGAGGCAAGCATTTTGGCCTCCTTTTCATCTATGGGCAATACAAAAATATGCCTGCATTGAAAAAGTTTATCGACCTTTTCTTCGTTAGTTAGAACTTCTGGTTCACTACGCCTTGAGCCAATCAGTGTCAAAATATAACAAGTATAAGCCATGCCCGTAACCGGTGCCAAGAAATTGTAAACTATTTTTCACAGAAGACAGCCGTTAAATCCACGTGGCTAGTTCATTTCGCACTGCTGTAAAAATGAACGGGGGTTAATAGAAGCAGCACAAGCCGCTGACATTTATAGAGCTCTAATTAAATGGAATTTATGATGGTGAGTTTCCGATTCCCGTTGTTTGCACTTATCGCACGCACACCTTCATACCGCCAGTGTATGTGACGTTAATGTATGAGAGACCACACATTAATCGAGGATTATAAGAACACATCAATATAGATATTAAATTCACTTAGAAAGGTACTATAATTGTGTTTCCTTCTGAAATTATATTTCGGGAAAGCTTTCGGTGCGTTTGAAACGGCATCTCGCTTGAGCCGATATATGGGTTTAAGATGATTGATGACCGGGGACTGAAAGTTGGGAGAGTGCCTCTCCATCCCTCTTCGGTTGTTGCGTAATCCGCTATGTCCTAATCTTCAATTGAATTGCTAAGCAAGTTGCCTTAGAAAACTTGCGGCACCGTGGAATACTGATTCAACTATAAAACAAGTTACGGTGGACTCGTAGTAGCTGCAAGATAAATAATACATGTTCTACGGACTCAGTGTCCAGTTAAAGTAATGACCGCAGGTGACACTGCTGCTAAGCAAAATTATTGCATAAGGTAGGTACCTATTGCAGCAGGCATCTAAATAGGAGCCATATTCAAAGGTTCTTTTGATGAAATGGTAAACTTACATCGTTTATTATTTTTGCAATTAATTCTAATCATTGGCGCGTGTGCCAAGTCCAGATGTATCGAGGCACCTGCCTTATCCAGGGAACACTGAACTTGTTCAACCTTTCCACACGTAGCAAACAGCCATATTCGATGCTACAGAAGGACCAATAGTAGGTAAAGTTACATTGTTTTATTTCTTTTTACCAGGTTGTAGAAGCAATCGTAAACATTTTAGACGCGCCTAGGATATTGAATCAGGTGTGTAATAAATAAGCAGGTGCATGCAAAATTTCTAAACTAAAGTAGGACCACAAATTTTGCATACACCTGTCTCTGATTTTCAATTCTAATAGCCAAAACTTTGTTCCATAAATTGTTAACGTAAGCTTTGAAAGCCTAGCCAAAGTGACGCGGACAGTATACACCTGACACTTAAGATGGCAGATGTTGTCTGCCCTCGTCAAGGCAAAAAAAACGCGATAAGCTCTTTTATTTGCCTTTCGGGAGCAGGTAAGCGGACGCTGAGTTCAGTAATAGGAAAGGTACAAATTTTACACAATAACAATTCCTAGTACTTAGTTAAACCTAAGAACACAAGCAAATAGTAGGTTCAGCTATTCATATTTTTTACACAATTTTATCAATGTCGCTACTAGTTTCTAGCTACATAATTTTTTGGTAAAATGACATCAAAAGTCTAAGATGTGATACATTTTTACTGACTAGATAGTAAAACAAGCGTGTTCAGTTCCGTTAAGCCATTTTCATGCTATTACGGAGGCACTCTCGGTATTTCTAGTCGTTTGTCCTTTTCCGTTACTTGGGATGGATGGATGTATGCGTTTAACATACTTCTGGAGTCTTATTATGAGCGTGGTTTATAGACGTAATTTATATTCCGTTACGTTAGAAGTAACGGAAAAAAATTGTTGATATCATAGCTTTCTAGCTATGATTTCTTCTAGCTATTCTAGCTATTGTTTGTGTGGTATAATAGTGTTCTCTATACATTTATCTATCTATCTATACTCTTCAAGTCCCAGCGTATAAAGTGAATTAAAATACCATGTAAACCACTGCGTTACTTTTAAGTCTTCTGATTCAACGGTCATTCTAAGGCCGTTATAAAGGACACAGGACATAGGAAACCATGTTCGAGCTTCCATTTCACAGTCACATCACATAATTCGAATACGAATTCCCGGTCTTACGATGCTATCTAGTCCACAGTGTTTGACGAATGCTTTAGTGCCATACGAGAGTATAAGATTCCATTCCTGAAGATTTGGCATAAGATCAGTTTTTATTCTGCACTAGCGGTCCGCTCCGGGTATTTACAAAAAATATAATTTTTCATGTGGATCTCAAACTTTCTTGTAAATATTTAATTGCCTATAAATAATAAAAAAATAAAAAATAAGTCATCATCATCATCTGCCTGTTCATCAGAGAAAAATTTAGGATTCTAATGGTGAAAGAATTTTTCAAATCGGTCAAGTATTTTCGGAGCCTATTCAATTCAAACAATCAAATCATTCCTCTTTATAATATTAGTATAGATAGACAACATAAGAATGTTTTAGTCATTCATTTCTCTTCAATCGCGTTGGTTCGACTGCCATTCAGGATTGTAACAATCTTGACAGAATAGTGTAAGGCTTATGCCTACTTGACGTAACCATACTTCAATGGTTGGGTTTTTCTAAGCGCGTAATTGCGTGTGCGTTTAGAGCTAGGGGCGGTGGAGGCGTGCATCCTGTGGGGTGGATTGGATGGAACGTGCAACGGTGATGTGACCGTTAACATAAACTGTAGTTGGCGTAATCAAAGCTGCATTGAACACGTAATTATATGGTTGCGTGTTCCTGGTATCTACTTATTAAACCTTACCGTAATGTTCATCGTTTTCGGTGAACTATTATGGACGTCATCTAGATTTTTTTTTTTTTTTTTTTTTATTCATTCACATACAAATTTTAATTTGTGTCGGAATTTTGTACATTTAAATAATTATAGTAAATAGAGGAAATGTCATATCTTAAAACTAATAATACACTATAAATACATTTAAAATTAAATTAGATTATTAAACAATTGTAAGAAACATTACACTTTACAAACATAAAATAAAAACATGAATTTTGTTAACGTTCTACTTCTTTAGTGTCCCAGATGTGTTTGAGTCCTGTCATTATAGAATTCGTCAATAGTGTAGTAGCACTTTTCCAATAAGAGTCGCTTTAGTTGCGTTCTAAACTTAACTGGACTTAACGTCTTAAGGAATACTGGCAATTTATTGAAAAGTTTGAGAGCCTGATAGCGATAACTGTGTCTTGCTATGTTTAGATTAACAGAAAATTTACTTTTGATGTCTTTTCTCCTTGTTTTCTCCCTAATTATTCTATCTTCCGTACTTTCAAAACTATTCAAGTTTTTTACAAAATTTGTCAAGGTGACCAAGATGTAAAGGCAAGGTACGGTTAGGATACCTAGCTTAATAAAATGTTCCCGACAAGAATCTGTTTGCTGTATCCGTACTATAGTTCTGATTGCTCTCTTTTGTACTGTAAAGGCAGTGTTCATGTTATACGCATAGCTGTTGCCCCAAAACATTATACTATAGCGAAGCTTCGACTCTACCAGGGCAAAATAGACTAGTCTTAGTTGTGCTATAGTTACTTCGTCTCTTAGACTTCTGATAGCATAGCATGCAGAGCTAATGGAGCTTTCAATTGACTTTAATTCATTTTTCCAATTTAAGAGACTGTCGATATATATACCTAAAAACTTAACTACTTGTGATGATTCAATATCAATGTCATTATGGTTTAGTATTATTTTATCATTATTCCTGGATGTCGTCTTAAATAGCATTACATTTGTCTTTTTTATATTTAAAATTAAATTATTGGTTGAAAACCACTCATCAAAACCTCTGACGACTATGTCTAGCTTACGTGAAAGTTCAGTCAACGAATCTGCCGTGATTATGGCGTTTGTGTCATCAGCAAATAAAACAAGTTTTACACCGGGATGATATTTTTCTATGAATGATATCAGGTCATTTGTGAAAAGTATAAACATGATAGGTCCCAGAATAGATCCTTGGGGTACGCCCCTTGTGATTTTGGACAAGTTTGATTTAAAAACAACTTCCTTATTATCTACTATTTTTTTAATTTCAACGTACTGTTGCCGATTTGTCAAATAAGAATGAAACAGTTGCCATGACTTGTCCCGTATACCATAGTATTCTAACTTTTCCAGCAAAATTTTGTGATCTATTGTATCAAAAGCCGAGCTTAAATCTAGAAACAATCCTAATACTTTCATTTTACTATTTAGTGATATAACGACGTCATCCAATAGCGTATTTATGGCATCCCCAGTGCCCACGCTGTGCTGGTAGCCAAATTGTCTGTCATCAATAATTTTGTTAATAATTAAATGTCTCAGGAGTCTATCTTTAATAATTTTTTCGTATATTTTTGATAACACCGGTAGCAAAGATATGGGTCTATAATTTTTAGTATCTGTTTTTGTTCCTTTTTTGTAAACAGGTAAGATCCTGGCAATTTTCAACTGTTCAGGGAATAAAGAAGCATCTATACATTTGTTAAAAAAGTATGTAAGGGGTCCTGTTAGTTCCATAATATTGTTCTTTATTGTTTTTATTGAGATTTCATCGTACCCAGAGGAATTTTTACTTTCCATTGATCGAATAATTTTACTTAACTCTATTCTATTTACATGAGTAAATTCCATACTTGTACTGACTCTACTAACATTATTGACTAGCAGCTCTCTAGCAGAATTTCTAGAAGAAACTTTATTATTAACAAGAATGTTATTAGTATCAAATTTAATGGCAAAAGCTTTCACTATATCTTGAGGATGTGTCAGTAGTTTATTTTCAACCTTCAATTTAATATTATCTATTGTAACCTTTGTGCCTTTCTGTTCTCTGTGCCTATTTACTACATTCCAGATGGCTTTAGCCGAACTTTTTGCATTATAAACCTCTTCTTGTACTGCTATCTGTTTTGCGTGTCTTATAACTTTTTTATAGGTTTGTATATAGTTTTTCTTGTAATTTAATGCTTGTTGATTATGTTCTTTTTTAATATTTACTACTAAAAATCTCTTCATTTTACTCGCCACTTTAATACCTTTAGTTAGCCATTTTATCTTTTGTTTTTTATTTACGTTCATCGTCTTTGTTGATTTTTTAAAACTATCTGTAAATATTTTAATGAATGTCTTAAGAAATGTGTTTATACCCATACTGTACCAGTGTATCTTCATTACATTTTCTTTAAAAATTAATTCATTTTTATCACTGAACCTTCGGCGACGTATTTGTATCCGATCTAGTTTATGTTTATTATCTATGCTAACTAGCTGACACGAGCAGAGTATCGCCGCATGCCCATCCCCTAGTCCGTTGTGATCAACACGGCAATCTAGTACACTACTATCTGTTAGGTTAGTCAGAATATTATCAATGCCGGTCCGGACTTCGTTCCGGATAAATGTTGTTTCTTTAATTAGGTATCTAAAATTATAGCAAGTCAACAGTTGTTCGAGATCATGCTTTTGTTTACTGTTTATCAATACATTAATATTAAAATCGCCCAACAACAAACATCTCTTATCAAAAAAGTGCTCCAGGAATCTCTCTAGTCGTTCCATAAATTCGTCAAAATTTTTGAGATTAGGAATACGGTAACAACAGCATACATAAGTATTAGTCCCAGTATCTCGTACACCACAAATTTCAAACACATCTATCTTGTACAGTTTTTTACAGAAAGTTATCTCCTCGTTGTCTAAATTACTTAAGCTTAGTATAAGTGTTCCACCTCTTTTCTTATTTGCACGAATATTATGTGCTGCAACCTTGTAATTGGCAATATTAAACAAGTTTACTGTGTTTTTGTTTAGAAAATGTTCGCTTATACATACATAGTCAAGAGAATTGTTGTTGGAGTTAACATAAGATTCTATTTCATCGCGTTTGTTGGTAACGCCACATAAATTTTGATGTAAAATGTTCATTATTCTTTGTGTCTTACTGTTTGTTTTCAGTTCAACATCATTTATAGATCCACTATTTGTTTCGTCGATTTATTTTTGTTCTGGTGGAGTAGGGTATTCTGCAATTTCTACTTCCTACGTCATTTATCTCTGATAGATCCCATTGTCTTAGGGACAGGATGTAAAATTCCCTACGGCTATAAATGGACCGAACAGCTTAGCTTAGTTTCGACAGGATATCAAACAAGGTGCCAGAGCCAAACCACAGGGCGGTCTCAACTCGTATTACTATCACTATGAGAGTGCGGTCACACCCGGTGCCCGGTTGATATCAGGCCCGCTACCCAATCTCACGAATGTATATTCCCCGTGTGGAAACAGCAACGGGATATTTCCCAATATCAAATTATAATAAAACGTTGGTACGCTTCGTAAATGCGGATTTTACGAGCAGAACCGAATGTAAGCTGTAAGATAGTATCTATCAAAGATTTTAAAATAATAAACCAAACCGCCAGCAAATTCATATCGAAAGCCAGGCTTAACACGATATAGTTCATCTATACAAAACGGTTATGCTAATCTAAGCAATCGGAAGACATTGGCTCGATGCATGTCAAGTTAGTTAAAAATCTAGTAGCCTTGTCAATTTATTTGATTGGGTCAACTGATCAAACCTTGAATACGTTTTGAGATATGAGCAGCTCTACTTTCAGAATAGATGGACTATGCGGGCGCCGGTCTCTATAATTGCGTAAACCAATTAAATATTTATTAAAGCGAAGGCGGCCATCTATGAAACCCTTCATATGCTAAACAGACTTCCGTAACCGAAAATAATAACTTCGCATGTTCGCATGTTATAGTAGTGACGGTGCCTAGTACCGTTTTGAGGGGTGAAAATCAGACTTTATGTACATAATTTTCACTTAGATTTGGTAACAGTACCAAATTTAAGTTTCAAGAATTGTTTTAGTTTTCATCAACATTCACATACCTCATCTACAAGAAGACTCATCACCACTCGGAGTCTCCAGTCTGTAACAGAAGAAACAAATGAGTTTCGGACTACAATATCTTGAAACTACTACCTTCTTAGGAATACTTTAAAAGGGACACATTATTGTCAGTTCAAAAGTATGGCATAGAATAGAGCATGATCTGCATTTCTTACGGTATGTATTCTGAGTGCGTGAAACTGTAAATTCTGTATTAATAGAGAACTGTCCTTCGACTCATGTGAGTGGTACGCTTGGCGCCGTCTGGTCGAGGCGGATGACTCACTGGGCTCTCCATGCTTTTACGTACTCCCCTTTCATCGACGTCCATTTTACCCCATAATTGATGCGATACGCACCCTAGATTATGAGTTTTAGTATCAACTCTACTCTGATAATTAAAACAGAATGATCAGTATCGTGCCATTTTACAGATAAAGAACTCTCTATTTGTAACTCAATGCTACTTTTTGAACCGGTACCTACCTACCTTCTTGATTCTGAAACTTTTAATTCTTATATTGTCACATTACAGCACCATACTTGACGAAGAAGCGGCCACACAGACATGGCAACATCATGACTTGTTGATGGGTCTAAAGTGTCTAATGAGTCTGTTAAAATGTGCACTTATATATAAGTCGTTCGTGTAGATAAAGAATGGAATTGCAAATGTCATACTGACCCTTAGATAATATTGTCAAATTTGATCAGCGGGACAGCATGAAGTTTTCAATCCCACTCTTTATAAATACGATCTAAGGATGACAGAATTTCATTTGCAATTCCCTTCTTTATCTACACCACTTGTTAAAGGAAGAGGTCATAAGAAAATTTTCGGGTTTCACTCAAGTCAATATTTCGGGCGATTCTTCATGAATCGACGGAGACTTAATATTCAAATTGTGTTTCACGTCACGCCTATGTATGCTGAGTCTAGGCGCGGCAGTTGCATTTGGCACTATTTAAATTAAAGAATAGATTCAAACTCTCGAAAACTGAAAGTGCCTTCTTTTCCAATAAGTTCGACTGAGAAAGCTGCCAGATGATTAAAAGCTGCTTCTGGCTGCATATGTCCTCAGTGCCCCACGAGACGACGCTTTATCTACATCATGATGCAAAGTCCTAAGTTCGAAGTCATGTAATTGTATGCATATTTGATAGCTGTCAGGGGTGATCGCGTGACTTGCACCCTTGCATCCCTCCCGCATTCAAACTAATTCCGCGTACCTACCCCGCTTATTAAAATGTCAGCGTCTACTTTGGCTATGTTTACTCTTTAATTTAATTTATTATTTAAATTTATTACTCCGTAAACCAGTACAGTGTTCATACAGTTTTCGAAGACTTATTTTATATATATAATCTAGCTAGGGTGACCGATTGAAATTTTTTCATTGATTGGGAAAGACCCAATCAAGGGTGAGACCATGGGTCACATGAAAATCTTTATATCCAGAAATTTCGAAGAATCTGTCATTGAAATATGTGGTGTGAAATATGTGGCTGTACATACCTACTTCTAAATCCACCTAAATCCGAAACAACGCCGAGGTTATAAAAAGAGTGATTAGAAGGTACAACCTATTGACCTATTGTGATTTCATGATCTCAACTGTTCTATATTCCCAGGATTTTATTATCTGACCGATCATTCTAACTTTTTCACGCACAAATGTATCGCCGCTTTTTGTTCAAAGGCTCTTTCCTTGAGGGCCATAAAAAGCTCATTCAGTGTCGAGGAAAAAGTTGGAATAGTAACGGATACCAAATAATCTGCTCCAAACGCGCGCGTAACTCACGAAAAAACGGTTTCCGTTCTCATGATATTTCCTTGGAGATGCAAAGCAATTTTCTGCAAGAGATAAGCTCTCTAAACGAGTTTTCCTACACGCAATATTTATTTGGAAAACAAACCCCATTGCTAGCTTTTTCACAGATCATTTTCTTCTGAAACGAAGCTTTGATCATATATTCAATAAAACGATTTTTGCAGACGCCTCAGCAAATGATTTATGTAAACAATGAATGCGCTTTCAAAGGGATTTCTAAACTGAGCATCTGGCGTTAGAATGTAATCAATTCGAGTCGAGGAAACGATTTTAATGGAGCAAGATTTTGTAACAACTCAGTAAATATTAACATCGCTTCGTAAAGCTGATGAAAAGTACATAGTATCGTGTTATACAGGCATTAGCGAGCGTCTACTATCTTAGCTCAGGTTCATTAGAAATCAGATCCACGGTGTTAAAATTCTGTCCCGTTGTCTTACCCCGTTCAGGAGTGGATAGTATAAATAGCAGTTACAAAATAAGGAATGGCGCTAGCGAAAGTACCGTTCGGTGCACTTTCCAACTCGATTTGCCACTCCGTCCATGTTTGAATTTAAATGCAGTGGCGTACAATAACAACGTATCGTCCATTCACCACTTCAGTCTCTATATATCTCTAATAATTTATGCAAAGTACGGTAATAGGCAGTAATCGAACTTAAGATTCCTCAGCTTTAATTTACCTTTTTGATATATAAACTCTGCTTTTCTTGTCTCGTCAGACGACACACAACATCAACCATTCTTTTATCTATCTAGCCTACAAGGTTATGGAAGCCATTTTCAATTTGTCCAAATGTACGTAGGTATGTTTAGTTATTATGAATCACAGTTGCAATTGGACTCGCCCCAATGTTTTATAAACCAGGCTAGTGTTATCCATCTACCCAAAATATTTTGCACGTCCAATCTAATAATACTCGACTACTTAGGTAGGTTAAAATCGCAGCAGAAAGTAACTGAAGCGAATTAATAATTCAGATGACAAATAGCTTTCACAGAAGATGTTTAGGCACAGTATTTAGGGAGTAGCTGTATCTCGAAGTCGGTTAACCACAGGCTTGAGTCGAGAGTGAGATTATCCGAATTAAGGTATTACGCCCGCATCGACACCGACAGACGGCATCCGAAGGATTTCCCCAAAGACGGATAAATTACGCTTTTCATGGTTACAGTACGGGCTTATTCCTTTGCTTCGGGAAAATGTTTGTATCGTACAAATTGTTGAGCGAAAATGCACAGGTGATGTTAATATGAGAATTTACGCGTGATGATTTCTCTGGAACCGGTATGAAATCTACCTTCTACGAAGGACTCAGTCCTAAATAGAATATAAATTGTATTATCCCACCAGAGCGTTTCTTTTAACAGCTTGAAGTAAGTAAGTGGAGCTCATGAGTATGAAACTTTGTTGTAATTATCTCACCTATGTTTGTACTGCCTTTGTGAATAAATACTTAAATATACATTTACTCATGTGGTAAAACTACATGTTTTCTAAGTATTTTTATTTCAGAGGAGGCAATTCTTATTTGTTATAAGTGCCGTGCCTTTGTTATATAGCAGTAAATGGCTATTCCGCATTTTATCCTTAGCGAAATTCAGTTTAATGGCATCGCACACCTGTGTTCGAGTAGGCACTAGTAAAATTTTGACCGTAAGCTATAAAACAACAGCGCGAGTGCGATGAAGGACGAATTCGAACATTCGGGGGTCATTCCCAGGGGCTGGGAGCATCTAAAATCTTGTATTACGTGCCACATCAGCGGCCACTACTGGATTACGAGCGAGCCGCCTTTACGTGAGTTATGGTTTCATTTACGACTATAGAACCTGGGAAATCTAGTGGGTGGCTGCGCCGCCGCTCGAATAAAAAATACCAGCATAAATCATAACTGCTGAATTCACTCCGCCTAGTTTCATTTCAACGGCCGCGAGAGTCAAAAGTTCGATAAGATTGCAACTGTATTTTGCGAAATGTCTGGAACTTTATGGTTTGTTAGCTAAACTCACAAAGCGCTCTGAGATAAAAACAACGCTCCTGAGCATGGCTAATTTAGATTTGACTCGATTAGGTAAAGTAGGTTTGTAAACTTCGCCGTGAATCACGATTTATGAATGGAACCCTTTATCTTAATTGAATTATGTTTCAGCTTGTGCACAGAAAAAAAATTCGTTCAAGAAATAAATCTTACGATTTCAAACAAGTACCATTCATTAGGGCATGTAAATTAATACCGTAGTGGGGCTAAAGCCGTTTATTAAAATTAAACTCGGCCTGGCGTGGAACTAGGAAGATTAATGATCCCTTGAATACTGAGTTATGTAAAGAGCAAATGGAGTTCGGCTAGACGGGCCGCGTCCTGGCATCAGTCCAAAATCACTTATCTCGCTTTATTGTTAACAGGAACTGCAATGGTGATATCTGTAGGTAAATACGCAGATATGCCTGTCTCTGCACCATAGTTGAGCCGTTACTGCCGATGCTATTTATCTTCCACTCTCGATGTTTATCCGTTCCAGGTGTTTTTATTTCGTGGAGTTTATGTTCCCTCGAATAGGGCGTGTTCATTACGCCTTTTAATTTTCGGTTCCGTTCGCCGTCTACAACTAGGTATCTCCGCGTTTTATGTCCATTGTAATCGAGTGTGTTGACATTGTAACATTTCCCACGGGGCCGGCAGGAAACTTGAAGGAAACGACATTTAGCATCGTCACACCCGCAGAGTCTACGTGCAGTTCACAATACACTTCCCGTAGACAAGTTGGTTAGAGTTTGCGAGGTTTGAGTTATATTGTTCCCTGGAGAAAATAGGAAACAAGTAATAAAAATAGTTGAGAGACGGGAGGGGGCGGATTCCGGTGGAATTACGTGAGCAAATTAGACATTCCGGGACATAGCCGTTGGAATAATTGAGAGCGTCGCTCGTTTGTGCAGGACAGGAATTCATATCATGCGCTAGCACATCTACCTATCGACCGGCTAGTACTGATATCGCGCAACAGCAAGGTATTTAGTAAGCCAAACCCACGTTTTTTTTAATTATACCTACTTAGTACACGACCTAAACTTAAACCCGTTTAGATCTTTAAAAAGAAGTTTGCAACTCCATGAAGTAGTTTCAAAAGTTAAGCTGCAGACTAACCAAGTGCCTATTGTCTTCGATCAATAACCCTGGTCTATTGTTTGGTTTGTTATTTTAAGTAGGTACCTCCTCCTACAAGCGATCAACGTTTGAATCATGTTTAAAAACAACACACCTACGTTGGCTAAAATTAACCTAAAAAGCGTCTATAACATGACGTCAATCAATACACAGTGCGTACACAGTAGCCTAGATACTAGTGTAAACGCTTTTATTAACTCACAGAGTTGCCGAAAGTCATATTTCAGACTGGAAACTCAATACCACGTCCAATACGGCTGGATCTGTGGCAATTCATACCCGTTAAGTCGGACATCCATGGCTATATTTCACGATTTTTCCGCTTCCGACGCAGCGGATCCTGCACGCATGATCGCCCATAATGAAGACTATCAAATAGTCTGGACCGCCGCCCGCTCCGCACATCAATAACAATCCTTGAAGATCCTCTGCAAAGCCGCGCCGACAAATTGTCCCGGATTTTATTTTACTCGGCTGAAGATATACAGCTACAGTGTGCAGCTCCGTAAAACTTTCAAACGTTTTAGTTATAAATCGCACTCTCTCACAATTTCTTTTCTTATATGCAAATTGCGAGAATGCTCCATAAATTAACCAGGGAATTGAGGTAGAGCTTTTTCACAGAGCTAATTGTTGATGATTAAAAATTGCTCTATAAGAGAATTGCGATTTGGTCGGTGAACAGGAAATCAAACCTGCCGTGCCGGTATGTAAGACCTACATTTGTAATGAAATTAATAAAGACATTAAATTGTTAATTAAAATCCCAGGTTTGTGGCGTGTGTTCAAACATTGGACTCAATAATAAGACAACAGATTAAAGTGGTAGAATTACTCTGTGAGGGCAATGGTAACACTCTTGAACCAATCCAAAGCTGTGTAGAATTTTCTGGTCTCGTCTAGTGCAGTCATCAGGCAATAGCATAGCTGTGCAACCAACGATTTGCGCGGGAGCTTGGGGCAACTCACGCACTCGGGTCACGACTTCACTCCAACTAAATCAAAAATTGATTACGAACAAAAAACGTACAGAATGATCGCGCAAAAAATACCCTGATGATAGGAGAAATAATTTATTCACGTTTTATTATTCAATCTAAGATTTCAATAGAATCGACAAAACATCGCGTTAAAATTTAAGCAGTCGTTAATTGGTAGGTAATTGCCGAATCATAAGGGAATAATGAAAAAATCTAGTTAATACCTGAATTCGGCTATTAACGTTTAATAAGACCACTTGTACAACCTTCACCTTTAAAGCAATTAAGGCGCGGATAAACTTGCCACTTTTTGGAATAATGTCGGTTATTAATAGCGATGACGACGTTGAGCTGTGGGATGATCGTAATAAAGGTAACTAGAGCTCTCGTTAAGCACCTGATACTAACTGAATTACTTCCTGTATTATTTTATGGTTTAGTGGTTTTTCATGCCACTGAGAGCTGCAAGAGCTTTGTCAAGATAGAGCTCAGCATGCGGTCTTACAGCGCCCACAAGAGCTCTCCTGGCGTGGAGTAACGGCACCTAGCTGTCTTCCGTGTTTGCGGTGGAATGCCAGCATTAGCGTGAACAAACCGCAGCAGAACATGACAACAAATATCAAATCATTAAATCGGCAACACAATATAAATTTACATTAAGTATGATTTTCTACCAACAATTTACTACAGCAGTTTGCCAGCAAATTGGAATTAAGATATTCGAAACGACAATTCACAATAACGGCTTTTAGTGGTTTCGCATAACTTACAGGAACTGCTTGCGCAGTAAAGTTTTTTTGATAAGTAGGACCCTAATCTGTATTTGAGATACCTATAGGTTGAACTTCATGTACGCAGTACTACAATGAGTGTGAGTATAATGTATTACACTGTCTCTATTCCAATTCTATTAAAATAAAAGGCTATGCTATGTACCCCTTATGTACCCCTTGTACATAAAATAAAGCTGAAGTGGTTTTACAATATCAAATTAGTAATTGTCAGCTACTAATATAAATTTTGTTTTTTTTTTTGTGTTTGGCTTATCTCTGAAACGGCTGAACCGATTTTTATTAGAACTTCATAGACAGATAGATTATGACCTTGCGGGTACCCAGAGGCTAGCGTCAACAAGCCGCTTTGCAAGCTCTGCGTAAATCGACTCAGAAAGATTTTTTGACCTTAATGCCAGTTGGTGCGTTGCAAAAGTATTTATACATTGACATCCGTATTTTTGCAATTAAATACCTAGTTACTCACTTAAATGGTTTTTGTTACTAAAGTGCGTATATCGTCGCACATGCTTTGATAAATAAATAAATCATTTCTTTATTGATTAGGTACTCAAAGTACGTAAATTTTTACTGGTCTGCCTGCGACGTATTTAATAAGGTTGCGGTTTTGTTTCCCGCCTTGGGACGAATGTTTGTATTGTACTATCTGCAAGTATTCGTTTCGGGTGTTCTGATCATTTTCTATGAATGATAAAAAATATCTACCTAGATAATATTGCATTAAGTATATCCGTCATCTAGTACCCATAAGCGAGCCTCGAATATTTGGAAATCTGTTAGAGGATTGTTTTCATTATGTATCACAGCTTCATTCTTAGCGATTTTGAGGTTTAACATGTTGTAGTAGCGTTTCCTAGTACTAGCCTTGCACACGATATTTCAAAGTTATTATTTTATTAAGAAATCTAGTTGCTATTTTGACTTAGCAGACCCTGTATTGACTCTAAGGTACCGTGCTGCCCTCTTATTGGCTCTACCGTTCGTGACGTTGTAGGGTCGTTATATCTCTACCTGCTTACCTGCGCTCCGACTTTCTTGTCATTACGTGTTCTCGTGCTCAAGCCTTCGCACGTATCTGCGCTTACTGTTTAATTTACTTTATAAAGTAATAAGTGAAGCTATGGGAGGCCACAAAAGGAAGTGCAGGGATAAGGACGAAAAAATACGTCAGAAAATAAGGAAGTTAGAGGAGCAGCTACAGCCCCGTCTTCGAAGGATAAGGGTTTTATCATCTTCTTCCGAAGATGAATTACCACGTGAGTACTTATAAAATGATTATTTCTGACCTAGTACGCAATATTATTTTGTCTAAATGGCAAAATAGGTTATTGTGGCCGATTAGTGATGAGAGCTGTCTTTCAGACTGTCTCCTTCAGATCTATTTCTGTTTACCGGAAATTCTAATCGTAAAAATATAATCTATATAGAAATAACATATTGATTAGTGATGTGAGATTCCATTTTGGTTCTCCTTCAGATCTATTCTTGTTTACCAAGAATTCTAATCGAACCTATCCGTTACTCTATGATTAGTGATGAGAGTTTTCTCCATCAGATCTATTTCTGTAAACCAGAAATTCTAATCATGAACTGTTTCCAGGCACTGGTCAGAGTGAAGCTCGCACACCACGCTCACAATCACCCATTCCGCGGGCATCAGCAACTGAAGAAGAGCCGCTGCCAGGCCCATCATGGCGGGACGAGCCGCTCCCAGGCCCGTCAACTTTGCCGGTATTCGAGCAGACAATAGTCCATGAAAATGTTGCGTCAAACAATATCGAATCGGAAGATCTAGAACCCTCACGGATAGAGCTTGATGAAGGAATATTGAATTTATTGGGCGAGGCCCCAAAAACCCAAACTTCCCTTGGACAAAATATTCACCAAGCGATCGCATCACGATGGCAAGAAGTACTATCTAAGGGATTAGCGAAGGAGTCAAAGGACAAAATACAACAGGAATACCTAGTCCCTGGAAACTGTGACTTGCTTCTAGCACCAGTGCTAAATCCCGAAGTTAAGGTAGCACTCACTGATTTTATGGAGAAGAGAGATCAGAGTTTAAAACAAAAACAACAACAAATTGGAACAGCTCTTGCTGCTCTTGCCCAGGCAACTGAATCGTTGATTGCGAAAGAAGCGCCTGAAAAAGTCTTGAAGCCCCTTAGCGATGCCTGCCGTCTATTGTGCGATAGTCATTTTCAAGACACAAAAACTCGACGAACATTCGTCGTTTCGTCAGTAAAACCAGATCTCAAAGAAACCTTGGTTAACACATATAGAGATAAGTTTCTTTTCGGAGAAAAACTGACAGAGCAAATTAAAGCGGCGCAAACTATACAAAAATCCGCAGAGGGATTAAAAGTGCCGTCAAAACAGCCGTTCAATAAAAAACAGTTTATAAAAAACAGCGGCAAGAAAAATTTAAACTACAAAGTTCTGCATCGACAGGCGCCGACTGCAGAAAGAAATCAGCCAACCCAGCGCCCGTCCACGTCCAGGAACAACAATCCTCCGCGGAACCAGCAGTATCAGGGGCAGTATCCGGGGCGGTATCCGGGGCGGTACCGCTCACCAGTCCGGAAGACGACATACAGGAAATAGACGAACATGGGGTAAGCTACGCGGGTCGACTTCAGCGGTTTGCTCATAGATGGGCAGATATAACATCAGACTCAACCGTTTTATCTTGGATAAAAGGCTATGTTTTACCGTTTACTTCAATTCCATCTAGAAATGACCATCCGATAAATAACGGCAAATCTATAGAAGAAGCAACTGATTTTCAAAAGTCCATTGACACGCTTTTGTCTATTGGAGCAATCTCTAGATGTAATTATGAAGAAGGGCAATTTATATCTAGTATTTTTTTAGTGCCGAAGCCAAATGGAGACAAACGCTTTATTTTAAATTTAAAATGTTTAAATAAATTCATAAAAAATTCTCATTTTAAAATGGAAGATTATCGTACAGCTACGAAACTTATAAGACAAAATTGTTACATGGCAACAATAGATTTAAAAGATGCCTATTTTTTGGTACCAATACATGAAAAGTTCAAAAAATACTTACGTTTTGAATATAAAAATATTTTATATCAATTTAATTGCCTACCATTTGGCTTATGCACTGCCCCTTATGTATTTACGAAGATCCTTAAGGTAGTCATGAAATACATAAGATCTCAAGGTATCACTACTGTCCAATATCTCGATGATATATTGGTAATAGGATATTCATTTGAATCTTGCTTAAAAAATGTTGATATTATTCGGTTATTACTAGAAAGTCTGGGTTTCGTCATAAACTATGACAAGAGCTGCTTAACTCCCAAAACTCGTACTCAATTTTTAGGCTTTATCTTTGATTCTCATGAGATGTGTCTTACTCTACCTGATCATAAGATAAATAAAATAATAGACAACCTCAGCTATTTATTAACTCGTAAAAAATGTAAACTTAGAGAATTTGCCCGGTTGATTGGGCTGCTTATATCTATCTGCCCAGCCATACAGTACTCTTGGATGTATACAAAATTATTAGAACGACACAAGTACCTGTCTCTGTTAAAAAATCCAAGTTATAATCAGAATATTAGTATTCCTAATCATATCAAAAGTGATTTTTGTTGGTGGATTGAAAATATTAAAACAGGTAGTAATCCTTTTAGATATAATTTATTTCATGCCGAAATATTTTCAGACGCATCAGGTACAGGTTGGGGGGCCTGGTGTAATAATAATCGATCTTACGGCTATTGGAAAGATGACGAAAAGGATCTCCATATTAACATCTTGGAGTTAAAAGCAGCTTTCTTTGCACTTAAAGTATTCGCTAAGGATTGTTTTGATTGTGAAATACTCTTACGTATCGATAATACAACAGCTATTTCATGTATAAATAGAATGGGCAGTATACAATACCCACACTTAAATGATATAGCAAGATCCATTTGGCAATGGTGTGAAAAGCGTAAAATAGTAATTTTTGCATCATATATAAACACTAAAGATAACTTTGAAGCCGATTCCTTGTCGCGAAAGAAGTTTAATGATACCGAGTGGGAATTAGGAGACTTTGCTTTTGATAAAATAAAATTACAGTTAGGTGTTCCAACAATAGATTTATTTGCAAGTCGTAGTAACAGTAAATGCTCAACATACGTCACCTGGAAGGTTGACCCGGAAGCATGGGCAGTAGATGCTTTTACTATATCGTGGTCAAAGTTGACATTTTACGCATTTCCGCCATTCTCTCTTATAGGTACTAAAAATGTTACAAAAAATTGTTACTGACAGAGCAGAGGGCATCGTAGTTGTCCCAAATTGGGCTTCACAGCCCTGGTTCCCTTTGTTTCAAGAGCTTCTTATCTCTGACATTTTATACTTTTATCCAGATAAAAATCTTTTAAAATCTCCTTTCAGATCAGTCCACAATCTACACAGCACACTGACATTGATTGCCGCGAAGCTCTCCGGCAGGCGTTCCAAGACCTGTCCCCTCCTGCGATCGAAATAATACTTTCCTCACTCTCAGAAAATACATACAAACAGTACGATGTTTGCATAAAAGCCTGGGTACAATATTGTAGACGTCAAAATTTTCATCATTTAGAAAAATCTGTCCCAAGGATTCTAGATTTCTTAAGTGAGGTATTTCACAGAGGTGCTAAATATGGAACTGTAAATGCCTACAAATCTGCTCTGTCTATTATTTTAGGAAACACTATTGTAAATGATGACAGGATAAAGCGGTTTATGAAAGGGGTTTTTAGATTGAGACCTTCTTTGCCTCGGTATAATATCACTTGGGATCCAGCACAAGTCTTGGATTTTCTAGCCCAAAAATGGCCTCATGAAAATCTTGATCTAGAAACCCTTTCCAAAAAGACAATTACTCTGCTGGCTCTTGTCACTGCTCATAGGGTGCAAACATTTTCACTCATAAAAATTGGTAATATAACGGTCAACAATGGTAATGAAATAACGATAGTTATTCCTGATTTAATAAAATCTTCTGGTCTTAATAGATTCCAGCCAATTCTTAAAATACCTTACTTCACTGAAAGGCCAGAAATATGTCCAGCAACATGCCTAGAGTCGTATATTAATAGAACTCATTCGCTAAGATCTGTTAGCAATGAGTTTCTTTTTATCAGTTACCGTAGGCCTTACTCAAAACTGAGCTCCCAACGATTGAGTCACTGGATTAAAGATACCCTACAGAGCAGTGGTATTGACACCAGCGTGTTCAGTGCTCACAGCACGCGACATGCGGCGACCTCAAGAGCCAACAGAGCAGGTATAAGTCTAGATACAATAAGGAAAACCGCTGGCTGGACACAAAATTCATGTGTTTTTGCCAGGTTCTATAATAGAGAGATTATGCATGATACTACTCAGTTTGCCAGATCAATATTAGAGTCATAAGATTAATAGGATTAGATTTGATATAAGGAATATCTTATTACATAAATAAAATTATTTGATAATGTATACTTTTATTATTTTGAAAAATTTCACTATATGGTTATTCTCTGAACATCCTACAACATGTTAAACCTCAAAATCGCTAAGAATGAAGCTGTGATACATAATTAATGATCAAATGAACTTACCCTTACGTGAAGTTTGATCATAATTATGTGAACAGCTTCATTCGATGCGATTTATATACACCCACCCTTATTTTAACCCCATCCCATAGTGAAATTTTTACATATCTTTAAACAAAATGACAAGAAAGTCGGAGCGCAGGTAAGCAGGTAGAGATATAACGACCCTACAACGTCACGAACGGTAGAGCCAATAAGAGGGCAGCACGGTACCTTAGAGTCAATACAGGGTCTGCTAAGTCAAAATAGCAACTAGATTTCTTAATAAAATAATAACTTTGAAATATCGTGTGCAAGGCTAGTACTAGGAAACGCTACTACAACATGTTAAACCTCAAAATCGCATCGAATGAAGCTGTTCACATAATTATGATCAAACTTCACGTAAGGGTAAGTTCATTTGATCATTAATTATACATGTTTTCTGATTAGTCTTAAGACGCAATCATCATTATTCCCGCAGCATCACCCTCCTAATAGTCGGTCGGTTTAGCCATTTGAGTCGCATCTCGCGAGTATCGTGAGACTAATGTAATTAGTTCATTACGTTGTCTGGGTAGCTCCTCGCTTTGTATGTCTCCGCAGATTTATGTGAGCCTCAATGTTTAGCTGCGGGCCGGAATACGAAATTGCGTTTTTTACTCCGCGTATAAATAGCTGAAATACGGCCGCGCGGTAATAGGCACCAATGAATAAGGATGAAAATGCCCTTTAAAACAGAATTAAAATACGAGCTGGAATTATTCCAGCGTAATGGAAATCCGTATTCTACTTACATTAACTGAAATAATAACGTTACCTAACCTTTAAATCAAAAGCGATGAATGTACTTCTTATTCCACGAGTTTAACCTAAGCCTTGGCAAATGGAACCGCTGGACCTTGAATCTTTTAAGGCGATACTGTTAAGACATTCAATAAAAACAAATATCAACAAAAAGCCTCATCTCGTCTCGCTCGTCTGTATCTTATTTTCGAGAGAATAACTTTTGATTTGTGTCGAGATATGTCTAGTTCAAGTTTAGTGGGTAAATACAAGTTTTATGAGGTGGTTCTGAGCCGGTGTACCGTTAATGAGTGTATAATGCTAATGAAGGCACACCTGCCACGGCGCGGCCCGAGAGACGAGTCGACTGGTAGGTAGCCTGCAATGCATCATTTCCGTCTTAACTTTATCCCACTAAGCGAGACCAAACATGAATCTTGAACTTGCAGGCAGAAACTTTAACTAAATACGAATTTAAACTTGGACTATGTTTACGGTGAGTTTGGTCCTAAGTGTTTATGTTATTCAAAATTTTACAAAACTAATAGGTGCTCAGATATATGATAATGATAAATCGTAAAATGTAGGTTAGGCACCTGGCTAGATGATTAGCATTACATATGTTTAACATATCATATCATAGATAAATGATTTGATTGTTTGTTTCTTTGCATTGAATAGTAGGTACCGAAACTACTGGGCCGATTTGGAAAATTCTTTTACCATTAGAATCTTACAGTATCCATGACAAAACCTATAGAATATTTTCAAAATAATTGAATTATCCGTATGATATCTTCAATAATTTATAACCACATGTAATAAAATATAATTTTGCGTGTCCGTGCAAAGCCGGGCTGACCGCTAGTATTAAAAGCTAGCTTAGTAACATTATGAGTAAATACTTACAAATTAATGACCTATGAATAATTACCTACCTGTACTAATTGTAAATTTATGAAACATGCAAAACATTAGAATTATTCCTCATAGGTATTTAAATAACGAGTACGTTCGTTTCTAGTGTACAAAATACATAATTTTGTTTACCTACAAACTTTATTGTAGGTATTGGGAATGCTCTAATGAGGTCGATTTCTCAATTTAGCTGTTCAGCGATTACCTTACGTAGACAATTTGTTGAGCATTTGTAAAAGCCTAGATAAATGTATGACATCCTGATGGTTTCCAAATATGGTCTAGCGTCTTTAGAATCTCTCAAAATTACTTACCTACTTATTCCTCTTTCATTAATTGGTTCGACATAGATAATTAGTCACCCCTGCAATTAGAAGCAGTGTGTGTCTATGTAAATTCTAACCAAGCATTCTCGGTATCATGTCTATCCAGAGTATGTATACCAGCGCTGTGATCAACCTACACATAGCCTTAATTTCTGTAAGCACGGTAGTCAATTAAGTTCATGAGCATTCAACTGAACGAATGTCTACGAACCCACCCTGGAGCGAATAATTAGTAGGTGCTTAGTTAAATTACTTACGTAGGTCACTTAAGCTGAAATAAAGGTGATGACTCTATATACCAATACCAAACAAAAGCACACGATACCTTTAAAATTGAAATCTAAAGCATAGGTATTAGAGCTTCAGATCCAATCAGGCAAGTGTTCAGAATGTCAAACTACCCTCTGGCACTGGCGTCAGCGTCACTCAGCGTGCGTCAGTGCCGTCTAGCAATCGCGTCGTTACTCAAGAGCTGGACTCATCACTGACAGCCAATTAGCCTCGTGCCCCTATGCCGACATCCCTGTCACAAACAATATAGGACCCTTTTCTAACGCAAAAACCGTCGACAATCATTTGAAAACAATACAAAACGGAAATCGAATTGGAAAATAGTCGATGTGTGTCAGCAGGGTTATAATACTTATTCCTGATTCGCTCTACGTTATCTTAGTGTGTGTGTGTGTGTGTGTGTGTGTGTGTGTGTGTGTGTGTTAGTGTGTCTTGGAACTTAGAGTCGGCGATAGGTATCCTTTCACGGTACTGTATTGAGCATCTTCGAACTGAGGAAGTTCGCCTGGCTATAAACGGAATGCAAAAAGGTACTAAAGAATCAGTCAAATACAAAAGCGTCGTTCCACGTTTTTCCCTTGGTCAGACCTTTGCTTGGTATGAAGAAAACTTTTAAAGAACCTTCACAACCCGGGTCCGAGGCCGATAAAACAATCTCACGCCCATTCACTGACTTCAACCCCCGGTTACAACCCTGACATACATCCATTTATCTCTATCTGATGGAATTGCGAGACCGACGCGCCCGAACCCCGTGCCAATACGAAACGAATTCCGAAGCTTCTTTTCAAAAGCTCTAAACTTTTCTCAACTCGTAGGTTTCTATGTGCCTGTGACAGGCGGACAATGACCTGGGATTTATGACCATTTTATGCTACTCATCAAAGTCAGAGGTGTGTTTTTAATTTAACAACCCATAGATTTCATGTCTCGTTAGTCGTTAAATTTGTATTTATGGCCTAACTGGCTCAAATCATTATCAACTGCTAAATTTGTTAGAGCCTTTCACTAGGAATTAGAAACACGAATACCATAAACCCAAAGTACCTATATCTAGAAATCTTAAATGTTTTCTTAAACATGGATCAAAATGAGCTTTCGCGTGTGATTGTCAAGGTTACTTTGCTATTCTCAGAATAGTTTGTAAGCGGCGCCATGAGTCAAGTCAATACCATGAGCTCGTGAGTCACTGTCTTCACATCTTCGATTGTTCCCGATAATTTGCTCTATTTCTTATCCATTTGCGACTATCTATTCACATAGAAGTACAATTCTTTTGTTTTCTTGCCTCATGGTATTCGTTACTATTATGTATATACCTTTATCTTTTGTGTTTGATCTACCTATCGCTGTTAATTACACCCTGGGTTATACGAATCTTACCTGATTTTATATGGTGTGTGTGTTATTTTATACTTAAATACCTGTACAGAATAATTATAACTAAGTTCACAACTTTATCGGTTAGATAGTTCAATTGTTTTCATAGAGGTGTACCTACATGTCTTAAAACATATACTATGTTCTGCACTTATGTATTCCCATTAAGTAAGTCGGGATATTGCATATTTAAACAAGGAACGAAGTTAATTTTCAAGCTAAGCCTCAACCGATCGCTTTCTGTATAAAATGTGTAGCTCTACTGCGAAAAAGTTCCGTATAATTCCGGGAAACTACCAGACCGTTTAGACCGCTTATTTTCTCTTTTGCCTTTATCCGTAACAAGGACCAATTTAACAACTTTAAACTCTGTACGAGGCTGAAGTTTGGCTATATTTTTAAGCAGATTGGTTGAGTGGTGGGATACAGATTGTGGTTTGACCTCGCAGTTGACATTCAGCTGAGGCGGTTGCAACTTGTTGTAAGACAAATAGAGGTATAATTCAAAAATGTTGGTGATGCAACCATGCAAGCGCAATGAATAGAGGGATCTTCCACCGTGCTCGTGTAGCGAGAGCCTTAACATGCCATTCACGTTCGAAACATAGCTGTTGGCACACGCTCCCAAAAATAGAATAGGTTTGCTATTGCTATAGTGTCGATTGAAAGTGATTTGCATACTTTACGATTTACCTAGCAAAAACTCGACTAAATAAAATCAATTGTAACCAGAACAATGCAGCAGGGTTTTTGTTTTAACTCTGCCGTGGGCCATTGGCGGCGTACTACTGAACAAAAAAAGTTTCACTAGGTAATTTTTGTTGAGTAGGTACCTACTTACTTAGGCGACCTTATAGGGGAAAACACTTACCTTCTGAATGTTATTTAAACTGAACCCAATTGTTTGGGTTTGATGAATTATTTGGTATTTCTTTGGCTTTCCGAGTTTTCTATGAAATACCCTCTCATGCTTAGATAGTTCCTTTCTCAACATTCTGCGATGAATAGTTTCAAGAAACAGATATAAACCAAGGATGACATTTCCTATTTTCAGAATTCATTCTTACTCACGTAATTTCATACGTGAAATATAAATGTATACCTATGACTATGAAGGTTAGAATATCCCTCCTAAACTAAAGAACAAATTTCCAAATAAAATGCTGCATTGTTCGGTAAAGTTAGCGCGTAAATAGCAAATGGTCCCACAGGACGCTCATGCGGATTGTGGTCGAAGCATCATTAATCTAATGATTTTATCTCCATGTCATACGTGCTGGCTGTCTCTAGCTATAGATATTGATGATTGATTTGGGAATATTTTACAGCGCTCGTGCAAAATGTACATAACAAAGGCGACCAAAAATCTCCGGCGATTAACGAAGCCCTTGCATTGCACGAAACTCAAAGATTAAAATTAACAAAGACCATTAAGAAATAGATGTAAGAGTCAAATGATTATTAGAGCAGAGTTTGAGTCTTGAGAAACAGTGATTCATAAGTATTATCAGACGTCAGTTTGATTCACTTTCATTCATGTATAGTTAAAAGTCCGAACAGCATTATCTTTCCGACAGACTGTCCTATTTGTCCTTTACATACGTCATTTTGGACAGGATATAGATCTAAAAAGGTGTCGGTACTGAGTTAGCTGCAATTTTAAATTAAGTCTAACAGCACGGCAAAAAGCTCTACCGCAGCACACATCTACTTCTATGTTTATCTAAATGACATTGCCGTCCGTTGAGTGTACAAGTGCTTATTTATTCCGATCACATTTCCCACGTGCAGTGGCACTGTATAATGCATATGAGTATCTACAACCAAACCTATCTAGTAAATAGTGTCAGTATCTATAGTGTCAGTACTGAGAAATGTTACGTCGGGTGTATGTTAAATATGATACCAACATGCAAACGGACTTGACACCGCTAGCATGCTTACTGCCAATAACAGCATAACCTTGGACGGTGCTGGTAACATTATTTTCCATAAACGCTAAAAATATGAGCAGGAATGTAATAAAGCAAAGAAATCAACAAACAAAAACCTGAACCAACCCGGCCATACGATCAAATCAAGTGATCTTTATGTGTCTTCGAGCAAAAAAGTAGCTTTAATTTCATTTCCCGTTTAAGATACGTTTCAAACAACTCAGTTATATTTCAATTATTCATGTCAACAGTAAGAGAAAATACATAAAATTTTTTATTAAGTTTGGTTGAGATGTTGTCTCCCGTTGCGGATTTTTTTGCGGGCTTGATTGATGAGTTTTCTTACATAGTGACACTTGGGCCTTTTCGACCGACCCCTCTAAGACCATCAAGAAAAAGTCAATTACATTTAACAACCACTTTACCAGTTGATATCTGCTGTCCTCGTAAAATCAATGACCGTTGAAAGAGCAGATACAAAACTACTAAACATAAACCATTGCTTCGAAGTACTTTTGAATAAGTATCAACGTCAGAACCTTATTTGTTATGAAAACTAATTATGGACATTATTTCAAAGAAATTTTATTACCTACCAAGCAATTATAAATTACATCGTTACCTACAATAGTATTATAGAATGTTAGAAAATGTACATAAAAGACAAAATAAAAATATTATTAATCAAAACTTAAATTACTAAAAAATTTTAATCACTCTGCATTTATTGTGTAGGTACTAATTACAATAACAGATTTCAATATTATCAAAGCCACGATCCGCTTTGATTAAAAAAAACATAATTGACCTCTTGAGGTGAAACCATGACCAATAAATGCTCTTAAATATTATTTACAACATCAGTCACACGACACAAAACATTGGCAATGATAAATGACTACAATTTACGCAAATCTTCGTTATGAAGAAAGCCCGCGCCGTGAGTCTTCTGACCTCACGCATCTTTACAAAATCCTAAGCCAAATTTCGTGGTAGAGTCACAGATTTCCTCACAAGTTTTTTGTGAGTGTTGCTTGCACTTTATCATTTGACACATAAAAGCTACATTCAAATCTATTTAGTTACGGTATAGGCGTGCGTGAAGTGGGCAGTATGTGGACATTAATAATAGGTTTCAAATTAAATTGCCGCATTTCAAACCCAATTGAATTTTATACATATTTATTTTTAGTCAACAGTTATATACATAATTAATTTATATTCTGAACGTAGGTAATATAATTGTAAAGACTTACTTCTCTTGGTTGGTTCACCCTAAAATAAGACTTAAGAATGGCTCATTTCGCGTGTTTCCGCTTTCAAAGTCGCATACTGAGAGCGCTAAACTACATAGTTGATAGATTTTATTCAATATTTTTTTACAGATTAAGTTTACGTATACTTTTCACAATGTTGTCCAATTATACATACTCGTACAATAACCCTAAAAATACAAAAATGTTTGTGTGTGTAAAACAGTTTTCATGAATTTCTAGAAACAAAACGGCAATTTCATAGTTACTACATTAGTAATATATAGTTATTCTGTGGTTAAAGACTATTATAGGTATTTTCCGAGAAAGTTACGTAATCGATTTATTGAAATCGTATATTATGATCATCGGTTACTAATGCTACAAGTATTACAACATCCAAATATGTAAGTAGATACTTTATATCTGAGCATGACGCTCTTGGCCTTGGTCCAAATTATTATAAAGTTTCGGTTAAAAGTTCAATGGTGTTCGATATTTTGTCTAGCTGTTTACATGACGATCTTTAGGTCTAGGCTATGCTCTTCAGATATATCTAAAACTAGCGGTCCGCCACGCACGGCTTCGCACGGGTATTTAATAAATATTGAATTTTTCATGCAGATCCCTAAATTTTTTAAAATAGTCTATAGCCTATGTTTATCGTGGAAAATTTAGGATAGTAATGGTGAAAGAATTTTTCAAATCGGTCTAGTAGTTTCGGAGCCTCTTCAATTCAAACAATCAAATCTTTCATCTTTATAATATTAGTAGAGATATAGATAAAAAAGTTATATATTTAATTGTAATCTAGATAACGACGAAATTCAAAAAGAGTAAACGCTAAAGGTCATTCACAGGACTAAGTAAGTAACTCTCATGCTCAGTGATCCATGCGAGAAGGAAGCGACAACGGACATAATTCACTATTGAAGCGTGAAAATCATGCTACACGCATGGCTACTAATTATAATAAATTGACCACATCGAATTTTTATTTTTAAAAACATTTTAACTCTGTAAATATTGCGCTTTTTCTTTTACCGGTTACCTTTGGTAAAATAAATCTTAAGACCAAAGTTCTTGACCAATTAGATATTTACAAAAAGTCTATATAAGTACTTAATAATCATACGCTCTATTTAGCATCGTCGATCGGTGCGACCGTTAGCTTGTGCGACCACTTGTAAAATTAATTGGCTGACTTTTTAACTAGAACGTAATTAATTTCTCGCGAGTCAAGCCGACATCTACCTTGTAAGATGGTGCACTTTTAAAGCTCAGGCCCTTATAGAAAATAACAAACTATGATTGTAAGAAGTCATGACAGACAATAATTTACCGCAAACCAAACACCACTAAATCTGCAAGGGCAGCATTCCAGCACGCATTCGTAAACCGTAAGCCATCAATTAACTTAGAAAAGCAACGTTCTAACACCACAGAAATTCTCATTATGCGGAAGGTTCGGAAGGTTCAGGCGAAAGCAAGGTGATGTTTTATTTATAAGATTTTCTATAGGATTATTAGATTAGTTCTTGTTTAGGATCTTGATATACCCTCATCCTAATATACCTACCAAACCTACGAATGGAGTCTATGAAGCCAGGAAGTTTTGTCTAAGTAGCTGAAAAGAAGGAGTATTTTAGACACAAAGGTGAAATCTGCAAAAATATTATCCAGACATACTGGGGCGATGGCTATCCGTCGCCAAGCTATCTTAACTAATTATCTTTTTGCTTGGTTGGAATGTAAGTAGTATTGTTTGATAAGAAGACAGCAGAATTAAAGTGACAGACTGCACCATAAAACAAGTCTGAAAAAACTAAACTTGAGGGATTTAGTGAGAAAAGAACCTACCTGCTATTTACGATTATTATCAAAGGTAAAGAAAAGAGCATTGTTTAACTTTGACCGCTTTTTATAGCCCAAGGCTCTAAGAACCCAGTAGGTAACTGTTTTTGTCATTGCAATAAAAACACAAATGAATTTGATTGGTGTAAAGGTAGATGAAGTAGGTATGTAAGCAACCGGTCGTTCCATCTATTTCTTAACTTGACTAGAGCTATTAAAGTGTTATTAAGAGGGACATAGCAGTGTGTGGTTATGGTGTCGGCTAGGGAGGAGTGTCGGGTCGTGTTTGATGCATAAGCGATCAAATGGACTTCACTAGTCGCGGGTCGATGTCCCTTGTGCAACAAGCCGTTACCTATTTAAATTGGGCTTAGATTGATTTGATGAAGCAGCTCTCAAGCAAGATATTTGGTCCCACTCAACTCGGTCGCGGGCAACAATAACCGTCAGATTACGCAGCAGTACGTGACTTTAGGTCGTTTCTTGCAATTATGTCACCCGCTATGACAGCCTTTGATGCTATCGAAAGGTACGTTTTAAAATACGGAGCTTCTTACAATGAGGAGTTCGTAACAGCTTTAGTTTACTCACGGAGCTAGAGGGCTGTTCTTAGAACTATGATTTTAGAGCAGGAAATACCCGAGGCGTGAATCAGCCATCAGAAAGACATTACCTATATAATTTTAAGTTAATTAATTGTTCAGATGTAAAAGTAACACCATTAATATAATAAGGTGTCTGACATTGGCAAAGTAATATCGGCATTATTATTGAATATAACCTGCCGTGAAATATTAATATACAATTTCAACATTTTCCAGGGGCTATCAATCTGGCGTTAATGAGATTCGTCCGGTGCCGCGATTGAGTCCAGCAATTTGTGTTACGATGCTACTTGCTAGCTAATGAAATACATTAATAGGAGCATAGTACACTTGTACATTGTATGAAAATTATTATTATGAATGATGCTATTTTCATCTAATATTATTATTATTACAATGAAGTATTCTGTTTTTGCAGCAAAATTATCTAGAGTATTAATGTTCCTGCCGAGAGTTCCCTTATGTCTCTTTTGTGAAATATAAAATTGTAATTGTAAAATATTGAAGGGCGTTATAATTCTTTCTCGAGTCTTATTTTCTGTCCACTTTTTACTTCCAACTTAAAACACTCATTACACGACTCCTAACAGTCGAAACGCAAAAAATGTGCCCTTCGAAACCTTTCTCAGATCGTTGATTTTACTGAGACAATCGTAAAACCAAGGGTCTTATTCACCATGCATTGCTGACACCGGGATATCAACTTTTATTGTTTGACAAACCTTTGTTTACTTTACGGCCAAAGCAGTAAAACCTTTCAGTCGATTTGTACTGCGATGATTAAAATTTTGTAACATATTTTTAGCTTCGTCACTAACTGGCACAATTGTATGCTGTAAGTGATTAGGCCATAATTGATTGGTCACCAAAAGGTCACGAATGGCAGAGAATATCTGATAATATTAACCCAATGGTTAGGTAAGGCCAAAGTGGTGTATCATCAGAGCGATATTATCGGATTAGATGACACAGTCCCCCAGGCCGCGGCCTTTGACCGCACTTTCACCGCCGTCTGTTCTGCCCACAGGCTCATCGCTTTCCAAACAATTAATTCAATCTCCCATGCCTCAATACCAACAAACATTCTAATTCGCCCGTCGTTCTAGCTACACCAATGCAATATGTACTGTACATTCATTAAAGAACAATAGTTTATGCGCCATTTACTAACAATGGCAAGCCGGAAACGTTGTGTAAAGAACGCATAAGTAGATGTAACTTTCTCTGATGATTGCATGATTGAAGTCAACCAAAACAAGCATGATGATAAAGCTCTTCTAAGTGATACACTAACTTTAAAAGCATCCATTGTACTCATCCTCGATAAGGAAATCAGTATGATTAAATATATCGTCATCATAATCATCATCAAACATTTTGTAGTTTGATAGTATGATGACAAAAACGGATGAAGTTTATCAAATGAGGTGGCGGGATAGATGAGCTGAGATTGTGCAACATAATTTTCAATCTGTACATTTCCTGCGTCTAACGTCTCAATTGCTGCTCTTTTGTAATCAACGATCACTGTCGGCACTCAAGAAGCAACCATCATTCAATAACGAGAACAAATTCCAGGCCATTTCGGTTGCCTCGTTATTATTATGGGTATATCTTATTTATACTGGTGCAAGAGTTCTAGTCCGTTTAAAAAATTTGTATGGTGTTGGTAAATGTTAGCATGCCGGCGAAGTGTGATGGCCCTATAAATTAGACATGAGCATTTTTTCCTCATACTCGTACTACGTCTATACGAACATTTACAGTTATGAGAAGCTACCTACCTACAACTCAATTTTTCTTACACTAGGTATTTCATAATAAAAAATAATAGGCATGTATCGAATGCAATGCAAACGCGTAGTATCAATAGGTGTTGCTTTATGATTTACCACAATCTTATGCAACTAAATAGCATCATTATTCCATACCCTAAAATCAATGTATCGAAATATATTTGCCCTACATTTTGTTCATTTAAAAGCAGACCGACTTGTCTATTGTATTATCTCTACCGATTTGTATGGTAGGCGCCTACTTATATTGCAATAGTGGGAGGTATCCACAAGCAACACGCGACCATTTGTGCCTATGTACAAAGTTACGGCTAATCGGCTTTCCGCTTTGCAACAAACATTAAAACTGCATTAAATTCTATTTAACTCTAGATAAAACTCGTCTGGTTAAGTAATTGTAAACTGAACGACCGTGTCAGACCTATCTGTTAATGTAGAGACAAGGTGGAATATAGGTACGAAACCGTTTATAGATAAAATCCAATCACTTTCTTCCGAATTATAAATGACACGGTACATATCGGAGCGCGGGCAGATAGGTCACGTAATGGTGAGGATAATAAACTAAATGGATCTCGAACACACGTGTCTTAAAATCGGTTCCATTTCAATCCAAAGCTAAGGTATGATTTAATGCGAGACAAAATATGGAAATATGTTTATAGGTACTGATACCTAATATAATAACATAAGTGTTATATCATTGCATCAAAGAACAAAACAATAATAGGTCCGTTCCTCCACAAGTGGACAAACAAATGAGGTAAAGAAGAAATCAATGACACCTTATTTTTTATTTTATTATAGTTTGTGGTATAAAATTTTCTGTGTCTAAGTTCTAGTTTTATTGCCAAAATAACTAAAGTTAAACTAAAAAAACTGAAATCTGGCAGTGGATTAGGGTGTCACAAGACGGGACGGAATGGCGTAATGGAGAGAAGGCCTATACCCAGCAGTGGTTACTCGGGCTGAGATGATAGATGGAAATTAATAAAATTCTGTGGCTGGCTGTTACAAAGAACAATTTATCCAATCAAAGAAGTTGAGTATCACTGTCAGTATACCTATCTGCTTCAAAGTTTTCCTCTTTCTAGCTTAACAATGTCAATGGATGCGGGGAAATTGACAGCCTGTTGGCAGGATTTATAGGAATGCTCGGAACCGGTTATACTTCCGATGGCGACCAGAGCGCGGCGGGTCTTCGAGATGACTTCACGAGAATTCTACAGAATAGGTAGTAAGTACTGCGCAACTCCAGAATTGCGTTTATTCCGCGGTCTAATTCACAATTAATAAAATAACTCTTAACTTTATTCATGAAATATTGAAATCCAGAAAGTTGAATTAATTAATCTTTTAAACTCGAGCGTAATAAGAACACCGAAGTAAAATTAACTTCAATTTATTCTACAGCTTGTTTACCAGTTTGCAAACACCTGTATAAAGAAACATTCCAGAGCGATTGTAGGCAAGAAACGCCCAGTCTAATACCGCGCATCGATGCAATGCGTTCGAGTGCGGCAATATGGATGTTATTTTTAAAACATGCCGGTTGCTCCATCATAATATTGGGATTCTTGCCTGGATGCTATAGCGCACCTAACGGATGCTGTCGATTGTAGATTATTTCGGTCTCGGGGAGTATACGCTGGTCAAGAGGTATGTATCAACCAGCCAAACCACGCATCGCCCACGAGCAATGTTCATAAGGAAACAGCGCGAATTATAGCTATCATTCAAAGATTTCCTAATTCGGTATGTTAGCGAGAACTTAGATAGTTTGGGTCGCAGGTTCCATTTTCAATGTTGTTGTTGTAGTTTTGATTTTCTTGCTTTTATATCGCAGCCAGTGGAATAACTCTAGTGGAAACTCTGTTGTTGGAATTGTTTGTTTAAAACCAAAACTGTCTTGGATTATTCTGAAAGGGTATAATATAACCGAATCATAAATCACAAGAGCGCGTGCGAGTTTCGCAGCTTTGTTTTATTTCTGGTTGTTGTGTTAGGCAGATCCTCATTAAATAATCTCCGGGTGGTGTCGTTCGCCGAATTCGCTTATGCAAATATAAGTCTGTCGTTTGTTTGTCAAGCATTTCGACTCAAGGTAGACAAACACTTCCAAGAAACGATCATCAACTCAAACAATTAATAATGGATTAGACAAACCTAATTTATAGGAGATTATTATGATTTATGGTTACTTACCTTTATTGAGAATTTAAAAGCTAGCGAGCTCTGCCTAGCTTGGGGCTGGATAATGCTGTGTTGATTGTCCAGTTGTCCAGCATTATTTATTTATCGCTTATCGGAAACAAATCATTAAAGTGAGCTGCGAAACAAAATATTAGAGATCGATAGAGCCCCTAGATAGTTTACTAATTCAGCAGTAAAAGACAGGTGAGTTGACTTGAGTACCTACCCATCCGATATCTTCTGCCAAGTGGATTTGCATAAAACATGAACAGTTCAATAAACAGCCCAGAATGTAGGTACACTCCGTAGAATCGGTCGTGCGAGGGACACTGGAGTCTCTAGGGGCACCGGACAGGAGTGATGGCCAATCAAACAATTCAGGTTAAACGTCTTGTACATCCGATCCGAATAGGTAAGGTGTCGCTGTTTCGCAAGACCTAGGTACAAATACAGTTTTTGATAAAAACGATATTAGAGCAAGTTTAGAGGCAAATAATTACATTAGGACCTACGAGATAAACATCTAAAGATAAACAAGTTGCCATCATTATCCAAGAAAAAATAGTATTAAAAAACTCACTACATATAGTTTAAATAAGTAAGAAAATCAGCAATCATCTTAAATTTTATGTGTCAATCAAACTTGCTACTTAAAGCCAATATACTCGTAGTTAAAGAATCTATAGATTCAGTACAAAAACGTGCAGGTAAGCAGTCGGTAAAATATTGGATTTCATACCATGTGAGGAAAATCTACACGTAAACATTACTCGTACATGATTTCAAATATACATCTTTAGTTTACCTACGTATTAAATTATAATGTTGTCACTGTTAACAAATTGGTCTCCATTTCAGAAACATGAAACGATGGACGACAATCCGAAAACCTGACGTAAACTGAGTAGTTTTCCAGATAACAATAACTACTGACCTGAGTTTGAAAATCGATTTTTTTTATATTATTATATGCTGGACAATCCACACAGCATCACCTAGTTCCAAGCTAAGCAGAGCTTGTGTAATGAGTACTAGGTGACTAATATACATTATACCTACCATATTTAAATAGAAAATATCAGAACAACCTGAACAAATATCTGCAGATCATACAAACATTTGTCCCGAGGCGCGAATCGAACCCCTGTGTCGCAGGCGGGCTTTCGCCCACCGCGCCACCGAGGTCGTCCTCCATTAGTAGGTTATGTTACGTAAGATTAAATACAAACGTTACTGATTTGAGCAATATGCGAAAATGCAAACGATATGAAAATCAAATATCTAGGCTAGGCATTGTGAGGAATTTCTTTATTAAAAGTTAAGCAAAAGTAGATTCTGATTTGATTGGTCCGTTTTGGCACGGTTCGAGGGCAAACTGGAGAGCTACTGCGACGTGCCTCATCGATACTTTCGGAAAAATCTGGTTGAAGTGTCGACGAAAATACCTACCCCTATAACATTATCAGCATAATATAACTAGTTTCGATATTGTTGAGGGCGATTTATGAGAGGAAGGGTTTGATGCGTATGGGTTATTTTGCTCATAATTCTGTACCAAGAAGGGCCCTTATGAATTAAATCTACCAAAGAAGGTTGACGTCATTATGCCTTAAAATTTAGATTTTGAGTTTTAAAGGTTATATAATCGACACCTACACTTCAGGTAGGTATATATAGAGTACAGTGTCAACATTTTAGCAGAAACAATAGAAATGTTTATAAATAAGGAAGATAAGATCTTTACGTCTACAATTAGGTATTCGTGATATATGGGCGAAGGGGGCTTTAAAAATACATTGCCATTACCATGAATCGGTGTCTAAACAGATATTTACACACTAAACACAGCACGTGTAAATTATGACCTAGAATTGAATGCTGTTCATTCAATTCACTGGCCAAATTCGTTCAGGTAACCCTACTATGCACAATAATGCCAGGAACATCCCTGCACCGTGCCATTTGTATATTACCATAGTTGAATTTTTCAGTCTTCATGAATAAGTACAAAGCATTTTCACAAAATCACAAAAACCTGCAAAAACCCAGTGCTCTATTTTCCGAGATAAAGCTGAGAAGCACAGTGGAATCATTTACACCATAGCCTGTACATCGTATCTTAACTCCGGAAGTTCTATGTCCGGCATCGTGCACAAAACACCATGAAACTCTGCAAAAAGGCCGGCTCCCAGGATGTTAAACGTTGCACAAAACATGACAAATGAGGTTTTGTTACATACAACTAGTAGCTTTATTGCCAACAACGCTGTCTGCTCTATATTTAACTCGACTTCGGCGGACGGCTGATCCTAAAACTAACCAAAGCGTCCGGTCGGCACGTCTAGGTTAAAGTAATGAATTTTCAAGTCTTAGTTTATACATTTATTTACCCTGAGTAAATAAATGTATAAACTAAGACTTCAGCGTATTTTTGCCTTCATTTATTTCACGGCGAATGTAATATTATACTAATTAATTTAATTGCTTACATGTCGTGTATACAGCTTGGGTCTTAATACTAGCTTATAATTTTTACAATACTTAATTCAATGCAGGGAAATACATATAGTTAAAAATTATATCCAAATACTTAACTGTAAATATTCAACTAAATAATTTGTAATTAACCTTATAACCGGACCGGACAAAAGTCATTGTATAGTATGGTAAAGCTCACTGGATAATGATAGCATCATTATCTCATAAACTTAATGTTGGCCTAGTAGTGCAAAAAGATACAAAATCAATAACATTGTAGAATACCCCGTGTCCGATTCAACTGACTCTACCTACACATAGTTTTTCTTGTTATTTTAAAGCACTAACCTACGATATTAGGTTTGATTGTTTGCTTTCTTAATGCAGCCTATGTAGTGTTTTAGTGTTCCTAAGTAGGTATTTAGTCTTTGCTTTCCATAAGTTTTTATTTTATGTGTGCTAAACAATTTTTATTCTATTCGATTATTAATTAGGTACATTACACGCAAGTTTAGTTCATGAGGAAGGAAAGTCTTGCAATATGTTTTCAATCGTCAAATTTACGGAATGCGCACTTGTGAAATCCCATTAGGTAGGTAGGTTAGTGTGGTAATGTAACACAATAATTTGAATAATAATTATTAGGTATGCTTGTCCAATAACCATTACCAAACGTCATTAGGTACTTTACACACGTATGTAAGTACCTTATGACGTTAGACTAGATGAAATTGCATGGTTTTTGATATAGGTAATCTAATGGATATAGTCTACTTAATTTGACTAACAATTTGACTCCAAACACTGGGTGAGCATTAACAACGATTCATCGTTCAAGGTCACAAAACAAGACCTGTTTTGTGGTTGTAATAAGTAACGTAAAAGGTACTAAGTGGATCGAACAACAGCAAAAGAACTCCAACTGGTCCACGTTGTAGCTCTCAAACTCTTGTTCGAAGCGAAGAAAGCAAAAATAATATTGATAAAAAAGAGGGAACAACGAACACACACAACACGTTGTCACACATAAATTAAGTTAGGTAGGTGCTAAACATAGTTGTTTTGCGCGAACCAAAGAGTTAGGAACGTATAGCAAGTTTCTCCCGTCTGTAACAATGAAACTGAATTTTCTTGTTCTAACAGAGCTAAAACAACCCTGAGTGTGAACTCTGTTCCTTCGCGAGTACCAACATAAAGTACTCAGCACATCAGCACAATGCAAGCCGTGCGAAATTTTACTTCTGCACCCACCATGCCCCAACCGTTTGTTGTGATCTGATGCATGCAACGCATGAACAAAATTGCCCATTGTCCTTATCTCTTGTCCTCACTGATTAGTGAGTAACGCTGTGTTTTTATCGTTGACACAAAGCAATTCCCAACAAAATATATAGCCGGTTGTGGGAAATCGCGTTATCCGGCGCGGCGCACTTTGTTTCGACTTTTGTTTTCCCTTCCCGATCTCACGGCTGTCTTATTTAGCTTCATTTTCTCACACTACCTACATACTTCAGATTAATTAAGTAGGTAGGTACATGAGTACGTTTGTTCCCGGCTCAGAGGGTGAATACAAAGATACTATTGTTGTTGTTTGGTAAATAGATACGGAAGTTGAGCCTTAATTAGACACGAAAACGCTTCCGTTCAGTCAATTCATTTTACACACTAGATTTAACCATTTTGTGTGCCATCCGTTCAATTTAAACATGATGCTAAATCAAGATTTAATGGCATATAATTGCATGGATTATTATGGAAACCTTTTGTGTGTGTTTTTGTAGCATTTACACTATTCAGTTAGATAATGAGTGAATTGCGTAAAGATTCGCATGTTTCAAAATCCGCTTTAGGTACATCGTTTTTTGCTGATACTCTTTCACTACAGGTGTGTAGTAATATTAAAAGTTATAAAGCCTATTTACGCGCGTTAGACTTTTAATGCCGTGTGGTGCCGGCATAGAATTTCACCACCCCAACTCTTCCCGTGGGTGTCGTAAGAGGCGACTAAGGGAAACACAGCTGGGGGCGGGCAGCAGCGCCTTCTGCAGAACAACTACACCGAACTGCGATCCCCAACCAGCATGCCCAGCGTGGGGATTATGGGCAATAACCCCCAAATAATGATGCCATCTACGGCGCTTATGAGGGGAGGCCTACCTATGTCCAGCAGTGGACTATTATAGGCTGGTGATGATGATGAGACTTTTAATGCTCTACTTAATCTATATGTATTTCATAGAGTAGGACGTCATTTCAAAGTTAGGCTCTGCAGCAGCGGGTCTGTGCGATTTGATTGTCGTGTTAAGAGGGTATTTGCGTGGGACTCAAGTGACGGCGTATGACGTCACACTGAGTTATTATTATTAGGTTCTTCTTGCAGTACAATACATCCAGACCAGACAGACATTCAGCCTAAAACACTGGGTTCGCTGCTTACGTAACAGTCTTAAATAATGGTTCCGATAACCTTGGTTAGTAAATAACAAGATGGGAACTAAAGTGACAGATAAGGTACTATTATTTGGCTTCTGCAACCACTACTTAGGTGTAATTTATTCATGTCACACAGTGTCAGTTCACAAAGCAAGAGGAATTATAGTGGATCGGTATCAACTCTCAGCAGCTCGCTGCTCGGACGCAGTGGACACGGGTCGCCGCTACACAATGAGCTACTTCCTGCGGCCAGCGGGCGAACAAGGACAGGCCAGCTGACATGCGATGCGAGACCACTCACTTATCTTGCAATCGCTGTATGGCAATGGCTGTACCATATTTTAAACCTTATTTAACCACGTCCCAGATCACATTATGCTGTCGCAGACAAAACCCAACAACAAAGCTTACGTGATCGACAACATCGTAAGCTGCTCTGCCTTCTCAGTAGGCTCCAATTCCTACGGTAGGTATAATTTCAGTTTCTGATTTCACTTTTCACTGCTGGTTTATTTATGCGACTGTTTCGAAATGCAGATACCTATCGTGATCGAATTAAATTTACTGTAAAATTTAAACAAAAAAACACACATTTCAGCCTTCTGGCGTGTAACGAATTCTGCTTGATCTGGTAAACAGTTAGCAGTTATGAAATTGAAGTCGCGTTCGGGTTTAATTACGTGTATAATTAAATCGTTTGGACAAGTGATATCTGAGTCGGCGGCGCGGCGGCGGCGGTGAGGAGCGGGATGGGATCAAGTGATCTGGCAGGATGCGGGAGGCACGGGCCGCATTCAGGTGGCGGTTGCCTGACCGCTGCTGACCTCGTGCCAATTACTCGCCCATTAGCGCATCGAGCACAATACGCCACCATTTGCCGCGGATGTCCAACTCGCCTATGCGCCCGCTCAATTTGCATTTGTTTAGAATTAGATGACCATACGTCCGCGAGCTTTGTCACCTGTAATCCTCGCTTGATGCCGCGGTCGTTTTAACCTCTCACAAAGTCTGTAAATTCACGAGCCATGCGGTTTACCTAATCGCCCATTGTCCGCGAATTCGAAACATGAATTATTGAACATACCATAACCAAAATATTATTTATGGCAACGACAGAATAAAGAGCGGGCATCCAAAGTTATTTTCCGAGTAATAAAAGCTTGTTAAACGTTTGCGTCCGTTCCATATAAACACCCGCTTTGTACGTGCCGTTGTTATGAACACACGATATGAACGGTATTGGTCTCAACTAACTCTACTAACTAACTCTTCATATTGGTCAACATCGCCAACATTCAAGACGTCAAGAATGTCATGATGATTGATGGAATCAGCCCCAAAGCCGAGTGAGTTAAATAAGTCACAAAGTTTTCAATACAATGTGAGGTATTTGAGAATTACTACGCAAGTTACATTAGAACCGTAACATTTTAATTTCAAAGTCACGCAACTCGCATTATGGACTGTTCAACGAAAGACGAACACACGCGTTCCCTTGCTCTAATTTTATCGCTATTCGGAGTTTTGGAGTCGAATTTAGAAAATTTAGTGGCAGTGGATTAGTTCGTTTGGTCGACTTATTTCTAACATGTTTAGTATTTTACTGATATTTTAATTGGGTTTTATTTGATTTCCAAATGTTATTACCTTCTTTCGGCTCTTCAATAACGAGTTACTTCTAGGTGATTAGGTTATATTTAGGTACGGTGTAAAATCTTTATACATTGTATATAGATAACAAATATTGGGGTTATACATAATAAATAATTTATTTATTTTATTTTATAAATAAATAATATACTTACCTACTTAATAAATTAATAACAGACCATCATGCAATATTCTGAGTTCGATTTCTAATAGTAATAACACGGAGTTAGATTATTATGGTTTAATACTATCGATAAAAGTTTGTTTATACAATCGTTTAGTTTAGAAATATCCGTCTAATACGACATTAAAGTGGATAAATAAATAGAAAGATGATAAAAATATTAATATTTAATAAATCTATAGACAGTACATACAGAATCTTGCTTTATGGTCTGTTGTGGTCTGCTGTTATGTTTATATGTATAGCCAAGCCATTGTATGCAGATAACATTGAAATAGCCCAGTTTTATTTTCTTTAGTTTTTTTTTGTGTATTTCAGGATCCGGAACTTATCTATACTAGTATTATAAAGAGGAAAGATTTGATTGTTTGTTTGTTTGTTGGAATTGAATAGGCTCCGAAACTACGGGACCGATTTGAAAAATTCTTTCACCATTAGAATCCATAATTTGCCCTGATGAACATAGGCTATAGAAAATCCGAATAATTAAATTTTTGTTAAATACCCGTCCGAAGCCGGGCGGACCGCTACTAATTTAAATAAAAAACTACATGTCGTATCGATGCTCGAGTTTTACTTTAATACCTACTATAGGGTAGACCGAGGCGATTCGGATCACAGGGCGAATCGGATCAAAGTAAGAAATAAATTAAAATTAATAATACCGCGCTACACTGAACGCAGACACAGCGACACGTCACTGCTTCCCCTCTCCCCGCGTCGGTTGCTATTCGTTGAATTTCGATACCTCTCGTACTTCTTTGCCGGCGACGCTCGCGAGCCATTCAGACGTGGTCACTACGGCAGTTTCGCGCCAAATGTAAGGTACGTAATAACAAAAATTTGTATTTTTGTTAAAAACATTGTGGAATTGCGAATGTTTTCTTGTAATGTTATTTAGTATGTATCTAATTTTGATAAACATTATGTATAATCTATAAATTATTAACGGTTTTTGGATTAAAGTAATTTTTGTGAATGAATTGATATGGGGCGAATGGGATCAGGTCATTCGGGGCGAATCGGATCAGTTTTTAAATTACATATTACTCATTATATTCAATGTTTCATTGTTTTAGATGGTTCGGACTTATAAGAAAAAAACTGACGAAGGTCAGTGGTCTCAAGAATATGAAAAAGGCTTCAGAAAAAGTCCTGTCTAAAAAACGTCTTTACGTAAAGCAACCGAGACCTATAATGTTCCTTATATGAGCTTACAAAGAAGAACGACTCTCTCCAGGGGTGTTATCAAGCGTCGAGGTGGTCAACAAACAATGGATGACGACACTGAAAAAAATTTTGCTGATAGAACCGAATCCACGATTTGATAAACATTTATCAAATCGTGGATTCGGTATTACCCCAAAAGCTGTTCGTAAATACGCCTACCAATTTGCCGAACGTAAAAATATAAAACACTCGTTTAATAAATTTGTTCACCCGCCAACAGAGGACTGGATCCAGTGCATTTCCTGTGAAGAATGGTGTCACGAAAACTGCGCTGACAGAAATGGTGCGAAAGTACCGTACACTTGTGATTTATGTGCTGATAACTGATTAAAGTGATGACTGATATTATAATTAAGAGTTAACCTAGTTTTAAGTATGATTATAAACACATTTCTGTTAGAATTTTATATATGAAAGATTAATGAATGTTAGATCCAATTCGCCCCGAGTTTTGGGGCGAATCGGATATTTCTCGTAGTTACGTTTTTTTTAAATAAAAATGAAAATGTTACTTTTAAAAATTGTTTAGCATGTTAAATGATAATAAGAAAAACTACTGATTAAAGCCAAATTAATAAATACTGTGATTCTTTGAAAAAAGTAGTTTTTTTTTCACTTCAAAGTCAAATTGATCCGATTCGCCTCGGTCTACCCTAAATGATAAAAACTTTTGGTTTTAGTTATAATACTGATATGAAACAAAATTGTGTTTATTTTATCTGTGTGTGGCGGTTGTCATTAGCAGGTTCCAAGTCTCGTTGTTTCATCCGTTTGGCTTTTATATTACATATTAAATATGATATTATTTTTAAATAAAAATGCTTAAAAATAATTCTGCATTAAACGAAATTGACTTCAAACGCAATGGGGTTCGGGAGTCGTTAACAATAAACGCTTCTTTTATCATTTTACACGTAAACATCAATAACAAAAGACTGATAAAAACATATTCCAATGGCACATTTAATAAAGATATCTATGTACTAACAACCCGCCCCGGCTTCGCAATAGCATTTAAAAAAACTCACTTAGGTACACGTGGCTACATTATTGAAGTTTTCATACGGATCTGTAACAATTTTGAAAATATTTTATCGCTTATGTTCATCAGATATATTGCAGGCTTCTAATGGTAAAATAATTTTTAAAATCAGCCCAGTTTCAGAGCCTATTCAATTTAAACAAATAACTAACATCAAGTATTTCCCTTTAATAACATAAATTTATTTCTTAATTTATCTGTGAGTACCAAATTACGAAAATTAATAAGGAGATTATTGAACTTAGCTTAGCTTACCTACAGTATGCTGTAGTCGATCCGAAGAAACTTTTATTTAAAACGTGCTAAAGCATATAATATCTTGTTTTCATTCAAGCAAATCGTAAGCAAAATAAGCAGACAAGAAAAGGTAATGACAATTTGAAAAATGGCGCACTATGTGCCTTATCAGAGCGAGCGGGGCGGAGGAAAGATATAGCTGTTTGGCGGAGTGAAGTACCGGCGGCGCGGCGATGTCGTTAGCGGGGCTTCGTAGTGTCGTATCTAAAGTATACAGCAGGAAATATGGATTTTTGCAAATTTCTTCTCAATCTGGGTAAATTCGTACAAACAATTTTATACAACGACTAGGGATTAGTAGGCTAGGTCCTAAAAAAAGCATGCAAAATCTTTGACAAACAATAAAACACTTTTCATTAGAAAAGTTGTAGTTAAGAGGTACAGAAATCATAAACTATGCAGCCTTCACTCGCATTCTCGAGAAGTAAAAGAATGGGGAGGATCCAAAGAACCTAGACTTTTGTCTGGCTGTGGCAAAACGCCAGTTGCAAAGGCACCTTTCTTGCTATTTCGTACAATAGGCAGAGATAGGAACGTCTTCCGCTAAAATATATTGTTCCCCAGCCAGCGGCACACACTGAGCTGAACACTGATATGCAAATACCTAGGTTCCAGAGAATCGTAAACCGTTTCATATCAGATAACTAATTCGGAGCAAAGTGTTCAGCCTAAATTATGCCACAGCTGTAAATTACTTGCTAATCTGGCGAATCCTTCTACAATAGTATTTCTTAAAATATCTTCCAAGATTATATTCGAGGATACTAAACTTCCTTGTATACTTTTCTCCGGGGCCGTTTTGGGTAGCGTTTTATCATAAGTCTGAATAGCCGAGCTTGTGACAAATGTCCACGATAACCCACCGCGTTGTACCCGGGGTTTACTACCTGTGCAGTGCCTGCGTATCGGAAGACGGAGATCTCGGACCTTCGCATTTATATTCCATAATACTTATGTTATTTTGGAGAAAGTTGGACATTACATGTAGACAATCTGCTGTTTATTTCTTTTATATTTAAATCTGGGGAAGCCTTTTCGTAAGTTAGGTAGCGTTTTATTGTAGGTAGAAGATTTTGAGGATTTGTGGACTAATTAATATTAATATAGGTAAATGGTGCTAGGCGAAAGCTTCCTGAAAAAGGATCACCTAATTGTTATGCCTTGTATAAAAGTGCTGTTTTTGAGATACGATGTGCCTTGTCAGAGAGATAGTTGTCAAAGGTAGAAAATATGAAGGTAACGCGCGGCAAAATTTTTGAATTTGTGAATAATTAATTGCTGAGAACGAGGAACGTTCTTTCTCTGAAGAAACAATACATTATTGAAAATCCTTATCCCCCACAATTACATTAGTTTACGTCAAGTTTCTAAATCCAAAGTTACTCCAACAAAAATATTTTTTACAATCGATTCGTCTCTACCTGGCACACAGCGAGGGGTGCATGAGGGATAGTAATGAAAATAAACTAGCATCACCACATGTGGCTGTGCCATTTGGTGCATAGCCACATTTTGCATTTCAATTCAATATTATATAAAATTTTTCCGTAGTCTGGGGTTTCGTCGAATATTTGAACATCAATGAGATAGAAGGAAACTTAGATTTTGAAAATATTGTGAAGGTGAATATACTAAGTTCTAACCGCGGTTTAGTTCACGTGGCACCAAGAAAACTTTAACCACTCAAGAATAACGCATCATCTTAGGTAAAACGATGCTTCTAAAACTCAAAATATTTAAGCTCTTGACGAAAGCCTCATAAGCTTTTGCATCATAATTTTCTTTTACTTATCTCAATGTCTCTTTTTATATCCCTCAAAAATTTCTATTTTATGACCCTTCATTTAGAAGCGTCAACACAAAAACAAAAAAAATATAGCCGAACTGGCAACAACGCTTTGTATCGAACGAGTGTTAGACGTGGCAACGGCGCGGCCCGGCGGCGCGCGCATACGCACGTTAGAGAGGTAGAGAAGCCTGTCGGGCGAGTCGAGTGGTTGCGCGGGCACGGAGGGGCACCCGCCGCCAGTGCCCCTGCCGAGTGCGCCGCGACTGCACGCCACGGACCGGGCCGATTCCCGCAACAACTCCACCGCCAACGCGCGCCCGCAGTAAACACAACTTACATTCTCCTACTTAGCAACCGGTTCATGCTGTGTACCAGTGTCTTCGATACGAACGATTTGTGTTTCTCGTGATTTCTGTGCACTACCTCTACCGGTTGTATACGCTATTGTGTTTGTGTTAACCAAAATTGGATTTTGTGTACTTATTTATGTTTGTGTCCTAATGACCCGGGTGTTGGAAAAACACCGTAATTGGATTACTATACGGAGGATACTTTCGACTGGTACGTATCTAATATTACAGTATTACGTCCACACTTCAGTCCGCTGAATGAAATAAAATAAAGCTAACCGTTATGGCGCGCTTAGATTGACGGTCATGGGCTCGATGCGTTGCGGAGGCGGCACAAACAAAAATGAATAGGGGAACGTAAAACGAGGAGAGCGTGCATTGTTGACACAGGGCAAGTAACTGGAGAACGATGTCGGACTCGCCTACCGAGTCTACCGACGAAGCAAGGGATTGAGCATAACACTTGAACCAAAGAGTTAAAATTTGAAATATTTCGACTCAAGTGTAACAAAGTCTACGACTGTGCTCCCCCTTTTTACCATACGCTTGTAACTTGTTCCTATCTGGTTGTCTTGTAACTGTTAATAGTAATAATTGGAAAACAGAGCTAGTTATTTCAACAAACACTTTCTTGAGCAAAGTACCTACATACACCGTTAGTTTCGATATTAATGAGGTCCTTTATAATTTCTAGTGATATCTTGATAATGTATGAGTAATTATAATTATGTATGATACTCTAGGTTCTTATCTTATAGAGCACACGCCCAATCAGGTTCGTGCTCTATAAGATACTAGCGGCCCGCCCCGGCTTCGCACGGGTATTAAACAAAAATTTCAGAAATTATACACAATAACACGATGGGTTTCACAGTGTTCATACTTTTTCTAACAGCATTGGGATTTTTGACATTGACTCGACACTCCATAACTGACACTGGCCATAGAGAAAAAGCAAGCACAGTGCGCAACCTCTTTTTCTATTCTGACGCGCCATAATAGAAAAAGAGGTTGAATATACAGCGCACGGTTCAATTATTGAATTTTTCATGCGGATCCCTAACTTTTTTGAAAATATTATATAGCCTATGTTCATCACGGAAAATTTAGGATTCTAATGGTGAAAGAATTTTTCAAATCGGTCCAGTAGTTTCGGAGCCTATTCAATTCAAACAAACAAACAAACAAACAAACAAACAAACAAACAAACAAACATACAAACAAACAAACAATCAAATCTTTCCTCTTTATAATATTAGTATAGACTACGCAACCCATTCAGGTACGTCGTGATCGTGAACCTAAAGTTTGAGTGTACCTACCTTAATGATGAATTACTTTTATAAAACATTAAACTAGCAATTCTATTGATTCTAGAGTTTTAGTAACCAAGTCTGACACAATTGAGTCAGTCTTGAAAATAGCTATCTCTTTAATTATCAAACCACGATAACGATAATGCAATCACTGTTGTCTCAAACATACTCAAGCAAGTACTAACTTTACAAAGTGGGACATGAGGTTGTTACCTCTAAGTTTAGACATGAGGTTGAAGAATTTAATGAAAATATGTTTAAGATTGATATTTAATTAAAACTACACTACTCTAAAGATACACCTTTGTATTTACGAAGAACTGCGGTGGATAGAATGAAAGGATATCTTATCGTAATAGGTAAGTACCCACATAGATAAAGGTATACAAAATTAGATTTTATTACAATAGCGATGAATGAGAAGCATTATCAACATCCTGGCGTAATTACGCATGCGTCATCTACCATGAGCGTGTAAACGAAAATACCAGATGCGTTTGCGCAGACAAAATGTTACAATTGACTGTGTTATTATTACACGTCCGAATTCCCTATGCCATGTGACAGTTCAATTATAAATTGGTGATACTTACATAATTGGTATAGTTATACTGTGCTTTATAGTTATTAATTTTAATTACCATGCTGAGACAGGGACCGTCTTGTGACTATACCAAAATGTTTTCTATTCTTTTAAATTTTATGTGTATGAGTTACCAATAGATATATATGTATTTATATTATTTTGTGCTACTAGATGAAATGATCTTGGATGAACTAAAGAAGAAACCAAAACAGTAACCATAAGGGCTCGAAACCAATCTCGAAACCCTAAAAATATTTTGTGTCAGAGGCTTACACTTACATTAGTAATATTTGATATTATCTGACTTTACTACGCATATATACCTTAGTTTAGTAGGTAGCCATTATAACATACATAGACACAAAGCAGTTTAAAAAATTAAATAGATTCAATTGAACTGTTAATAGTATTTTCAGTAAATTCATAATGATGTTCCGAAATAATCATAGTAGGTACCTATTTAATTGAGGTGGCATTAACATAACCTTTACCCAACTAACTAATAACAACATTGTTTGTGGGCAGACAGGCAGGTTTTCGTATGGCTAAATTTAGAAATAATCACTACATAGTAAAACAAAGTCGCTTCCCGCTGTCTGTCTGTTTTCTCCTATGTATGCTTAGATCTATAACACTACGCAACGGATTTTGACGAGATTTTTTAAATGATTCAAGTCAAGAGGAAGGTTTTTGTATCAGCAGTGCACCCGTACGAAGCCGGATCGGGTCTCTAATAAATAACAATACATAATTTAAAGTTTACTGTTTGTGAGTTATTGATGCAATGGGAGTTTCCAATGACTGTGGCAGCTTTACCGTCTCAAGTCTTGCAATAAGGTGAAGATATAATAATTAAGTTTCCCTAATGATAAAATAAATTTTATAGGTAGGTAGGTAATGCGTAATTGATAGTGACCCAGCTAAAGGTAACTCGTGACTGATATGTCGACAATTATGATTAATGAAGTTAAATAAAAAGTATATTAATATAAACATAATTATTTCACCTTCGGATATGTGATACTGCTAAAATTAATAACAAGAGTTATAAATTAAATCTTACTGTTACTTATAACAATATTAATGTTTAATATTTACCTACTGCTTTATTATGAATAACGCTTACGTAAAGCATTGATCTTTCTCGGTTTCTGTCTTCTTCTATTGACCTAAGTCAGAGTGAGAAATAATATATGTACCTTAGCATCTGTTTAAAGTAACCAGACCATTAAGAATATAGCTAGAGGTAAAAATTTTAGGGACCGGGAATAGGCGATAGTTAATAGCCCAGTAGTTTTTAATTTATCTGAGCTTCAAACTAATGATATGATGGACGACTATTGTTTACTAAGTAGTAAAAGAATGGGGAATAAAATGTGCGATTATTTGAGTGACTGATACCTACTGGTAGTTATATTGCAATAATTATAAACTAAATTGTATTACATTGATTGTCAATTTGTCACAAAGTAATTACATTACAACATTGTTAAGTAGATAGCAACAATTATGAATGAACTTATCAAACATTGTTATGTGATTGGCATGCACATTACCTATCTATACCTAACCTACCGTTTTATGTGAAACACTTGGAATAACAGGATTATTTACAATGCCAAAGGTTATACAATGCTTTATGTTTAGTCTTCCCGTCACGTTTTATTTTAACCCCTCTATCTTTATCGTTTCATTTGAAGACATACATTTCAGGCGTGACATCGCCGGAAGCGGCTATAAATCGTGCGTTGATATGGAAAAATGCCGCGTCTCAAGAAACCCTTCTGCTATGTATTTGCTACTCTGATACATTCTGTACACATAAAAAGATAGTTGAAGACCCAGTAACGGGCACGTATGATATTTCAGGGAGGCATAAAGAACCGCAGCTTCCTTGTGTATGGTATCGAGTAAGTTTTCTAGAGTCACGATCGACTCGAATGTCAACCGCGATTGCGTTATTAGACACCGGGTGAGATTTTAATACCGTGGTAAATGTTACTCGTAATTTACAGAGCACGCTCTCATAATTTTCACAAATAGGTACGTAAGCTTAGTAAAAATTCAACCATTTTAACTAAACTGTTTATTATTTTTTTAATACGAGCAGCATATAGCTGATACCTGTCTATAACACACGGTGTTGAACTTTCAAAATGCGTCACTTTTTAGTTTGATATTTTTGTCTCGTAACCAGTTGACGAGTTTATTCTTGAAAGCGGTTATTGATGTAGTGTTATTTTTTCTTCTGGTTATATGTTACCTACAGTTTTGTTTCAGGAACATACAGGAAAATTACAACAATCCCGGGAAATACCTTATTCATTGTATAACTTTAGGGAGGTGTGTTTGTATGTACATATTCGGAGTCTGGGAGGTATGGTGAGGGTCAAATTTTTTATGCATACATATTTGATTACTCTATCCGCCCCTTCATTCCACCGGACCTGAGGTTATCTAAGCCAGGAATCTCCTAAGGTATCACATTTGTTTAACATCAAATACGCAGGTTTAATTTCAGATGTACACGGCGCCCATTTCCATTCACCATAAGCAAAGCACGTTTGTTTAGGCCGGCAATGGTACCGGTAGTTCCAACGATAAATTGCAGTTCAAAGCGTAATATATCGCCGCAGTGGTATTCACCAGTTAAAATAAAGTGCCTGGAACAATGGAATGTCCATTTATCCAGCGTTCTGCCAAAACAGCAACGGACAGGAAAGTAGATAGCATGACATTAGCTCAAACCCCTCATGATCCTTTGTGGAACATCTGTGCAATTGTGCAACGAACACCGCGCCTCCTGTTACATGCATCCAACATTCCCAACCCTTTGAGTAATAACGATGCTTAGCGTCAGATGCAAATGTAGCACATCTGTGCTTGAATAAAATAAATGTTGATAATGGATGTTTAAATAGGACGTTCAATTAAATTCGTGTTGAAATTTATTCGAGCTTGCTGTAGTTTAAAAAATTATAATGGCAGGTTATTTATTTGAAATATTACCTAACAGTCCGCCCCGGCTTTGCACGAATATTTAATACCTAGTAATTTCAAGAATTAAAAATTTTACACACTTAAACGTTGGTTTACAGTTTTTCTAATACTAAACGAAGATCTAGATATATCTTTATCATCATCATCAGCCCATTTTAGACCACAGCTGGACATAGGCGCAGTCGTATGAGCGACGCTATGGTGCTCATTAGGGGCAGCTTATGAGCTGCTCATATATTATGTTCATCCTCCATTCGCCATCTAAATATATATCCTAAATCTTTATTAAAGGTAAAAATTAATTTAAAATTATATTGTTCTCAATGTTGCTAAAGTACTTTTACCTACTTTAGCAACATTTAGAAAATGAATTATGACGGATCCGACGGTTATCATCTTTACAATAGGACGTGCTAACATTTCTGAATCATTGCCGCATAGTCAAGATTGCAATAGGTAAGCAAGCATGGTTTGCCAATAGGTTAGGATTATCTACGAGTAGGTATGTCTCTTCTCTACCACGAGGAAGTGTTGAAATATAATAAAAAAAAATATTATTAAAAGGTACCTACCTATAATAAATGATACTAGACAATCCACACATCATCATCTAGCGCCAAGCTAATACCTACTTATAATATATTACATAGATACCTAGATATTTCTTTTTATTATTCCATAGTAAGACCCGCACCAAATACCTGCTATCTAAGATCGTACAATGTTACAAATATTTGTCCGAGGCGGGAATCAAACCGGCACCTTTTGCGTCGCAGGCTTACCTTCGCCAACCGAGCCAAAGAAGTCATCAAACTAATATCATATAGGTCATAATATCCAAAAATATGTATGAAATGAATAAAAAATTTAGTAAACCAGTAAAAAGTTGGCCATAAAATTGATCATTAAATACGTTCGTATAGCTATACCTACTCCACCAAAAATTTACGATAGCAATACAAAGTTAAACGTCTTAATAAAAACGTGATCGTCTCACAGTAAACTATTCAGATCGGAATAAGCATAAAAAATATATTGAAATGAGATCGCAATTGAGCGGATGGCATAAGATCACGGACTGGACAAGACGATCTCGTTTTGCTTCTCACGATTATAGGTAGGTACTCGTAGTTAAAAAATAGCAAGAAAAAACCAACTCGAAGGACCAGTAGAGGCTGGAGGATACAGTGCGTGTTCATCCCGTGTGACCGAGAACCGACCATACAAGTATCGGAGCCTGCGTGCAGTAAACAACATCCACTCTGTCATTTTCATTTATTATCAGTTTCAAGTTATCCAGTTTTTATGTGAATGAGGTTGAATCTTGGGAAAACAATGATAATTATGGATAAGTGATAGAGATACACTGTAGGTGGTATTCAAGCAGGATGCCGGGAAGTTATATTATGTCGCCTTCTATAATTTTCAATAGTCGGACAGAGACGATCTAAGTTGTTGTTTCGATGATACCAGTCGACTACTTTGTCTTCTTTGTATCTAGTAGTTAGTGTTCCGAATTACCTTCTGAGTTATTTGTATCTAAAAATATCTAGGAAGGCCTATCAGAACTTTAGATAAAGGATATGTCTTTTATGTAGAATAGTGTAGCAAGGTATTTTTCCTGACTTTCTCAGAGTGCTTATAAGGTTGAGAACTTATAATAAAATCTAACCTTTTGGCTCATTAATTGGCAGCATAAATTTTAGGTTTGTTTACAATTTGTTTTATCGCCTAGTGATAAGAGCAATTAGCTACATAACGCGCGCCATAAATATAAACGATCGTTACAAGTTTAAAGAAACTTATAAAAATTAAGGAAATATTATTTTTTAAACTGATGTAGCCTCAAGCAATCACATACTAAGCTGCTACTTTAATTGTTACAGAAAGCCGAGAAAGGTGCGGGAAGATGGCGGACGTGGAAAGGAGAAGGCACTAAAACAAAATGGCCGTCGCTCGCGCGGTCCTCCTGTTTCTAGCATCCACGGCGCATGCCTGGATGCCGGACGCAAACGCAAGGATCTATGTAAAAAATGGTAAGTTATGTAAAATGGTCAATATAATTTAGTAATCATATTTATTGCCAAATTCAGAAGTTTACGCAAGAGAAACCTCTTAAACTAATGACCTGAAATTAAATTACATACCAGTAGGTATGTTCCTTTCTGGTGGTAAAGAATCCGGAGGTAGCCTCAGGTAGCTAAGGAATGAATCATATTTCTTAAAATCTCTCAATCTCATGTCAGCCAACACTGCAGGTGCGAGAAACTCAGAATTAGGTGGACTCACACGTGAGAATTTCTCAAACCGATTGTTAGGAAATCGCGAACTGGTATTGTTGTTTAATCGCTTTACAATAGGATATTGTTTGGATCCACAAAAAAAACATATTTCTTTAAATTGGGTGGGATGGGACTAGCCTAGCGTAACACAACACCTTCCGTGCAAAAGTCCCTTTTTTATAGTAATAAAATTAGAAAAATATTTTTGCAGCTTAGGCGAACTTCTAATCGGTTATAGGTACAAGATATTTGATAAGTATATCCGTGAAGTTATCGATTTATCAAGTCGCAGCAGAAAACTTTTAATGAATTGGTTTGTTACAGGCGATGAAACTTCGGAACAATTTGTGGGCAACGCGACGGCGCCAGACCATTTCCGCATTTTAGACAAAGATGACTTCTCTATAATAGTTGGTGGAAGGTAAGATTGTATTGCTAATCATCTAATCAAACATTTTTTCTGCAACATTTCAGTTCAGGTACTAATAAATCTAATCTTTCTTTTCAGAAATATGGTGTACAACCTTAGCCTGTATGACTTATCAGAAAATATAGATCAGGTACGTTATCTAAATAATATGTTTAAATTATAAGTACTCAACGATTTATTTTTACTGGTGAAGTAAACAACTAAGGTAAAATACATATTATCAATCCACGTTAACCCTGTTATTAATTTGTTTGTCGTTGTAATGTAAAATATTACATAAAATCACGCATTTGCAAGCTTTGCATGCAGAACTTTGCACCTATCTTTTCAAAGCTGGGTTAAGCAAACATGTCTAAGGTTGTGTTAACATAACGCCAGTAGCGAGCGACTAACATTTCGACATCAAAAGAAATCTGAAAACTTATCGTTGACTTGATAACGATTTGGAACGTTCACAATACCTGCCTAGGTATAAGAAGATATAGATAGCATTTTAGAAACGGTAACCCAAAACCAAGATTGATAAATCGATTATAAATTATGCGATAATCGCATCGAAATCAGGTCGATTTCGCGACTACTCACCCAGTCCAGACCAGATCTAAACCAGTATGGAACCCTTAATAGGTAAAACACTTGACTACAGGTTCCTAATATTGCACAAACAGCCACACAACCCCGTCGCCTCTTGCTCTTACCTACTGTTTATTCTTAGTTACGAGTTACGACCCCATTTCACCCGGCAGCGCACTGTTTGTTTTCTAAATCTTGTTGATTTTGTTTACAATAATATCTGCAACACCGCATCAATGCTTTACATACTCAAGAGCTTTTAACACAGATAACGTGGAAAGTGTTGTTTAAAACATACCTACATGTTTAGGTATGTAAGATACTTTTGAGAGCATTATGGTATCATAAGGCGGGTGTGGTACCTTACCAATGCAACTCTTTATGCAAGGATGTAATGATTTTGATCTAATACGAATCTAGCCAGGCTCTACCTCTACCATCTAGCATACTGCCTAACATAAAGCTGCTTCTTAATTCACACTACGTCAATAAAATCTCACTCAATAATGTGAATAGACAACATAAAAAAGTCTCGTCTACACTGGCCAGTGCACTTCAATCTGACTCTCGAGGGAACAAAAATATATAATTCATTCGAGGTACGATTAATGGCATCACAATTTGCGCATGAAATAAAAATACGAGACGGGCGGACATAGGGCCTGCTGCGACTGGCCTAGCATTGGCACGCAGCCAAATAACGCTAACGTTTCACTCATCAAAAAAATGCCCACTATTATTTATAGCAGGCGTGTTTCTCCAAAGGTATTTTATAGCAGCGTTCAATGTCCTCTGATTTAAATAAACGGAAATTCTGAGGATGTTTGAACTGAGTAGGTATATTCTGATAACACTTTTATAGATATCACAATCCTGGCATACCTCATAACATAACTATTTTGACATAACAGATAGATGCTATGCTATGTTTTGTTTAAACTCTAACTTCTCAGCCATTATGAAAATAAATCCCGGCCATAATGCCTTTATTTTTCCTTTTCTAGACAAGAGGATGAGTTTTTATTGAGGTTGTTGTTTAAAATTACTCGTCACATATGAGGGTCTGGCCAGTGATGCGTTGAATTATTCACGGGCTGAGCGCGGCGATCACTCCGTCTCGCCGGAATACTAATATGCTACATGGTAGCTTCTTGTACGTCCTCCATTTAAGGATTTTTGTCAATGACACCATTTTCAATTCAATTCATAGATTTGATTGCTACAAACGTAGGCAGGCACTTTGTATAAAACAGTTTTTTTACTCTGCGTAAATAAAGAATACCAAATATCAGTGGTTTAATTTGCTCGATGCATGAGGCATCGAAGCAGACATGATCTCTATCTTGTCTACCACGAACAATGAATATAAATCTTTCTTACTTATATAACAAGAACAACTAAAACTAGTTTTATTACAATGCTTGAACGAGCTCCTAAGCTTACGAAACATCAGTTCTAACAATACACATTTGTTCACAGCGTATAGAGTGGCAGTCAACAGACGCTCATCGAGAGCTATGTCAGCTGAAAGGAAAATCGGCAGATGAGTGCCAAAACTATCCACGTGTAGCAGCAAGATCCCACGGGAGATTGCTTGTATGTGGGACGAACGCGTTCAAACCTTTATGCAGGCGGTATGCCAGGCATCCACCGAACCATCACCTCGAAGAGTACGATGGATCAGGCAGGTGTCCGTACGACCCACAACACAATTCAACAGCAATTTTCGCCGGTGAGTATCCGCCTCCAACATTTACGCATTTATTTATATTAAATGTTTTATATTGACCTTTTATTCACCGCTCTTCCTGGTAATGTCGTGAACACATATTGCCGTGATGATCTGGATGCACGGCACGATGCTGTGCCCGCTTTGCGGCAGAGGGGTCGCACGAAGCACGACCGAACGATGAACACGATACAAGTCGATTTATTACCTTCACAGTTAGGTCCAATGGAAATAAATAAAAATACTAACAGAGGTTACTTTTCCGTCATAATATGGCAGGTACTGTCAGGTACCTAATAAATAGGTAATTGAGCCGGTGAAGCAAATGCCTCAAATAGGCACCTTTACTAAAGAAATGAACATCACGACTCTTAGATTCATCTTCAATTTCCAAGCTAGCCTGGGTAATTGATGCATCGTGACGTGAAACATGCGCGTCTATGTATGAGTCACGAAGAAATTATTGGACTACTAACATACTTCCGATTCCACTCTCATACCAGGCTTGAGCTAGATGATCAAACTAATATTTTGTTTTCAGATGGCCAACTTTATACAGCAACGGCTGCGGACTTTTCTGGGACCGATCCTTTGATTTACCGTGAGCCAGTGCGCACGGAGCGATCGGACCTACGACTGTTAAATGACCCATCATTTGTTGGGGCAGTTGCTTCAACGAGCCACGTATATTTCTTTTATAGAGAAACAGCAGTGGAATATATGAATTGTGGAAAGGTACATAGCAATTTATTGTTATTATGCTGTCAACAACTAAGATCGATGAGATGAAATAAAATAGCTAAACATTTTCTTCTATCCCACAGGCTGTTTATTCAAGGGTAGCAAGGATATGTTTGAACGACAAAGGCGGCCCACATACATTTAGCGATCGATGGACATCTTTTCTGAAGACTCGACTTAATTGCTCCATGCCTGGAGAATATCCCTTCTATTTTGATGAAATACGTAAGTCATAATTATTTTTTGACTTCTGTCCGCGCCTTCTGGCGTATTTTTTAATAAAAAGAAGCCTTATCTATTCTATAAAATTTTTCTAAATTTACTCCGGATTTTCATATCTTTTTCTCCGGATGACAAATTTAAATTAATTTTTCAGAAACTTAAGGCTAATCTATAAGATTTATGTAGTTTTAGTGGAATTAGACGAAGTCATGGATGGTTTTTTAGATTCACGAATTAATAGAAACATTTTTTACAGAGGCGACCACAGATCTAATCAATGGCATTTATGGTAGTGGTGGCAGCAGGAATGACATAGTATACGCAGTATTCACAACTCCTCAAAACGCTATTGGTGGATCGGCAGTATGTGCATTCGCCATGAGAGATATATTAGATGCTTTCGAAGGAACATTCAAGGGACAAGAAAGCATGAACTCGAACTGGTTACCTCTGGAAAAAGAAAAGATCCCTACCGATAGACCAGGGTCGTGTGTGGAAGATAGCCGAACGCTCTCTGATTCTGCCGTCAACTTCGTAAAAACGCATCCACTCATGGATAAATCTGTTTCATCATTTTTGGCCAAACCGATATTGATAAGAGTTAGTCTTCAATACAGGTTTTCAGCAATTGCTGTACACCCACAAGTGCAAGCAATGAATGGAAACAAGTACGATGTCATGTACATCGGCACTGACGATGGCAGAGTGATAAAAGCCGTAAACGTAGCCTCAAATGAAGGTGTGTTCGATGCAAGTGTCGATGAGTACAGCAGGAACCCTGTGCGAACAGCGGTGATCTCTGAAGTACAGGTTCTACCTCAAGGAGTGCCAATCAAGCAGATGCACGTAGCTTTAACAACCGAAAAATTAATAGTTGCTTCCGGAGACATAATAAAAGCAGTGACTCTCTCGCACTGCGGAAACGTGCAAACATGCAGGTATGGATAAATAAATAGATAGGCTATCACTCAATTACCCGGATATTCTATTATAATTAGACGTTTTTGGAATTGGAATATTATTTTACAACAAAGGTTTTGTGTTTCAGGGAATGTATATCGTTACAAGATCCTCATTGCGCGTGGGATTCAAAACAGCAACAATGCTCTTGGGTTGGAAACAGGCAATTTCCAAATCCAGAGAGGTTTCTACAAAATGTAGAGTACGGAAAGACTGAAATATGTAATAAATTGCCAGCTCTCCTGCCTGGAGACCGACATAGTAATAGAAATCCAGGGACAAAGAAACCTACGCTATCCGAAATTGACCGACAGAAAACCGACGACATCCAAAATGAAATTTTAATAGAAGTTGTAGAAACGAATGTTTTGTCAGAAGAAAAGAATACTAATCACAACAAACACGAAACCGGTAAGTTCACACAGAAATCGAACTCATCGAACTCATCGATCACTCGATCTAATCGAGTAAAATAACTGGAATTTTACGTTAGCTAACGGGTTTATTGTTTTCATAGATTCGCTAACTGTTGAAGCTGCGGAAGGGAATATCTACAGTGCCCAAGCACTTATGACAGCCGTGGTGGCATCATGCCTCGTTACTCTCATGGTCGGCTTTGTCATCGGATACCTGTTCTCTCGGCGATTTCGACACCCCTTTCTTCAGGATACCTCACCCTTTAATGAACAACACAATCAGTTAAACAGGTATGTTAAGGTATTATGATTTTGTCTGATTTTTATGACCCTCTTTGATTATCGATTATTTAAATAACTTTCTTTTGCAGTCCAATTTTTACGATTTCGGGAAGTGAGTCGAATACGCTCGCATTTGTTTCACTGCCTATTTTAGATAATTGCACGATTGCACCATGTCGTTATTCGATATTGTGTTCTACTGCTTTTTGTTTCACAAACTGTTTATATGTACACAAATATAAAAATGTTAATAGTAACCTCTCAGAAAATGTATATACTTTAAGCATTATTTCCTTATTCAGCAAAATGAACTGTACTTTTCTAAAGCATAAGTTAACCTCGTTCTATTCTTTACAGATTGGGTCCTTTAGAAACTCCCCTGAATGCCAATTCAGGATACATGCCGCCGCGGTCCAAGAATGTAAACATGGTTGCAAATGTTTGCACTAAACCAGACAATTTGCATCTCGAGCTCGGCAAAGAGCGAACACTCGACCTTCGAAATTCTACAGAATCGCTAGACAAAGATCTCAAATGTGGCACTTTACAAAAGGTGAAAAAGACTTATATATGAGGATTACCTAAGCAGACCGTGTATGGGTCTATTACTAAGTGATTAGTGGTTTAAAACGATAAAGCGTGTCGCGTGTGCCAAGTCTTCCGAGTACCGGCCGAGACATAGCAATTGTGCTGTGCGATGTGAGTGAACGAAGTGCTGATTCGGATTGTAAATATCGCTGAGTGGCTGTACAGTTTAGATATCCTATAGACTTTTGCAATTTTCATAGTATACAAAGGACTATGCATTTAAAAGTAGGATATCAATTGCACTGATATCGACTTTACTTCCAATTGTTTAAAATAAGTGACTGAAGTTGTGTATGTATATGGCTAAAGCAGAAATTTTATATGTTTGTATCAAAACATGACGAGTAATTAATTACTTACCTATTTCACTTAAATCTCCCTAAACACCTACTAACTATGAAACATTTTAAATAGTAAATATGAGTTGAGGTGGTAAGTTCTGCTTTAGCTTTACCGCAAATTATTTGTAGCTTTGATTTTTTTTACATTCCATAAGTAGATTAATATCGCAGTGCAGCTAATATTGTAAATATAATCAAATATGTATATAGTGCTAGTTGAAAAGCCAAAGGGCTCGATGAATAAGTTTGACGTAGTCAAAATACTAGAAAATGGTCAGTTTACTGCTATCATGACAAAATTGTAAATGTCTCATAATGTAAAATTATTTTAAAAATGTAACGCATGGTAATAATAATTGCCGGTCTTCGTAGTATCCACTTGAATATCTAGACCAGATATCTTTGTACTAGCTAGGACTTTCGAAAGAATCTTTTCAATACCTATTCTTAAATTAGGTACCTTTTCGTAAATAGTGTCCATATACTGTGTACATAATCAACATAAGTTAAAAGGCATTATATAATTGAGAGGTTTATAATAGAATATAAAAGTTATTAGATTTTGTTAAAAAAATAAATTATAATACATAGTTATAGCAAATATTGCTGTGCTAATGCATAGTGCCTTGTAGGTTGCCAATTTAGTGCCTAATATTAGGACAGAGAATATAATATTAATATTCTACAGTATTTGGTTGATTTATTGAGAAATAATTTGTATAATTTTGCCAAGCTCAGCAATTTACTTTACTTAGACCTGTTTGTTATTTGCATATTTATAAAATTGGGCTGAAATAACCACCAGAGAAATAACATAATCAAGTGTTCCCACCGTAAAAGAATCAAAGTATCTTTAAAAAGTATCTCAATCTGTATATATATTAATAAAAATAAAGTAGATTTAAAATTTTAGTTTTTATTACATACTGTCTATTGATGAACAAATTTTTTTAGACATAAAAATTGTAGAGTTTTTATTATTTCATAATTGTATATAATTTACACTTCTGGGAGTTATCTTAAAAATGTTCTTATTTATATTTTTATATTATGAAAACTCCATTTACTTATGACTAGGGACATCATCAGGTTTTCCATGTTAGTGGAGAAAATATAAGTATTATTATAACATTATCTGGTATTTTATTTGATCCCCTGAACTGAAATAAAAATATGACTAACCTGTGACTTGTGTATTGGTTAATTATTTTATAATCAGTTTCATCTAGCAATCAGTGTCCTTTTCTGCATCAATGTAATTGATATAATTACAAAGAAACTGTCTTTTTTCCACGGCTGACATAACTATGTCTGTATTTAGAGCAATGCCATCATCACATATTACGGCTTCCTCTTTGATTTCAGTACAACCTTCATGGATCAATATAAAATTGTGCAAAACACATGCAGAATAAATTAATATGTTTATAATCTCTGGCTTGAACATATCAATATGATTCAGTTTTCTAAACTTCTTTTTGAGTAGTTCCAATGCATGCCCAATATATGATTTTGCCTTCCAATGCATCTCATTAAACTTTATTTCTTCTCCAGTTAGTATTTCTTCACTAGAAAATGGGGTCATTAAATTGATTTTTAATTTATAATCTGCATCACCTAATATATGATTATCAAATTCAATAAAATTATGCAGCTGTTGTGCTAAAGGGCTTTCTTTAAATACCTTGCTTTTCTTTGTTTTCCCAATTTGGCCAATATGGACATCAATGAACATGAGTGATTCATCACACACAGCCTGTAATAGTATTACACTATGTTTAGACTTCCTCTGTCCAACTTTGAGTCTGCATGTATCAATAAAGCCCACACAGTTGGGAAATTTAAATCTGCTGTTCACTTTTATTCTTGTAACATGTTGTTCGTCTACTGAAGGCCAACTGATGTAATTGTAACGAGACTCAGATAAATGTGAACCTAGTTCTTGAAATATATGACTTACTGAAGATTTGTGAAGACTGAACAACTTCCCCACTTCATTGTAGGATAGATCAGTCATGAGGAACAGAAGAAAAACATGTACTTTTTTCTCCAACGGAATTGTTCCAGGGGGAATGCATGTTTGCAAGTAACTGATAAGTGCCTGAAATATAAAATAAAAATTACAACACTTTTATATATACTATAGAGAAGTAAAGTCAAAATAGTAATATTATAAATAGGAAAGATTGGATTGTTTGAATTGAACCTAAACTACTGGACCAATTTGAAAAATTCTTTCACAATAGAATCCTAAATTTTCCCTGATAAACATAGGCTATATACATATATATATAATATAAAAAAAAATTAGGGTTCCACATGATAAAATTTTTTTTGTTATTTACGCGCGCGACCTGGGGCGGGCCGCTAGTTAGTAATATTTGTTAAATTACTAATTAGCGGTCTGCTCCGGCTTCGGCTTAAAAATCAATATAATGAGCTGCATGAAACAAATAACCTGCACAGTGCTTTTCCTTGCATTGAATGTGGATTCGTAATCTTCATCAGAAAGGGTAAGAACTACTTCTTCGTAATAATCTTTTTTTAGTTGTGGTTGTACAACGCCTATTAAATTGGTTCTTTGTGGATTGTTTTTCACTATTGCTTCATTGATAACGTCCAGGTTTTCAACATTTTCCAGTAATAAATTGGCTATGGCGATGACTGATCTGTTAACTGTAGTAACATTGTCATTATCCATAAAGAGACTCATGACAAAATCCTTTTGAAAATTATTCATTTTCTGAAATTTTATTCATAGCAGCCTCGACGAATATGAATAAAAACAAAACAAAACAAAGACTTGACTTGACTTGACTTCTTTGATATGGCAATATGTGTCTGGTTTGCCACTTTTCTGCAAAACAAACAAAACAAAGATGCGATCTGTGAGTAGACGGCTGGGCTGCGTTCACAACCTACGCTCGAGCGCGCTCGGAGTGCAACTAGGTCGTTCATAACCTCAGGAGAAACGCTCGGTTGTTATTAACTAGAGCGTTCACAACCTCCGACGGTTGCAACTTTTTACCGGTGTAATTCGATCGACGAAAAACACTCTGACATTGACAGCTGTCATATTTTCCGTTGTCATAGTTTGTTATCTACTTAAATATCAAGATTTCTACAGTAAATTTCAAAATTTTCAGTATTTATCAGTTATAGATCGTAGTTACAGTCAGTAGATACAATTTACCTCAAAGTAACCGCAAAACAAAAACAAAACAAACGAACGTCCGGCAACTGTAACGTCAGTTTTGTCATGATAATGTCAACTTTGACGTTAAACAACCGACTCGTTCTGAACCTTTGGGTAAGTTAAAATTTACACCAAACAACCGCACCCTGAGCCTCTGAACGCACCCCTGTAGACGGACGGCTCACGGACGGTGATAGTGATAAGTTAGCATGACATGACAGTAAGCTGATAATATGACATTTGCATCGTACAGTTTCGATTCCAAAGGTTCCAAAGTTATTTCTTTTGGTCCATGTATAAAATAAACAGGTGAAAGCTGTTATAGCCATATTGATAATATTTTTATGTTCACCCTTAGAGCCATGGAGCATTTAGAACCTAATTCTAAATTAAAAAGTTTATTAAAAATTTAATTATAGTTCTAAATTCTCTAAAGGCTCGCCGCCGATACCAGCTAGCCCAGATTAGTGGAAGTGTACAGACTTCACTAATCTGAGCTAAACTTAATAAAGTGGTTTCTTTCCAAGACCCGGTACCATGATCCTCGACCGCCATCTGTTGCTCTATTATGATTCCAGAGACGGGAAGGGTCGTCGGGGGCTCGCCGATACAGCTAGCCTTGATTAGTGGAAGTCTATACCAATACCTACTCAATAAAACAGCTGCTACAATTGTGGTTTCTTCCCAAGACGGTATCATGCCCCGAGCGCCATTATTCTATCTGTCGCTCTATCACTCTCTATCATGGTGTGCATTCCGAATTACGATTACAAGGCCTAGCGATTACAACGATATTTGGCGTTCCAAATTAGATATCACGATATTGACAGTTGAGTGTCAGTTTTGACAGCGCTCACAGTGATTTCATTCTGTAGCATGCAGTGCATTCCGAATTACGCTAAAATCGATATTATCGCGCTCACAAGCGTTCCGAATTACTGTTAGCGCGACAACATCGCGACAACGATGTCGCGTCAAACGTCATTACAGGTCGCCATTTTGTCATATCACCAATGAAATCACTGAGCGCTCTGTCAAAACTGACACTCCACTGTCAATATCGCGATATCTAATTCGGAACACAAAATATCGTTGAGATCGCTATCAGCGCTGTAAGCGTAATTCGGAATGCACCCATGGTCGTCGGTGATATTGCAAAATGGCGCCTGTAATGACGCGTGTTGTCGCGCTTACAGTAATTCGAAACGCTTGTGAGCGCGATAATATCGATTTTAGCGTAACTCGGAATGCACTGATGATTTCCAGATACAGAGAGTTTTCGCTTCAGTTGTCACGTTGTCCGTGGGTCTACATTTCTATGTTAACATGGCCCTTGCGAACCCTTCGTGGCGAAAGCAAGCGGCGCCATAAATAAGCAGTTGAAGTTGACCCTTGCGAACGACTAAAGCTTCACCAGGCTACTTAAAATACCTACCAACTGCGTCTGTAAGTTTGGCTACGATCGCGCCTACTAGGCCCTCTTTAAAAATCACAGAAGAATTCGCAAGAATTCCCTGTTGATATACGCGGGGGCGCTTAATAATTATACTTGGGTATCAGTTCAAAGTCATTGCGCCGTATGCATAGGTAAAACTTTTGGCCAAAATGTATTTACTTACTTCGATACTCCCTACGTATAGTTGTGTAACTGCCAGATACACACTTATACGTTTGATGCATTTTTGGCATCTACACATCCCGGTCTATCATTATAACTTACAAAAAAACAAAAAAGTCTACTCTTAGTAGGTTTTTCTTGATCGTATAACTGTCCAACTTCATTATTTTCCCGCCATATAATGCTGTATCTTCCACATACACAATAATATACTTTTTGTACTTTTTGATGTCCAATCATAGTTATTAGGTCTCTTGAATCAGTTTTGTGTTATTGCCTTCATTGCTGACTAAATACACTATTTATTAGTAAGTACATTTTGCAATTTTCCAAAAATGTTTGATAACCTACGTATAATTGTGTAACTACGCACTTACATATTTATACATCGGGATTCAATATGATCATAAGGTGTAACTAGACACTTACATATTTATACTTCGAAAGGATTTGAACTCAAAATTCGGTAACTGACTTTTACATTGTTTTACATCGGAAATTTATTGAATTAAAGTTATAGAAACCAATGCACTTACTTAGTTCTGTGTTTTTGTTTTCATATTATTTTAATAAAAAGCAATTACTTTTAACCAATTGCAAAAAAGGAGGAGGTTTCTCACTCAATTCGACCGGTATAATATAAATGTATTTTTTTTGTTCGCGGATAATTTTGTAGTTTGTGAACCGATTTTCTTGATTCTTTTGTGGTCGGAAAGAAGATAATTCCAAGGGTGGTCCAAATAATATACTGAGGATCTGATAAGGATCTTCCGAGTTATGAACAGCAATATACGTCACAAGTGCAAGGTGCTCTCTTCCCATGAAATTTAAGTCGGATTTCATAACATTTTTAATTTTGCCCCTTGTTGTTTTTTTTTTAACATATACCATTCTCAGAAAATTTACTGAGGATGACTTAAGAAACCCGAAAGGGTAAGATAATAGCTGACAGCGATGAAGAACCTTTTCTAGCACCGCATTCTACGCTCTTTTGCATTATTTTCTCTTGCATTCTACGAAAACTAACGGTGATAGTACTACATCTTCTGAATTGCATGTCCTAGCTTCCCATAATATTACAATCTTCCTTGCAAGCTTGTGGTGGAGGTTCTAGCAATAACACAGGGAATAATGACATTGCCTTTTGCTCGTCGCCACGCTTTCGTGAAAAACCTGTTAACCTGACCCAGAAATCTCAAAAAAAAACATCCTGAACCCGTGGAAAGTAAAAACGTACCACTATTTACAAAATACAAGTGGTACAGTCCAAGGCAATTTACCGGAATATAGCTCAATGACCCCACTTTTACTAAAAAACAGCAACAGTCTACCTCAAGCATTAATATGCCATTATCACTATTATGACTCTCCCAATTACGGACCTTATAGCTCAACCGATAGACCAAATTAGGCTGCACGGAGTCGCCAGCACCCACTCCAGTGACATTGCCAGTTGTCTCTCCGGATGAGCACCTAGGTTGAGCTGAGTCAACAGCACCCTCCCAGTGACATTGCCAGTTGTCTCTCCGGATGAGCACCTAGGTTGAGCTGAGTCAACAGCACCCTCCCAGTGACATTGCCAGTTGTCTCTCCGGATGAGCACCTAGGTTGAGCTGAGTCAACAGAACCCACTCCAGCGACATTACCAGTTGGCTTGCCAGATGAACAGTTGTTAGGCTGCCCTGCGTCACCAGCCTCCAATCCAGCGCTACGAGTATTAGCTCTACAGGTATGTCAGGGAATAATTCTGAGCAGCTTGAAATCAATGACAGCGAGCTATCTAGGAAGAAATGGCGACTATTAATTCGATCTTAATATAATAAATGTTGTATTTCTTATGATTATGTAAATTGTTTACATAGATATTGACAAAGTCAAGTTTGCTATTTCATAATATTAATTCTGTTTTCACATTTTGATATTAATTAGGTTGAAGTACCTACATACTAGTAAAGACTGATTAGTCGTGTTTGGTAGTCGTTAAGAATTTTCTTATTTTTGAAATAACAGTCCTTAAAACGTTTTTTGTGTTTAGGTGAGCACCTTCTTCCCTAATAAATGGTATTTTGAGCTCTTTTATTTCTTGTTTTAATTAAAATAATAATATACGAACGACCAATATTAGCAAAATATTATAAGATAAAAAAAGGGAAAACTACAATTCACGAAAACAGTTTTACATTTTTCTACTACAAATTACTTACCTACCTCAAATAGGCTTAGTTTTGTAAGCAATTGAATATTCGGCAATTAAGGCCTGGCGACCTGTATAAGCTACTGGTCACCAGGCTCAAGTTTCAAAAACAGATGTAGTAGCATATTAATAAATTATACAATTTCCAACGTTTAAGCACCAGTTAAACAGAATTAGTCAAATAGATCTTCTAAGTGTAACCGTGTAACAGGCAGTTACGATATTGTTATTTTCCTAAGCTCCCACGAAAAAGTGTGTATGTGCCACATACGGCATTGTATTATTTTAAAAGCACCACGTAAAAATACGTAAGTGTAATAAAATCTAAACCAGTATAAATTTAAATAAAAAATAGTATCCATCTTAAACTAGATCTACAGTAAGAACATCTCACCAATTTTCACAGAAATATCTCAAACAGGGCTCCAGTTATAGGCATTTGAACATTTTTAAATCTTTAAAACGCTCTCCTGTAAAATTTGTGTTTTGCAGATACACAACTATACGTAGGGAGTGTCGACTTGATCGAATGATGCAAGCAATGACCAAAGGCCTGTGAGTTGCTGTAGGTTGCAGTTTGTATTCTCATATCATGCGTATGGCACGTTGGTTCTGTTAGTAGTGGTTTTGTTCTCTTTGCTGGTAATGACTTTGAGGGTAATCACTAATCACCAAGTTAATCAACACATTATGTCTCGTAGCGAACGACTTTACTGAGCGGAATTAAACTGAACACTAGCAGAAAAGCAAACTTAGGTAGGTACTTCTATGAGTAAACCAGACCCTTTACAAGGAATTCAAGTCATGTAAGAAGTTGAAGAAGACAAATGTCAGCTTTAGCCAAGTGTTGCTGATTTAGCATTTTTTATGCTAAATTTGGGATATTTTCTTTCAGTCTAGCACATTATTTTTATTTTTTGGCATATTTTTATTAAATTAAGAAAACATGAAACGAACAAACCTTTATTAAAATTTAAACAATCTCTTTTGTTCTGTGATTTAAGGGATTCTCCAATAAAACTGTTTCGTTTTGTGAGATGGATACCATAGACAAACAATATTTCTTCTCTCCCTCTTCTCTGTAGGAATGAGTGAGAAAAAACATCTTCAATCATTCATTGCCTATTTAAAACAATTGAAAGTGGAAGCAGAAACAGTGTGAACCTAGAAGCAAATGCCAGAGGTCAAAGAGTGGTTACAGCCCGTTGAAAAAGATAAGACCAATATTTATTTTACAATAGGCACTTACAGTAGGTACTTACGCTCTATAAGTGCGACATTATTGCTAAATTGTATTGTTATTACATAAATCTAGAAAAGCAAGAGCCAATCAAGTGACAAGATCAAGAAGATATTGTTTTTTTATTTCAAACCTTGGAATAATGCTACGAACAAACTATCTGTATGTTTTATAATAATTTTAATTAAATTGGCATATTATTTATTTATTTATTTTACAATTAGGTTAGCCTACAGCTAGTACACCAAAAAAAAATACAAGATTCTAGGATTTAAAAAAAATAAGTTTAGCTAAGTGTACCAACCTCTTACAGGCCGACACAGCATGCAAAGATTATAACTAATTAATAACAGACTATAACTAATTAATCACTCTAAAAGCGAGCAAGGAAGTTTACACAATATAACAACCAATGATTAAATCAGCTTACTTAGGTACTACAAATTTATATGAAAGAAAGTGTAACGAAAATGTAATCAATATTATCTAGACAAAGGGACAAGAAAATGCAGGCGAACAATAGTAAGTACGAGTGTACGAGTTCCAATGAGACTCGTACAGTAGGTACTACAATCGGAAGAGATTATTCTCCAGGTGTATTCAGTAAGTAACGGCGGAAGCTGGTGAGACTATCATAGTGGATATCCAACAGATCACATTTATTTACAAGCTTACAGAGGCGGGGGATAGGAGAGTTAGCACCCAACACAGTTCTTCTACGAGGAGGGACGAGCGGGGTTATTCTGTGGCGAGGGTAACGGGAGGGCGCCCTGAAACGTATTTTCTGCAATAATAACGGGCAGTCAATTTCGTTTCTCAATAATTTGTATATAAATTTAAGGTCGAGTAGGTCTTTCCGGGTCAAAAGGGAAGTCAGTTTAAAATGGGTTAACCTAGTTTGGTACGAGACCCTTCTCCTGGCAAGCAGTGTCGCGCGCGACAGGTGCCACATGAAACGCTTTTGTACTCTTTCGATTCTTAGATTATGTGTGGCATAGTGCGGTCGCCAGACGATGCTGCAGTACTCGAGCGTGCTCCGAACTAGTGCGTTGTAGAGCAAGATCTTAGTCTTCTGGTTACGAAATACTTTACCGTTTCTGATAATGAACCCTAACATTTTAGAAGCCCTTTTAACAATGTGATCTATGTGGGGTATGAACGTCAGCTTCCTATCGAAAAGTACCCCCAAGTCCCTGACCACATCTATCTCTTGTATTCTATTATTATATATTATTTTAGAATATTTAAAAAAAATAGCATAATTTTGGCATATTTTTATAATCACTTTAACATATTTCGTAGTAGCTCAGTTGGCAACACTTAGCCAAGAAAGTAAGAGCATCCCTTTCATAGATCAATGGCTAATAAATAACATATTAATTAATTTTCGTCTACTCAGACTCACTGTGGAAAAAATTTCTTCGCATTTCATAAGCTCGGCTCCTCGCCTCGGAAGCAAAGCAAAGCCAAGTCAGAATTTAACTACAATTTGAATGTTTATTAATGAGCCTACCGGGCGGAACCCGCGGAACATCTATGCCCCATTTTTAAAAAGTAATTTGTGATTGTGTCTTTCCAAAATTCTTTATTTACTTGTCAGTATTTTATTACCTATTCGTATATAATTCGTATAAATTAATTTCTAGCTATTCTTGACATCAAGAGCGCAAGCAGCTAAAATATCGAAATTCATTTAAAAGCGCTCAGAAGAAGAGTTCTGTCTCTCTGTCTTCTGAGCAAGAGGACACGAAAACTTACCATGTCGCTATCTCAAGACAATGCTGCTTATTTTTCTTCAGATAAAAAAGAAAGGTAAGTAAGAGTCTCAAAATTTTTCTTTAAAAAGTAAAGAACATAAAAAATGTACTTTCCTATGGGATATAGGTATATTAATATCTACCACTTAGTATTTAAAATACCTGCATGGGCTACAGTCATGAATTAGATAATACCCTTTTCTTGAATTAGCACTTAGATACACATAGAATCATATCCTATAATTTGTAACATAAAAATGTGAAGTTATTCTTATGTATAGCTTTTGAATTGTAATCTTTGGTTTCAGTTATAGTAATGAAAAACTTATCTACCCAGCTGCGTCAAGGAATAAAGAGCCAATATTGCAAGTTTTAAAGAGGTTCATTATCTGCGATGAAGATAGCAATGAAGATCATGGCATATTCTTGGAGATATCTTCTGGTTCTGGACAACACTTAGCACATTTTGCTCCTTATTTTACTAACATTACTTTCCAACCATCTGAATTTGATGAAAACTTATTTGGCAGCATAAAATACTATGCTGATAATTGCCCCACAAACAATATTAAACACCCAATTTTAATTGATGTAACAAAGAAATTATCTCATTTTGGCCTGAAAGAAAATAGCTTAGACTACATTTATAATGCAAATATGATGCATATTAGTCCCTATGAATGTACTTTGGGACTATTTAAAAATGCAGGGCGCTATCTTAAATCAGAAGGCCTTATGATCACATATGGACCATACAGTAAAGATGGTGTCATAACACCAGAGAGCAATGTTATATTTGATGCAAACCTCAAAGCTAGAGATGCATCTTGGGGTCTTCGGGACTTGACTGAGCTTATAAAGTTAGCTGAACAAAATAATTTATCTCATATAGATACCATAGATATGCCTGCAAATAATATGACTATAATTTGGCAAAAAAATTGAGATGTTCTTTAGACTAGAACACACTAAAGGACATAATTGTTCAAGTAATGACAGTGATAAATTGAATATTTTAAGTACCTATCATATTTCAGTCCACATTGTTTGTTATAATATAAAGTAGCTGATATCCTTCTCGATGCATGCTAAATTAAATTTTCTGACCTTCTAAAATAACAGATTGAGTTAAGTATCCCTAAACATTATTAGAAAGGATGTACATACTGATGTATGTTCAAATGTTTGTTCAGGGCGATCTGGTCGTTTACTATGTATAATAAAAAAAAAACTATACATGTATTAATATTGTATTATGTATATCAGTCATCTAGTACCCATAACACAAGCTCTGCTTAGCTTGGGGCTAGATGATGCTGTGTGGATTGTCTGGCATATTTATTTATTATGTATGCTTACATCTTTAAAAGTACGCAATATTGATGCGGTTTTTTTTATAGATAGAGTGCTTCAAGAGGACCTTTTTTGGTACAACATACACTGGGGCGGGTCACTAGTGTACTATACTAATAAGAATAACTTCAACATTTATTCAAACATAAATCTCAATAAACTTTCTACATAATAAAAAATATTTTTGACTTACCTATAATACCCCAATGGACTTCCCTGAGTAACCTACCAGGAGGAATAAGATTAGTACCTACATAAAACCCCATTAACACAGTGAAGTAGTATCCCTATATAGTTTGTGCTAATGACCCGTTACGGATCACGTGGGTATAGAAACCTTAACAAAACTGAACAGAGCTTAAAGGTACTTATTCTTCTACTTACTCTTTCTTATCCACTTGAACGTTCGTGGGTACTACAGACAGCGCCCAAAAAAAAGTAGGCGACTTACGTTCTGGGTTCGGGTTCACCCAGTCAAAAAAATGATTTTACTCTAAAACTGTGGCTCAAAGGGCTTTAGTCTATGTTTTATTGGAAGCCAGCCAGCTTCTCTTTGGATCTTTGATTTGTAGGAATAGGAAAAGAGGTAGGTAGGTAGGTACCTAATATATTGTTTTGTTTGGAATTTCTCATTTCCCGACAAAAAATAGTTTGTGGGATTTCTGTTCCAAAACGTATCTGAAATCTTTGCAGAAAAGAAAAGTTTACATTAGCTACACTTTACAATGGCAAAACGTCCAGCATCGGTAGCATTTGATGTTGAAGAAAATGAAGAAAAACCAATAAAGAAAACTGAAGGGAAAAAACACTCGTTAGATTCTGATGAAGAAGATAGTGGCGCAGAAGAGGAGAAACGCAATGTCCTCCATGCTGACGATATTGAGGGCGAGGAAGATGGTGATGCGGGAATGGAAGGTGAAGTAAGTAGATAGTGCTACCAGAACCAAAGTTGAATTTGTTGAAGGACTGTACTTACAGAAAGAAGATTATAAGTGCCTGCAGACATATTATATATTAATATTTTGTATGCATTAACTGCCTAGCTCCCACGAGGAGTTGCAGGATGATGTGTGCTTCTTGGGCCATGAAGAGTTTAGTAGATTTATATACTAAGCATTGCTGCTCAGATTTAGTTCTTTTATCAAAATGTAACCCAATACCTATTACAGATTACAATCACACCATTCAACATGAAAGAAGAACTTGAGGAGGGTCATTTTGATGCTCAAGGACATTACCATTGGAAGAAGGAAAAGGAAGTCCGGGATGGTTGGCTGGACAACATTGACTGGGTTAAAGTCGATGGACGACCTGAAAATAAATACAAAGTACACAAAGATGATGATTTGAAAGGATTGGGTGATGAATCTAGCAGTGATGATGAAGAAGAAGAGAAATTTGAACTTATTGAAAACTACAAGGAGATATTCCAACACATGAAACCTAAAGAAACTATTGCTAAAACTCTGCAGCGTCTTGGTAAGTAATGTTAATATTGTTCACAATTTTGTATCATTTTTGGGCTTTTAAATCAGTAGACATAGACATTCATTTACTTGCTGCTCACACAGTACAAAAAAGATTTGAAAATACATTTTGTGAAAAAAAAAAACAAAGACAATATTTTCAAAAAAAGAGACCCGTGTGTGACCACAGCAAAAAGGTCACAGTTCAGCATTAATCCTTTACCACTCAATTTATGAGATAGGATTGTTTCAAGATAGCTCTTCAATAAAAACATTCAGTCCTTGTCTTTTGATGTTGTCTTCTGCCAAACATCATTACAACAGCTCACACCTTCCCCATTTTAAACTTTTATATTTGTAGGAAGGATCGCAGAGACACCTTATGACCATTAGCATCTCTTTGAAGATATGTATGAAAAACTTATTATATTTATGTCTTCAATTCCATTCATATTGTTACAGGAGCAAGTACCAAAATCTCCAGTGCTGAGCGATGGAAGAGAAAGAAAGCGGGGATTGTTGATGAAAGTGGCAAAGTTGTAACCCGAATTACAGAACTTGCAAATCAAATTCTCACTAAAACTGGAAATATGGACATATACCAGGAGTCGTATGAGAAGATTCAAACAATTCTTGCAAAAGATAAAAGCAAAAATGATGATGCAGGTTTAGATATGTATGCGGATGATTTTGATCAAAAGGAAAAGAAAACATTAGGGGGCAATAGTTCTGAAAAGGAAGAAAACCAAGAGGAGGATACATCTAATTCCAATGAAGTTAAATGGGAGTTCAAATGGAGCCAAGAAGATAGCGCTGAGATATCTGGCCCTCACTCCACGGAGCAAATGCACAAGTTTATGACTGAAGGTCATTTCAAAACTGGAGTGTGGGTCAGGAAACATGGGGAAGATAGTCAGTTCTATAGTTCTAATAGAATGGATTTTGAATTGTACATGTAGTATTACCTATACAGATTAATAAATACATTATCATGTCTATGATAAATTTGTTTGAAAATCTTTAATTTAGGCAGCACAGCCACGTCCTACAAAAGAGTGATTAGATCTTTTCCCCGAAATCGTTAATTCCGCGTAGCAAACTTTCCATTCGCATTTTTCCCCACTCGAACTTTTACCCGCCACTTTTTTTTTCTCATTCGCTTGCTTCCTTATTCTCAATTATGGCCAAGCGACATTTCTCACAATATGTCTATTTCATAAACGATATTTTTTCCAGAGCAAAAGTTTACCATTCGCTTCTTTTTGCAATAGTTTAGTTTCTTACGCGATATTTTTCCGAAATTAAAAGTTTCCATGTATTTTTTTTTTAATAATAGTTTAGTATTCATTTAGCTTGCCAAACGAAGACGTGAAACTGCCTGTTACAGCTTCATTTTGTGAAATAATAGGAAGGTTTTTTTGTTGCTGCTTTGGTTTAAGAATACAATTTTATCAAAATAAAAATATGTATATTTTTTTAAACTCATTTTTATAAATTAAAGTAACAAATCATAAGTATGCAATTCAGCTAGATAACTTGAAAATTAAGTATATATAGGTACATAGGTAAAAAAGGTAAAATGGATAATACGCTATTAGGAAATTATGATTATTATATAATACGCTATAAGGAAATTATGATTTTGGTAATATTCGCGAATGATAAACAAGAGGATCGGAAAAGTACGCTATTAGGAAATTTTGACATTGGAATTATTTATGAATGATAAAAAAGGAGAATGGGTAAAAGTCCGAGTGGGGAAAAATGCGAATGGAAAATTTGCTACGCGGAATTAACGATTTCGGGGAAGAGATCTAATCACTCCTACAAAATTTGATATGCAGAGATAAAGTAATGAAACACTAAGGAAGTTTTAAACATGTTTTTTTCTGTTTCTTAATACTTTACCAGCAACATCATAAATACTAACATCAGTTAAAAACATAGCTATTTGATTAATTAAAACTATGAACAGGGTTATCACTTGAACTATCACAAACTGTGATATTGATGTTCCAATTTCTAACCAACTCCCAGTGTTCCTGACGTTGAAGAGCAGAAGTAATCCCATTTGGTTAGAGTAAATCAGGACTATGATGTTCAGGTATCCAAGGGGAGCCTGGAAATAAAAGAAAATTATTTTTATTATGTACAGTAAAGTTTAAAGGTAGTTTTCAAGGCAAAATGTGCTGATCAAATCAGTAGGTATTAATAATATAATCGTAATAAATTTAGTAAAAATTCATGGCATTTTGTAGAACTTTAGAAAGGAAGACAAGAAAAATAATAGTTTCAATTTACTTAAAAAAAAACTGCAAGATGATAAAATACATAGGTATAATAGTTGTATAAAACAAGATCTGATAAGTTCAAGTGTAATTCGCTCGATTTAGGTAACAGTAATTCGGAAAATTGGAGAGATTGTAGGTATTGGTAAATTTTCGACTTTTTTCAATGTAGGTATTTTAAAAAGTGTGTAAGTAAGAAAATTTCAATCAAAAACCTTTTTGAAATTTAAAAGTACCTTTCATTTGATATTCCTCTAAATAAAATAGACCATTCCCCCGCAATGGATAGCTTTGCACAATTCGGAGATAAGTGAGTATGGTAAATTTTTCGATTTTTTTCAAAATATTTTAAAAATTATTAATCTTACAGTTTTCTTTCAAATATCAAAAACTATTTTGAGTAGTACAGACCTACACCTTACATTTCTTAAGTACGTCTTTTGTAGTAAGTCAATTTTAACATCAGAGATTGTAGGTACCTAGGTACTTAAAATTTACATTGAGAAGGTAGCAGCCACTCCCTTTTTATATTGGCAAGCTATGCCGCAAAAGACCTGTAAAGTACTAACGTAGGTAGAGTTAGTAGTAGGCAGGTACAAACCTTAGTCAAATACTGAACAGCTCTGAAGCTGCAAGCCACACAAAGAAACGGAGACAGAGTCTTCAAAAGTATCAGGAATGTGATGAGGAACGGTTGGAATGACGTCAGAAAACATGTCACCCATCTTACTTCGAAGGAGTTCAGTGATGCTATGTTGCCCGTCCCAAAGAACGCTAAAATTATGTACAAAACCTGATACGTACGATAAGGAAACATTACTGTGAAATGTTATTTCTTAACTAGTTTCAGCTGGTGGCTTCGTACACGGTGTTGCTATGGACACGTTCAAAGGATGTGTTATTCTGGGGTTGTTGATAGAGGTCTACTGGATCCGGATGAAATGTTTATAAATCTACATCTATTAACATTTCATCCGGCTCCATTCAGTGTGTTGTAAGAAGTCATAAACTTCACATTTATATTAGTTAGTATTAGTATATTAGTGTGTAGTGCTATTCTTATTTCATCATCATTGATCACAGAGTACCAATTATCTCCAGTATCGGCTGAGCACAAGTGGCGTCCTCATTTTAACTAAGAACGTGATCTTGGCTAGGCTTTTTGGCAGGCGTAGTTAGCTTACATTGCACATGGTAGGGATCTTGGTAATACTTGAAAAGGATACAAAAAAGAAGGCTCTTCTGAAATCTTGATTACTAATACTTCTCTCAGCAAACAGTAAACTCACTTTCCCTTCATGAAAACTGCAATCCATTATCTGAAAAAAAAATTGGTTAATTTCTTAAAAAGACTCAAGACATTCTCAAAGTATATTGTATGTCAATAGTTTACAACAAAGTCCAGCATTATTCATCACCATCGTCAAATATTAGTCCACATCTGTACATAGGCCTCCCTTAGTGAGCGCCATAGATGGCTTTATTATTTGGGGATTATTGCCCATAATCCCCACGCTGATCATGCGGTTTGGGGATCGCAGTTCGCTGGAGTTGTACTGCAGAGGGCGCTGCTGCCCACCCCCGGTGTGTTTCCTAGTCGCCAGCATAATGCGCGACTAAGGAAACACACAAACAAAACATAAAACTGCATTCACTCATTTTACAGTTTTAAGCTAGGACTCACCTTCAGTTTATCCAAATGAAGTAAACGAAATTCTATATACACCCAGCACATTAAGTTGAATATAAGGGTCACCATGAAAAGGCCCTCATGTGCAACAGACATTAGCAAATAAAAATTCAATAACGAAGTGTTGATCGCGACTAGACGACAGAGCATTCTCCTTGAGAATGCCAGGGGCAGAATTGTTGATAGCACTGAAATAAAATACGAATTGTTAGTTTTAATTAAGCACATCTAAGTATTTGCCTGACATTAGTATCTAAATAAATAATGCTGGACAATTCCCACAGCATTATCTAGCCCCAAGCTAAGCAGATCTTGTGTTATGGATACTAGATACCTGATATTATACATAATAATATATGAGTAGATAGTATGTTTTATTATACATAGAAAACGACCAGAACACCCTGAACAAATATTTGCAGATCGTACAAATATTCGTCCAGAGGCGGGAATTGAACCCGCAACCTTCTGTGTCGCGGACCTTCGCTCACCGCGCCACGAAGCCAGTTGATATTAATCATGGGCCAGCAGACATTATGAACACTGCTGAATATCTTCCAATAAACGTTACTTTTCAAAACCATTAAAATTTTGAAAAAAGAAGAAAGCAGTCCAAAGTGGTACGAAAGGAGATTTTTTGAAGTGGGCCGAACTTTCTTGGGACGAATACGGCATAAATCAAATATATTTACCAGCTATAATCCATGCGATGGCCTGATCAAGATGGGACACTGGTGTTCCCCTTTCGAATCTCTTAGATTGCACATAAATATTTTGTAATGACACAACCAGTATTAAAATTTGTATTCCACTTAGAATTACTTCTCTTTGGCTCTCCTCTTTATTATAATAAAGTGGTAATAGCATCTTTATAATATAAACTACTAGGACTAGTAACCAAACGATTCCTCCTGCAAGACTGAAAAATAAAATACTTATTGTTAGTACAAAAATGTAGTATAGGGGCGTTATGTATGAACAATGATTTAAAAAAAGAAAGTTTTCATTTTTAGGGTTTTGAGGCCAGTTTCGAAAGCCATAAGGTCTCGTTCTGTCTGACCTTTTTTTAATATCTCAGCAAAAACCGAGTTATAAAAGAGCCCTATAAGGCCAAGTGGAGTATTAAATCATTTTGTACATTTCTAAACTTTGAAATTTATGTAGGTTTTATATTACATCGTATAAAACAAAGTCGCTTCACTCTCGGTCTGTCTGGTGTTTCAGTTGTCGAAGTCTAAAGAAGTTATTGAAATCTAAATTTGCTACCATTCGTCGACTTTTACCTACATCCATACACGGTCTGATTTGGAGGAGTCGATTAATACGCCGCAACGGTCACAATATAAGAAATAAACAGTTTTAACAAATGGATACTTACACCAACTCTATAAATACTTCCTTCCCAACTACAGGTATGAAAGAAAACATGCTCAGCAGTAAACACCCTGTTGACCAAGCTGTTAAAACTGGCGTGGGCAAATTACTTCTTGCTGTGGAGAAGAATGGCCATAATGCCATTCCCAGCAAAGGTACACTTAACATCCATCTGTGTGTGAAAGATAGGGCCTGAAATTATAGAAGAAGCAAGAAAAAAGAAGCTTAATAAATCAAGAATATAATACAACTTTAGTATAATAATAATTATAATAAAACTATGCTTACCATAGCCATTGACCCCAAAATGTAACTTAAAACTTCTATCCACAAAGAGTTCAAATTCCTGTTACTTTTTACTTGTTTGAAGGCCCTTATCCACACTTCTAAAGGTAATAATGCATACCACCACATAATCACAGGCATAAGAAAGTACAAATAATACTGGAATGGTAGATTTTGGGCTGAAAACAAAAGGCACAATCTATGTAGGTAACAATAATGAGAAGTATTTTATGATAGAACATAATGTAAAATTAGTAACTTACCAAAAACTAAGTAACATGCTACAGAACACATTAATAAAAATACCGAATTAAACACAGGTCTCTTAACAGTACTGGAATGTACGACACTTTTTAGGCCATTTGAGGCTTCAGATTGGGCACAATAATTATGTCCTAATAGTGCCTTTAACAGGACCATTATCCAACCCAAGAAAGATAAACTAACAAGAACCAAAAGTGGCGTTTGGTAGTAATTATGATAATATCTCAACCCTTCTAAACTCAGCCTTATAATTTCATCACTAAACAGTATTAATTCATTGAATTTTCGATCATTAAGCATTTTTTCAGTCAAATTAATTATTTCATCATATTTTAATTTCGTGAATGGTTCATAGGGCTTGTAAAGGAATGATATTGCATTTGCTTCAACATCTAGTCTTTTTTTATCATATTGTGAGGCTAGTTGTCTACTGATGCTGTAGATAGCTTTGGCCTTATTTGACAAGGTCATATTCAAAAGTCCATGGATTGGTTGCCCCTGAAATAGAAAAATACATTGCAGCAGGAAAATGTGGTAGGAAGATTATAATTAGCATGTTAAACATCCCATTGTAATGACTTTTAAACTTCATATTTGTGATAGATTTCATGAACATTTCTCATAACTTTGTTAATTGGCAGTAAAATGTTTAGAGGAGTCTGCTTCTTAGTTTAAACCCCCCAAACTCAAACGTTTTTAAATTCAAGCAGTGGAAATCCCTATGTCAAAGAAATCATCATCATTGAGATCCTAATCTGAGAGAGAGTGAGAAAGAGCATAGATCCGATTTGTATTTGAGTCATCACCAGCCTATAATAGTGCACTGCTGGACACAGGCCTCCCCTAATGAGCGCCATAGATGGCATTATCATTTGGGGGTTATTGCCTAAAATCTCCACGCTGGGCATGCGGGTTGGGGATCGCAGTTCGGTGGAGTTGTTCTGCAGAAAGCGCTGCTGCCCACCGCCCGGTGTGTCTTAGTCGCCTCACGACACCCACACGGGAAGAGTTGGGGTGGTGAAATTTTATGCCGGCACCAAACGGCCGTTATTTGAGCTTTATTGATCTGGTATTAAGCAAACAATCTTAGTTCCCACTCACCCACAACCAAGAGCTATAAGAACTTACAATAGAATTAACAGGTACAGGAATAGACAAGATGGTGGACATAAGAGGTGCCAAGTCCACTTGGTTCACATCTAATCTGTTATCGAGAGACATGGCAGTATCCTCTGCAGGTATATGTGATGATTTGACTTGCTGCACTCCCGAACCCCATATGACATACGGGGTTTGTGTTTCATGATCGTCACCTGCACCATGAGAACCTGAAAAGAAACAATATCAAAATTAATGTAGAAGTTAAATGGTAAGACTTACTATAATGGCGAATTGGGTAGTGTGCACGCCACGACGACGCAAGGCCGCCGGCACGCAACGGTATTCTAAACGCGGATGAGTGCGTACTGCGCACTCGCCTCGTTTTAGAACCGTTCGCATCGCCAGTGTGATAAGGCTCTTTGTTCTTAATTGTTTTGTATTTTTTTTACTCTAACACTATCATTTAGTCAATATAACAATCATATCTTACCCCAATCAGTCATTCCATGATCCGATGTCATAAGAAAAGTGGTTTTCCCATCATCTTCATAAAAATCTCTAATTACTTTTTCTATTTCTCTGATTCCTTGGTCCACATGTCTTATGGTATTCAAAAAGTTTCTGAAAACAATGAGTAGTAGGGTTTTTATAAAACGCTGATATTTATATTCATTTAAGTGCAACATAGACATGTAAACATTAACAGAAATTAATCATTTACTACTGAATAGTCAGACGCAACTCAGAAGAAGGAGCACTTCTCAAGTTGCGGTTTATTCCCAGTTTTAAATTGAAATCTGCCATCAAATCATTATTTGTTATATGTTTGAGTATTCAGGGGTAATGTGTTTTTATTTGTGGTTTACACAGTACAATTAAAACAGTCATAAAATATAATACTTATTGAAGAAGTAAACAAACAATGCTTAAGAATTTTAAGAGGAAAATAAAACAAAATATTTTTTCACAGTAACAAAAAGTTGTTAATAAAATATTTATGCAAGTAGTATTATGTATATCAGTTATCTAGTACCCATAACACAAGCTCTATTTAGTTTGGGGCTAGATAATGCTGTGTTTTCCAACATCATTTACTTATGAAATAATACTTACACAGTCTTTGGTTTATGAGTATGTCCTGAAGTATCAGTTCCTAGTAAATGCAAAAACAATACAATTTTCTTCTCCCGTAACTTTCTGTACAATATCTTATCATGTTTTGTACTCTGAAAGAACTTCTTTACTTCATCAAACACCCACAAATCTAAGTGTGTTGTATTTTTATCTGTACTGAAACTTTGATCATAGGGATCAAATTCATTTACAGCAATGTGGTCATCAGTGAGCCCTTTGGTGAAGATATTGACTATGTCATAGGTACCCCAACACCAGGTAAAAGTGGTTTGATTGAAGACCGAGTCAAAGTCAACTGGATTCTCTTTCCATCCTTTAGCAATAGCTGAAGGGTCTTCATAAAATCCAGCTATGACTGCAACATGACCAGGACGTGATTCCGTAGGAACTTGAGTGCTTGATATTCCCCAGCGACCTCTTCCATTAGCTATTGATCTAAAACACATACAGAATGTAGTGAAGAACAATATTATGTATTAACATTAATTATTCATACATATTTCATACAAATACCTATGGAGCACATTACACAGATGGAATCACCTAGCAATACATGAAAATATCTATCGTATAACATTTTACCTAGTAGGTACAATATTTGTTCCACTGACCTCAAGTAATTCATGGTAGTGTAGTTGACAAACGATTCAGCGCGCAACCCGTCGACCACGAAAAGAACAAGCCTATCAGCAACTGCCTCATGCTGAGGTTGATATGGCACTACGTCTTTGACAATTGGAGATTTGAAGTAAATATCAAAGATAGAAAATAAAAAGGTAAGGTGAATGAAGATCCCCGTAACAAACATTTTAACGAGCGTTTCTTGGTATTTCTAACCGCTAGCAGTAATCTCAATATCCAGAATCGAAGCGTTTTTTATGAAATCAGTAAGATTTTAAGTTTATCGGAGTGGTTAAATCGGTACACTTTCCTCTGATGGTAAAAAGACCCTGAAAACATTACTGCGGTGCAGCGTACAACGGTGCGGGCGTTGCTTGTTTACAACAGATTTATACAATACAGATTGTTTATGTTCACCTACTTCATTAAATTAATCGATTATTTAAATTAGGTACCTATTGATTTCAAATGTTTATCTAAAAAAGACCTACAAATCTTCTACATCTTCCAAATAAAATTGTACCTATTTGTTTACTTTTTTTATCTCCTCTCGTGTAGTTGACATTTTCATCTGTTTGACAGCTGACGCATTGTATTTTGTTTTTTTTTCGATGGACAGGCTAAAGGCTATAGCAATACTAGGTTGGTACCAAGAATGTTCAGTCCTTTCTTTTCTCTAAACTGTTCAATTTCGTTTCCCCTTCGATCTCAAGATGACAGTTTTTTCTGAGTTTTCTTCATTCTTCTCACGGCCTCTCTATCATCAGATCTTCAGCAACTTTGTTTTAGGTGGCTCCAGTTCAGAAATCGTCCTTTTCTAAGGGCTTCGGCGATGACCATAGAGTACGTATCCAGTCTACGACAACGGATGAAGAATTTCCCGTAAAAACGTAGTATCAAATTCATTTGTTTATTTGAGAAGGCCATAATGAGTTTGGCCTATGTCCAGCTGTGGACTACTAACATGGGCTGATGATGAATATATTTTCACCATGATGGATTGCTTTGATAGTATTTTTTGTATTAGAATCATGGACGATGAGTTTTGGTACTTCGTTTGAATTACTACGCTGAACTTACTGCAAAAATGGCTCATGTGATGACGCACTTTATCGAGTAACACGTTTGGTTTCACATTTTTCTTAATAGATCCCATGGATTTATGTAGATCACTTACTTTTTGCGGTTTTTGACATTGACTTGATGACTTGCCTCCCGCACGCCGCCGCGTCGTTCGAATTGTGAAGTCTTATGACATTCTACTTAAGGCCTAGTATCAAATCTTCCCCTTATAATATTAAAATGATAAACGATTTGAGAAAGTAAATTTTATTTCATAGAAGAGAAACCAAAGAATTTCTTCTAAATTAAAATAGCAAGTAAGAAGATCCATCTAGGTAGTACATGTACCTATGTACCTACTTATCATTGAAGGTAGTAGAGCTTGACTTTGAACTGCTGCTGCAATCGGTGTCGCCATTGAAAGAACCGGCCGAAACCAAACTGAGAAGGTCTCTTTCCTGAGCTTTTATTAAGCTAGCAAGCGCATCCTCAGTTGAAATTCTGTCATCGTTTCTTACATCAGGGGTTATGCCAAGTGTCATGTAAATACGGCGCATTTGTCCAGCGCTTACCCATCCACGCTGGCCAGGATCAAAACTTTTAAGGACAGCTTCCAAATGTCTGCAAGAAATAATTTTTTGGATGCAGCAGAGCAGCAACCTTTACATTCACCAATGTTTCGGAGTAAGGAGTGTAGGTGCTGGATAATCCACAAACCATCATCAGCAGCTGCAGCTTGTGTTATCGGTAGGTACTAGACGGCTAATATACTTAATAAATAGGATAGAAAAATATTTTTAATTAGTGGTAGGTACCTAATACATAGGAATACAAAGGAAATATAACATATAAATTATTTCATTTCATTTCAAAACACGACCATCTGGAAAAAATATCTGCAGATCGTACAAACATTTGTTCTGAGACGGGAATCGAACTCGCACCTGAAGGTTGTCGTCTCTAGATCACGTACATTGGGAAATATACCTACCCCCTATATTATTGCAAAAAATAATTATTTGTAGAGGCTACCTACCTGGTTTCATACAAAACGGGCGCTACTCCATGGCCCGCGCGAAACAACATGCACTTATTCAAAAGATCTTCCAAAAAGGCAATGGGTTTATCGGATTCATGAGCAATAACTTTAGTCAGAAGAAATCTTATCAATTCGGGAATACGTCGTTCTCTTAGGTAAGATTCAGTTCTTGCCACTGTAGTCAGAATCCGTTGTTTACGCTCCGACATTTCTACTTTTTCGGATGATTCATCATCTCTCAGACATTTACACACAGTAATAGGTTCATAATCTTGCATTACAATTTGTTCTTCTTCCTCCATGTTGCTAGTTATTTGTCGAAGGTAATAATAATAACTTACCCGAAGGGTTGCTCTTACTTCTTTGGTATTATCGAAATAAAATAATTACGACGCTGCAGCTGATGTAGCAGTTAGGTGCAAAGAGAATATAACCACTACGTTCTAATATGGTTATGTAAGGGTTGTGTGTTGCAGTCGTAGTGGTTATATTATCTTTGGTTGCAGTGGTTTTATTCTCTTTGGTAGGCAGTCTCCAAGTCTTTGAGTATCTTCAAAGCTCCAAGTAGTCTAGTCTAATCAAACTTCAAACACTATTGCCCTTGCTATGGCCCTAACCATGTTTGTATTCTTCAAGTGCGATTATTTAAAAAAATATGATTAAGTAGGTACCTACCTACTTTATAATCGTTTTGGCAGAGATAAAACTTTTTGATTTAATCAAAAAAGTTTGTACTTGCCTCATGACATGCATTTTTGAAGAATACGATATGAATAAAATCGTAAAGGTGGGCCAGCTATCAAACTTAAATAATCAGATAGTAATTATAACAATTACTAAAAAGACCTAGCTTCCTGTAAATCCTGAATTTAGTTGAGATTTATCCACCTGTTTGTCTATGATATTGATAACATTGTTAACTATTATTAAACGACATGTACCTAATGACGATTAGATTTTACTGGTTGGAAAAATAGGAGCATTTGCTGTGTGCATTGTCCGGCATTATTCATTTATTTTTTTATTTTATTCGGCATAATATTCAGTTTTGTGAGGGCATTCTCTTGACGTGACTTGACTTCTTCGATATGGTATTATTTTTTCTGAGGGTATTATGGATATCTATGCAATGATGCTCATATTTCTTTGCAAAAAAAAAAAAAACACATTAAACTGTCATGTCATATTGACGTCAAATAAAACGTCAAAACCATCATCAAAACAAAAACATTTCAAAATTTTCAAATCGGTAACCGCTACGCCTTGAAAACTTTTAACTGTTCCTGAATCTGATTATTTTATTTGTTTCTTTGGTAGAAAATCAACTAAATATCGTGAATGGTATGTGTAAAGACTGCTGTTAGTCAAAAATAAGATATGGGGAACGAGGACTCAGAGGAGACACGTATAGGGAGGATTGACGATTGTAAGTTGCGCTCTTTGCTATACCTGCATGATACTTACGTACCTACTTAGTTACAATTGAATTCACCCTGCAGTTTCTAGTAAGTACTTAAGTTACGTTCTTCTAGGCGACTCTGATGTTCGCAAGACAGGTCAAGAAATGGACGTCATCAGGCAAAGAACCATTGCCTATGAATATCTTTGCCGACTAGAGGAAGCCAAAACATGGATGGAAGCATGCTTGAAAGAGAAACTTCCTCAAGCCACGGAGTTTGAGGAGAACCTACGAAATGGTGTTTACTTGGCGAAGTTGGGCCACTTTATTGCACCAGACATGTTGCCTCTACATAAGATATATGATATTGAGCAAAAGCGTTATAAGGTGAGACTCTCTGTCTACACTATGAAAACAATAATTTAATAATATTTACAAAACAAAAGCTATCTACTTACCCAGTCATTTAAAAGGCAAAAATTCAAAAATACAAATTTCAGACAGTACATTACATACCTCCCTATCTGATGATTATTTTGTAATAGCCACTTAGTTAATCATTATTTATTTACCCACCCACATTAAATTATGTATTACCTAAGGAGGAATGATGAATAGACAAAAGACTTATTTTTGAATGGTTAACATAATAAACAATATTTTTTCAGATAATTGGTCTACAGTTCAAACACACAGACAACATTAATAAATTCTTGCAAATATTGAAGAAAACAGAACTCCCGTTTGTAAGTTTGTGGACATAATATTTTTTTTTTCTAAAGTAACATCATTATCGCCAACTTACCCCCGAATACTCAAACATAACCCAGAAGCATGGATGTTGGGGATTTTGTTTTAGTTAAATCATTTTCAATTAAAACCATTATTTTCAAAAAAATCTTCACTTAACGTTATGTTTTTAAATCTGAGTTGAATTTGAGTATTCCAGGGTAAGTAATCTACCCTTTTTCGAACCTTGTCAGACCTTTATTAAGAAAATGAAATAATACAGGAAAGTAGCTGAAAAATTGCATGATAACTTATGTAAACATTAATCAATTTGAATAAAACCTTATTGAATCTAAAAGACTGAATTAAATAATGATGACATATCTTTATTTAGACTTTTCAGCCTGAAACAACAGACATATATGACAAAAAGAATATGCCTAAAGTAATTTACTGTATCCATGCCTTGAGTTCTCATCTGTTTAAGCTGGGCAAGGCTCCCCTGATACATGATGTTTTTGGAAAAGCTGTGTTTACCGGTAAGAATTCATTTAAGCTATACATTTGCATAGCTCAGGCCTAGTACAATATATAAAGGCCTATGCTAGAGAAGATTCTAGCATAAAGATACATTACATTTACACACCCTCATCTCTAAACACAAGTTAACAAACTTAGTTATAGCAATTATTTTTAACCCTGTATGGTTAAGTACAAGGAAAACGAAACCAATAAGGAAACACCATTATATAAAATACATTCTAAGTTCTTACTTATAAACCCATATTTGAAAATAAATATTTTTATTTTATATTTCAGATGAAGAACTAGACTTGGTTTCAAAAGATTTGCAAAACTGCACCCACCCCCTTCCTATGTTTCAAAAGATTGGAGGCATTTTGTCAAAGAGCAATGTTGATAATGAAGACAACTTTCATAAGGCTATGGTTGAACTGAATAAACTTTTGGATACAGAGAAGTCCATTACTTCAGCGCTACTCAACCCCCACTTAAAACTAAAATATGTGCAGAATAGACTCATAGAACAATATAAAATGGTCCTACAGAATGCTAAATGTGATAAAGTTCAAGCAGCTCTTAACCGATCCCTGAATGATAGCTACATTCCTGATGAATATGATGAATTACTCACAGTTGTTGAAATACAGGGACACATCACAGCAGTTAATTATAAATACCTGTGGAAAAACTTGTGCAAAGCCACAAATAATGGTGACATTAATAATTTGCACAAAATCTTTAATGAAGGTTGGGTCAAACTCAAAGATTATAAGAGCAAAAATCTGGACTTTTACTGTGATGTTGTTAAAGAGATTATTGAATGTAACAAAGACATTGATGTGGAGAGTGTGACCAACTGGCATAAAATATTCCAAAATATAATAAATGAAGGTAACAAAAAGTCATTAGAACATTCAAACCATAAAATTGCAATAGCAGATGTGAATCGGGCTTTAGATGAAGGTACTCCTGATGACTTGTTCAAGGCGCTAAGCAATCCACATTTAGAACTGAATATTAAAATAGAAAGGTTTGCAGCACCTTTGTTTTATGAGGAAATGAAGCTTGAAAAGTGTGAGTTGGAAAAGAATCTCAATGAGAGTGAAATAGCGTCTTCTTTAACGTATTTGACGTCGATAGCTGCTATATCTCTAGCTGTCGAAAGAGGGGATGATGCTGCTGTGTGGAATGCTCTCAACTCCCAGCAGCTACACTTGGAAGCTCTCAGGCCACATTGCCGGCGACGATACCTCGCGGCTTTGGCGACAGCTTTGCAAGTCAAAAACAAACAATGCTCTTGCCCATTGTTGACTTTGGATGACATTCGTGATACAATAGATATGGTTAATATGAAGGATGATGATAATGAAGAATGTAAGTTATTCTCTATTCAGCATTCTCTTTCATCTGAGTTTTATTTCTAATATAGAACTAATATTCAAAATATTTTTTCAGTGGTTGAAGTAATAAATGGTATTAACAAGGCAGTTGGTGATGAAAATGTGGACACTCTAATGATACTTTTGAAAAATTCAAACTTGAAACTCTCATATCCAATACATAAAGAGGAGCATCATCTCTATCTTCGAATGCTAAAGAAGGCGTTAGTTCAGAAAGATTCTCAGAACCTCTGGTATGACGATATTGTACAAACTATAGCTGACGTGAATGCAGAGTCAATGAAAGTGAAGGAACTAACAGAAGCAATTGTTCAGCTGAACTTAGCTGTAATAAACAACAGTACTGAAGAATTCTGGCAAGCTTTATCTAGCCCAGTACTCACTACGCCTGACTTGATAGAAAGTTCTTGCAAAGAAATGTATTTCCAGATGTTTTCTAAAGCATTGAAAAAGAGAGGGCATCACAGCTGCCCCTGGATTGTTTGCCATACCGATGCTGGGAACACGGTTTATATCGATGTCGAATCGTACGCCTACAGCTGGTCGACTCCTAAAGATTTCGTCCCTTACGCGCGATATCTAACAAGAAAAGATATAAGCTCAATTATAGATAAGACCAATAAGCACCATGTGAATCAGTACAAACAGACTGCAATGGAGAAATCCATTGTTATGATCCAGGCTTATTGCCGAGGGTACTTGTTGAGGGATCGTTTGATTCGGCGACTGAAGTACTTTAAGGGAAATGAAGAGTATGTTGTGAAAATCCAGGCTTGGTGGCGGGGAGCCATCATACGGAAAAAGTTTAGGACTGTTATTAAAATGAAAGCTATAGAAGCTAAACTTAAGCGGGAGAGGAAACAGAATCCTTGGGCGTGGTATAAAGTTCAAGTAAGTCTCTCTGTTTATTAAAATTTATCACTGGCACAATTTGAATCGTTAACCTTAAGGGTTGTGTTCTTGAGACGATAGTCGGTCAGCAGCCGGTCAGCAGCATCGCCACAACTTAATGTAAGGCATATCCTAAACAGACGAGGCCTGACAGTTGTGCTGTCGTATTTTACCGCCGCCGTCGTCACGTTTCAAATGATCAAGTTCTACAACTATCAAGTCTTAGTGCATATTATTTAAGTTGTGTATATTCTTTGATTATTTTATGTTTTGAGCATCTGATTAAATAAAATAAAATAATCTTTTGAGTGTTTCCTCACACTTCGCCACTCTAAATCATAACTCAACATCGTCATCAGCTTATCCAGTCTACTGCTTGAGATAGGCCTTCCCTAATAAGCTCCATAGCGCAGTATCTGTATAAATCATACCTACTTTTCATCATCATCATTATCATTAGCCCATATCAGTCCACTGGACATAGGCCTCCCCTAATGAGCACCATAGCGCCCTGTACATGTAATGCTTATATATGTATATGTTTTGATACATTTATTTACTTTTTTTTTACAGGAGCACAATATAATCAAAATCCAAGCATTGTGGCGTGGTCGTCGTGCGCGCGAAGCATTTCTATCACTCTTCCACTCTCCAAACCCACCTCTAAAAGTCATCAAGAAGTTCATACCAATGTTAGACTTTTCCACTGAAGACTACGACCGCGAAATAGAACTACAGACAATGAAATCAGAAGTAGTTCAATCAATACGAAAGAATCAGGAGCTATCAAAGCAAATTGATGACATGGATCTTAAGATAGGACTTTTGGTTCAGAATAGGATTGCGTTACAAGAAGTGGCTGCGCACGGTTTGAAACTGAACAATCTAGTGAAACACAACTCTATGACTAAACTCGTGTTTCAAAACCGCGGGGACGGTAAAAGCTTGATGACGGTGACGACTGCTGTAAAAGGCCTGAAATCTCTGACCAAAGAGAGTAAACATCTCCTGGATTCCTATCAGCATCTGTTCTATGAACTACAAACCAACCCCACTTATTTATCCAAGTTATTGTTCTGTATTCCACAGAACAAAACTAATTTCTTCCTACAAAATGTGGTTCTGAGTCTGTATAACTTTGGTGCTTACCCTAGAGATGAGTATCTTTTGCTGAAACTGTTCAGGTTTACGCTAGAGGAAGAAATCAGTTGCAAGGTTGCGAAACCGTTTGATATAATCGCGTCTACACCTTTGGTCCTGAAAATGGCGGTTAGCCTTTCCCGTCAGTTATCAGGGTTGAACAGTCTGCAGACGATCATTGGTCCACTGGTTGAGATGATGCTGAAAGATAAAGATCTGAACATTGAAACTGGGCCGGTTGAGATTTACAAAGCTTGGAGGAATGACACTGAAATGAAGAGTGGAGAAATATCGTAAGTTCCTCTCGCCTTTCGGCTTTCGTAGTGGACGGATTTGTTGATCTCGTCTTTCTTTTTTTTTGCTTTTACTTTTTAAAATCTTTACATCTGCATAACATAAAGAGAGTCCTGTAGCTATTGACGCGAGGTTAACCCTCGCGTCTACATCATAAGTTTAATAAACTTAGAGCGAGGAGTTGAACCATACGGTAAACTAGATCTAAAGTTTTAGTTGAGAGAGTCCATTTTGCTATTTCCCTTGTTCAAAGGTTAACAATAATTTATTTTATAGAAAACTACCCTACAACGTATCTCGGGAAGAAGCTCTCTCTTACCCAGAAGTGAAAACACGCCTCGATCTAGCTCTGACGCAGCTCAAAAGTATAGTGATCATGTTCTTGGATAAAATAACCAGTTCGACTGAAATCCTGCCATTCTGTATCACGTACATGGCACGGGTTTTGCACCGCTCTCTTACATCGAAATTCCCACATACTCCAGAAAAAGATATTTTGAAGGTAAGCTTCCTGACGTGCCGCCAAAAGAATAAACCTCGTGTAACCCTTCCACTGTTGATGATGATGCTGAAGTTTCATATTAAAATTTTGAAAATAATGCATGTTATGAAATACTCCCAACTTAAATTGATTTATGAATAATTTGTAGAGACTTCTTAACATCACATATCACATCATCAGCTTTTAATTGTCCACTGCTGGACATAGGCCTAATGAGTGCCATATATGGCATTATTTATCATTTAGAAGTTATTGCCCATGTTTAAATATTATAAATTTAATAATTTCAGGTGATAGGAAACTTAGTATACTACCAGTTCCTGAACGCCGCTATCGTAGCCCCGGACGCGTTCCATATCATCAATCTACCGAATGGCGGAGGTCTAACTACTGATCAGCGGAAAAACCTCGCATCTGTTGCCAAAATCCTACACTTTGCTGCTGCGAAGAAAGGGGTAAGCCACTCTACCCTTATTCTTAGTTCTAGTCTTGTATTGCTTAGTCGTGTCTTTTATTGTTAGGACACTTAATCAATTTTAGTAAAATTATAAAAAGCTTTTGATTTTCCCGTATGAAATAATCAAAACTTTCTAAAAAAAAAAACTATCGTATTTAAAGAATTTATAGAAACAACGTCATTCCCTGCGCGTTCTGCATCCGTACGAGCTTACAGGGATGCGGAACTTTATAGTACACTTTAGTAACTTTATAAAAGCTTTCGATTTTATTCCAGATAAAATAATCGAAATCTTTTAATCTTTTTTTTTCTATAAAAACTATCGTAGTTTGAGGTACTGATGAAAGAACACCTAAATCAACTCAAAATCATGACGCGCCTTTTCTGCATCCCTACGAATATGCGGAATTCGCTTAGTCTCCTCTAGAACACACTAACCTGCTAACATCCGTAATGAACTCCAAATCTTACTTCCGATTCTCAGCATTTTCTCTAGCCGAAACCACAATTTTCTGTAGCCAAAACCTGTTTTGAAAATGCTGAGAATTGATAAACCTGGCTACAGTTAGCCAGGTTTTTTATGTGACGCCATTGTGCCGTGGTAGAATAGTAGGACTCACTAGGTAGAAGGTAAAAAAATTATTCATTTCTCAAATTATGTTCTTAATTATAGGACCAAATTAGACTACAGGTTCTCAAAAGGTGTCCTAGAATACAACTCATCATCGGCCTTCAGTGGTGAATTACTGAGTTAGATAATTACTCGAATAGCTACCTAACACATCACATTTCCATTCTTCCATTGCATACATCTGTCCATGATAGGTCTAATGGCTAAAATTCTGCTTTTTCAGTTCGGCGAGGAGTCAAGCCATCTACGCTGCCTGAATCAGTTCATAATCGAATGCCACGAGAGAATGAAAGAGCTGTTCAGAAAGTGCTGCCGTGGCCGTACGTTAGAGGAGTACTTTGCAGTGGACGAGTATACGGAAGCCACGTTGATAAACCATCCGCATATTTATATAACTGTTCAGGTAATTTAAAAAATATGTACACAAAATCTTTATTTTTAAGCTATCCTCTCTTAACCGCAGGCCGCGGGTAAACATTTTTGAGTGGTTCTATGCGGACACTCGTTATTTTGCTCCATCGAAACGTCTACTGATATTTTAATAAATGGGGTATCAAAATACTCTGTGGTTCCTAGTCTTTCTTATTTTGTAGGTATTAAAAAAAATATTCTCAAAAAATTAAAAGCTCATACGGAATATAGACGGAGCTAGAAAGAGTTAGAAGTGATCTCGCAAGCAAAGAGGGTGAAGAGTTAGAAATGTAAATGAAGTGGTTCGAAATCCTTATTTGCCTCAAATCTGTGTAGGTATTTCGAAGTTTAGTTTAAATTAGTTGTTTTCAACACTGAGCTTTAAAAGTAAACGAAAGCCAATTTGATAAATCTGGTTCGACCTACAGTTTACCAGTCAAAAGAAAGTATGGAATTATGGTATAGGTACTATACCATAATTACAAACTGAAACCAATATTACCTCCTATAAGGAGGTTTCAGCTCCCAACCTCACACGCTTTGTTTCTATGGAAACCATTTTTGGTAATTTCTATCCCAACTGATTTTTAGGATCAAAAGTAACCTATCTAGATGTTGTTCGAGATCTATACCTACACCCTACTACATCATCGAACTAAAATTTTCCAAAAATTTAAGTAGTATCTTAAGAAAATATTAGTCTGATTAGTTTAGTACTAAGTACATTTTATTTGCACAAAAAACAGAACACAATCCTAACATTACAAAATAGAAAGGAACAATATCAGTATCCAGACTGTAACCCTAACTAAAAATTATATAGTTTTAATAATTTAAAAGATTATTGTACTGACAACACATTCTGATTTTTGTACATCTTATAACATCATATATATCTTATTGATACAAACTTTCGTATTTAGATATGAGTATATGATTAAAGTGGTCTGACAAACTTTCCATTTAGATATAAGATAAAAGTGCTGTGATCACATACACCCACAACTCCCCTATAATAAATCTATTGTTATTATAGGAAATCGTCGATACACACGCGCTTCTTATCGAGTACCAAGATATAATAGCGCCTGATCCGAGGGACCGCCTGAACGAGCTTCTGGATGACTTGGGAGAGGTGCCATCAGTCGCACAACTCGCTTCAAGAGACGTTGATCTGGTAAGCCACTTGTTTAGACTTTCTAAGAAATAAAAAAACAAAAAATTACGCTTATTAATAGCTTTAAAACTGTTCCGATTTTCATTACATAGATGTAGCTAATAACAGTCCAAAAAATATAACATCACCATCACGAGTCCACTGCTGGACATAGGCCTCCCATAATGAACGCCATAGATTTGGGGGTTATTGCCCATACTTACTCGCCTCTTATGACACCCACGGAAAGAGTTGGGGTGGCGAAATTCTGTGCTGGCACCACTCGGCAGAAATATAAGCTTTTTTGAATAAAAGACAATATCCGTTAGTCGAGAGCGTAACTCACACGATGAGGGTTCAGAATAGGGGTCGCAAACCGGGATACCGAATCTCGAAAAAACCGGGATACCGGATGAAACAAAAGGTTTTTTTTTTTTAATACCGGGATTGAGTGAACTGTAACCGAGATTTTCGATATATAAAAGTTAAAATACAGATCCCACTACATTCCGCACATGAATGGCGCGCATAATGTTTCCATCCTTAAACCTAATTAAAAACATGGTGTTTATGCATAGTAAGATCGTGAAATATCTTAAGTTTTTGCTTAGGAATAAGACAAGTCACTACAGAGCATTTTATGCTGAGGTGAGGATAGGATAAATAAATTTTTTGCGGTCGTTTTTTGTGTTTAGCTATGAAGAAGTTACTGAACAAGAGTATTTATGTTTTTGTTGAAGCTGATTTTTTTTCGTATAAAGAAGATTCTTATATTTAAAACAATTTACTTGACCGATTTCATCATCATCATCATCATCAGCCTATGTTAGTCCACTGTTGGACATAGGCCTCCCCTAATGAGCGCCATAGCGCCCTGTCTTCGGCTTGTCGCATCCAGCATCTGCCAGCAGTCTTTCGCAGATCGTCATCCCACCTGGTCGGAGGGCGTCCTACACTACGTTTACCGAGTCGCGGTCTCCACTCAAGAACACGTTTACCCCAGCGGTTATCGGTTCTTCGCGAAATATGGCCGGCCCACTGCCACTTCAGTTGGCTAATTCTCTGAGCTATGTCGATGACTTTAGTTCTCTGTCGGATGTATTCGTTACGAATCCTATCCTTCAGAGAAACTCCGAGCATAGCTCTTTCCATAGCGCGCTGAGCGACTTTGAACTGGTGGACCAACCCTATCGTGAGTGTCCACGTCTCAGCTCCGTAGGTCATGACTGGTAGGACGCACTGATTAAAAACTTTCGTTTTCAAACATTGCGGTATGGATGACGAGAAGACTCGACGTAGTTTTCCGAACGCTGCCCAGCCTAGCTGGATCCTCCTCTTGGCTTCCTTCTCGAAATTGTTTTTACCCAACTGCAAAATCTGCCCGAGGTAAGTGTACTCAGAAACAATTTCGAGAAGGTGGCCATGTACGATCACCGGTCTTGGATCAATGTGGGCATTGATCATGACTTTGGTTTTATCCAAATTCACGCCAAGACCGATACATCGGGAGGCTGAAGCTAGACTGTCCAGCATCCGGTTCAGCTCCTCTAGCGACTCCGCCATTAAGACTATGTCATCAGCGAATCGCAGGTGTGAGATGTAGTCGCCGTTTATGTTGATGCCCTTGTCTTTCCAGTCCAGCGTCTTAAACATATCTTCCAACGCGCTCGTGAACAGTTTCGGGGATATGACATCCCCCTGCCTCACTCCTCTGCGCAGTTGGATCGGTTTAGTCTGCTGGTCCTGTACTCGGACACTCATCGTAGCGGCTTCGTAGAGACATCTCAGCACCTCGATATAACGATAGTCTACTTGGCATCGCTGTAAGGATTGTAGAACAGCCCAGGTTTCAACGGAGTCAAAGGCCTTCTCATAGTCCACAAAAGCCAGACACAGGGGCTGATTATACTCTTCGGACTTCTGTATAATCTGCCTCACTGTGTGAATGTGGTCTATGGTACCATATCCTCCGCGAAACCCAGCCTGCTCCGGTGGCTGAAACTCGTCGAGTCTCCTGGCGAGACGGTTCGATATAACTCGTGAGAAAAGCTTATAGACGTGACTTAGGAGCGAGATGGGTCTATAATTTTTAAGAAGGGTTTTATCTCCCTTCTTAAAAAAGAGCACCACCAAACTCCCACTCCACGCCTTTGGAGTTCTCCCACTGTGAAGGACGGCGTTGAAGAGGCTCTGTAACTCCTGTATAACAGGGTATCCTCCAGCTTTCAAAAGCTCTGATGTTATTCCGTCCTCACCGGGGGCTTTTCCATTTTTAAGCTGCCTCAGAGCTAACACGATCTCGTCTTGACTGATGTCTGGCAGTTCGTCGGTATAGTGGCGTATCAAGGTGGCTCTAGAATCGTGGTCGTCTCGTTGGGAACGGGGAGCATGTGCAGCGTATAAACGGCCATAAAAGTCCTCTATCTCGGCCGATATCTCCGGCTTCGACAATACGGTCCTTCCGTCGTGCGTTGAAAGCTTCGTCAGGTGGCTCCTTCCAAGCTGCTGAGTGAATACTTTGGACCCTCGGTTTCGCTCTATCGCCTCTTCGATGAGGCGTGTATTGGAGCTCCGAAGGTCGCGTCGTACCATCTTCGCAATTCGCTTGTTCAGGTCTGACCTCTCTGACGAAGTCGCTTGGGTGGTTTCCCGTCTTTTTGTCATCAGCCCAAGAGTCTCATCCGAGAGTTTGGACTTCTTACCAGTACGCTGCTTTTTGCAAAACTTGATGCCCTCGTCCCTCAGCGTTTCTACCAGATTGTGTAGGGTCTCGTCAGCGTCATCAGTGGGTTCCAAGGCAGCGAATCTATCCCCGAGAAGCTGCTGAAACTTCTCGGTGCCCGCCATGATTTGGATTGGGTTCGGTCGGAGCGTGGACTTCACCAGACGGTTTCTTTCAAGCTTCAAATTTATATTCAGAGAGCCTCGAAGGAGTCGGTGATCAGATCCGGTATTGAACCTGTTGATCACTGAGACATCTCTGAATATATGCTTGCTATCCGTCATGATGAAGTCGATCTCATTTTTAGTCACAGAATCGGGACTCCGCCATGTCCACTTCCTTTGGGGCTGTTTCTTAAAGAAAGAGTTCATTAAGAACAGCCCCTCTTTCTCAAGGAAGTTGACGAGCATTTGTCCCCTGTGATTTCGAACACCAAAACCATGCGGGCCTATTCGGGATTCGTTGCCAGTCTGGGTTCCCACCTTGCCGTTAAAGTCCCCCATAACAACGTTGAAGTGAGCCTTGGTGGTGTGATGTAAGGCTTTGGATATGTCTTCGTACATATCCTCCACTTCATCATCCGAGTGTGTCGAGGTCGGTGCGTAAACCTGAATGACCTTCAAGCTGTAGCGCTTAGACAGCCGAAGGATCAGGTACGCTACCCTGGTCGACACACTGGAGATTTCTTCGACGTTGTTAGAGAGGGCCTTATTGACGAGGAAACCTACGCCACCCTGGGATGTTTTATCACCCTCACGAAAGTAGAGAAGATGGCCCGAGTCTAGGGTTACGGTGTCCTCCCCCTCTCTACGGACTTCACATAACCCTAGAACATGCCATTTAATGTTCTCTAACTCCACTTCCAACTGCGCTAGATGGTGATCAAGCCTCAGAGTGCGTCCGTTAAACGTTGCCAGGGTCAGTGTGTGTGGGGTGTGGTAGCCTAATGTAGCCCGGTGATTCCTAGCACCCCCTGCCCCGCCGTTACCGTGGCCGCTACCATGGCCAGGAATAGCGAGGCGGCCGGGAACTGGGGGCCATTTTGTGGCGGTTCTTGTCATTTGGGGGTATTGCCCATAATCCCCACGCTGGGCATGCGGGTTGGGGATCGCAGTTTAGTGGAGTAGTTCTGCAGAGGGCGCTGCTGCCCGCCCCCCGGTGTGTTGACCGATTTGATGAGTCCAAATTACTTAGCATCAGTGAGGTAGGTATCTATTCCGGTATTATAACGGGAAAGATATGTTTAATTGAATTTAAAACGATCCGGACTGGTTGGAAAAATTCTACACTATCCCAGATCAATATAAGCTATAGATAGAATATTTTAATTGCTTAGATAATAAAGAGAAGAAAGGAATGACAGAGGTTTCGAAAACCATCTAAAAACCCATTAAAACTAGATAATAACCGGGTTATCCGTTTTGGGAGATACCTACACGTGGAAATTGGTTTGCACTACATACAAACAGATAACCTCCCACACTAAACCAAACCGCATATTTCTTGTTCTCCGTTCCGTGGTGATAAAAAGATATGTCAAAACAAAGCAGTCGCGACCACCCACGCCCCGAATTGCCATGCTGTAACAAGCTGATTACCTACATAATAAGCTTCAAATTTTAAATTAACTAGCTAATTATAACGTCTGGAAGAGATCGCTTCTAAGCGATAAGGCCGCCCATTGTACTTGTTTTCTGTAATGTCTTTTTGTTATGTTATTTTTCTGGTGTACAATAAAGCATTTTTGTATTTTGTAAATATTTTTGCCATTTTCTCACTCAATTTTATTTTGTATTATTATATATTTGTTTCAATTTAACCATTATTATTGCTAAGATCTAAAATTGAATAAAAACATTTTTTGGAAGCTTCATCAGTGATGAAGCTTCCAAAAAATGTTTGTTTTTCAGTTTCTATGTGATGAATCATCACATAGAAACTGAAAAACAGGAAGCTCATTTCATGTGTTCTTCCACTGCTAAAATTCTTTTTATGTATTTTGTTGTCAATTAGATTTTTTACATATTAAGTCTGCGCGCATTTTAAACAGTGTTATCCAATTATATTATACTATAGTATTAAGATCGTCTAAAATTGTAACCTATTAACTGTATTGATGGTGCAATAAAGTAATATTCTATTCTATTCTATAAAATTAACAGAATAGGATAAGTCATATTAGTATGTCCCTTTAATTGCAGCACATAGGCGAAAGTACAGAAGAGAATGCGCGACTAGAAGTTTGCTTGGCGCTGGTGAACAAGTTCCAAGCACCGGCCGATGATATGACAGACCTGAACAAACTATTCATCAAGACGAAGGAGTTGTGTGTGGCTATTATACCTTTCTTAAATGGTATGTACAACACATATTTACTTTAAATAACATTATTATTATACTGTATTTAAATAACGAAAATCTAACAAATGCTTATGATGCGATTAATAATTCTAATCTGAACTTTAACATCTTTGATAATGCGCTGCATTGTTTTGACTTCTCTAAAAATTTAAATGACAGCTGTTACGTCAAAAGGTGTTGGATCTGAAGACCACTAATGGTGTGGGGTCTACTTCTTCAACTTTTAACAATTTAGACATATAGCTAAAATGTGAAATTTGGTTTGTTTCGAGATTAGTCTAGTATTAGATAATCGGTAATATCCGGATCTTATAAATGCTGGCTATAAAATCACCCTTGATTTTGAGTGTTAAGTATTTTTGATTTTGTCTATCGAAAAAAATATGAGTTTGGCATTATTGGCATGAAGAGGAAGAAAATACGGAAAGAAAAAAAAAGCATGTAAGTTGGAAATAGGGAACTTGCATGGATAAAGTTGAGTGTGTTTCAAAATAATTTTTATTTTACTAACCTAAACATGAACTTAGATGCATACCGCTAACAGCCATGCTTGCTTTTAATTTCTACCTAAGTTATTATATATAATAGTTACCTAAGTTGTTATATAATAACTGGACATTCATAACATTCATAAAATGATTGCATGCTGTGTCAGCCTATAAGAAGTTAGTAAACTTAGCTTTACCTGTTTTAAAATCATAGTAATACCTATCCTGCATGTTGTGGTGTACAAGCTGTATGCTAACCTAATCGTAAAAATAAATTAACTCAAACTATAAAAGTTTTTATAATAAAATACATTATTATATCTTTAGGCGAACACCTCTTAGAAGCGATATGCATCGGCACAACCAAAGAGCAGCAAGAACAGTACACGAAAGAGATACAAAGACGCATCTATTCCGGTCGAGCCAGACAGGACGAGGCGATGTCACTTCGAGAGCACATAGCTAAACTACGCAAGAACCTTCAGTTACTAGAAGACGAGGGTTACGTAACTCGAGAAGACGGTTACCAAGCCCTAATAACTTCTATAGCACTTGATCTATGCAACAAAGGAAAGTATAGGCAGGCGCAAAGAAGGGCCTTGGCTACCCTGACTCGAACTAAACAAAGTCTGAACGAGAAAACGAAGTATTACGAGGAGAAATGCAACTCATACGATCAGTATATAAAGTCGTGTTTAGCTAATCTACATGCTGGGAAGAGGTGAGCAAAGTATTTGTATCAAATCTAAAATCTGTTTCAGATAGAAATACCTTATGCTCTATATTTATTACTAGTGGTTCGCCCCGGCATCGCACAGGTATTTAACAAAAATTGGAATTTTCATACGGAACCCTAACTTTTTTGAAAATATTCTATAGTTTATGTTCATCACGGAAAATTTAAGATTCTAATGGTGAAATAATTTTTCAAATCGGTCCAGTAGTTTCGGAGCCTCAATTCAAACAAGTAAACAAACAAACAATAAAATCTTTCCTCTTTATATTATAAGTATAGATTCGTAGTGTTTTTAAACTTTCAGTCAGTCTTGTCTGTAGAAAGCACCATAAGATCCAGATATAGTAAATGTAAGGATAATAAATTGTTTATTTTACTGTTTTTGAAATGCTTATATTTTGCAGGAGTGTCCACGCCTGCTTACGACGATCCGGCAAAGATATGCAGAAGCTGAAATCTAAGTTAACGGTGAAATATTCAGGCGCGAAGCTTCTAGAAAGGGGAGTGTTGCTAGAAATCGACGGTCTCTCCCCGCCGCAGTTCAAAAACGTTCAGTTTGACATAACCCCGACGAATCACAACGGAGTTTTCACGATCAAAGGGAAATTTATGGGAGTTGAGATGGAATCTATAGATGTGGATATACAGGATCTGTTGCAGAAACAGTACGAAGGCTGTGCGATCATGGATATGTTCGGGAAAGCTAAAATTAACGTTAATCTCTTGATATTTTTACTGAATAGTAAGTTTTATGGTAAGTCCTAGACTCGTTTTGACGAGTTATTTGTTTGTCCGTCTATTTAACAGTACAAAATTGACATGATTAGATGATTGTATTAAAATACCAAATATTTTTTGTACTTTTATAAGTTTTTTTATCATTAATTACCTAATTGACATTCATTTTCGTAAATGATTTTTCTTTATAACTATGTAGGTACTACCAGTTTAATGCCTGATAAGTCCTACAATAGGCGATTTTGTTTTTATTCAAAACTAAGTTTGTAGTTACTATGCAAATAATAACCTAATGTTTCTTTTTGTACTTTTCTAAGTTTTAATGATTAATTAATCGACATTCTTTTTCGTAAATTATTTTTCTTTATTACTTTGTAGGTACTGCCAGTTAATGCTTAATAAGTCTTACAATAGCCTACAAATAATTCAATAAAAAAATGCTGCAATTTTTTTATTGAAAACTAAGGTTTATGTTACTATGCAAATAGTAATAGATTCAGTTTTTGTACTCTGATATTGAAATATTATGAATCATTAATTTAATGAGATTAATTAGGTGTGATGTGATTATATGAATTGGTAATATTATGAATTAGTTATAAAAGCACTATTATTTTAATATTTTAAGTTAATTTGATACTTATGTATTTGTAAATAACTAACAATCGTAACCATCCAATATTTTGGGACCAATGTAATTGACTAATAATTTTCGTTTTTGATGATTAAATGAGGCTAAAACAAATACAGTTTTTAATGCTTAATACTTTACCTATGTACTAGTTTAGTGAGTGATAATAAATTAAATTAAATTTTAATTAATTTAATTTTAGTGAGCAATAATATTTTGACCCTAAATGAAAATAAAATACTTAGGTACCATGAAATAATTTTGTTGACGAAAACCAGAGTACCAGAAATCTTGGAACACAGAATTGCATAGGCGACTGATGGATCAAGCATCGAAACTGCTTATAAAAGTTTACCGTAAATAATTGACGACCACTGTGGCGCGGTGGGCGAAGGTCCGCCTGCGACGCAGGAGGTTGCGGGTTCGATTCCCGCCTCGGGACAAATATTTGTACGATCTGCAGATATTTGTTCAGGGGTTCTGGTCGTTTTCTATGTATAATAAAAAATATCTATCTATTTAATAATATCGATACCTCTGGGCTCACTTGGCGTAAAGGACATTTGGTCGAAATTGAGTTAATAATGCAGTTTTACTTAGTTTTTAATTCTCTATCGAACTGTATATTTAGTTTCCTCAAATTCGCAAAAAAAACGCCTTTACGACCCAGAATTTTTATCACGAAAACACAATTTTTTGGAAAAAATAGGGTGTAAATGACAAAACGTTATCGGAGTGTAGTCACCTTAGTAGTATAGGAAATATACAAAAAAAACTTTGGGTCATAAATATCAATATTTTAACAATTGTCCTATACAACCTTGCAAAATGATATAAGAAAAATTATTTGTCCTTTACGACCTTGCTATTTTAAATTTAAAAAATCAATTATTCATTACGGCCTTACTAAATAATGCCTACTGTTATTTAGTTAGGTCGTAAAGAACAATTGATACTTTCGAAATACTTTTACAGAGAATTATTTTCTTTTATACAACCTAGAGATATCAAAACAAAACATGAAATGTCTGTAATTACTTTGTGAATTTTATTAAAGCCTGAGTTACTGATTCTTTGAGACAAATTAAAAAACCTTGACGTGTTTCGTTGTTCATTATAAATATGTATAAGCTACGAATCTAGTTTGTGTTAGAACAGGGTGAGGGGCCCTGATGGAGGTTCTCGGAAAGGGATGAAATGTTGGTTGGTGTTCTTCAAACACAAATTAGGTTCGTAGTAAACCTACTCACACTTATAATAAATTTAAAAAAAAAACTTTTGTTTTATAGTTTTCTGTTATTATTTAATTATTGTGCTATAAAATACCAATAATAAAATCACGCAGGTCTAGAAGACCTATTCACTCTACATTGATTGTTTTTTTTTTTTTGCTGATGTGCGGTTGCAGTTAAACTGACTGACACGTGCTTCATTACATTAAAACTTTTAGTCTGCGAAACTGTTTTCTTTGCTCCAAATGAACTTTTAAAACTTTGTTTTTACACTAAATAAAAAGTGTGACAATGAAAAATTGTGTTAGTGATGATCAGTGATCGGAATTGGGTGAGCTAAAATAACTAAACTTCGAAAAATAATGGAGACGCCTTAGGACTAAATATTTTTTCGTTCCAATTTTTCGTCCGTTTATTTTTTCGTCCCAGAAGTAACAAACATCAATCCAAACTTTCACATTTATAATATTAGTGTAACTAACAAAGTAGGTAAAGGTTAAGAAAAAATTATAGTTTTCACACCATTTATTCATGTTGTACAATCATTGGAATCAACGTAAAATTATGAAAGTAACCAAATGTTAAGAGACACAGAAGAATATTATTTCAGGTGATGTAGAAATTAGTCAGTCTGAATAGCTAATCTGAATAACTAAATGTTTCATCGCCATCAGGAATGGAGTTTTCTTTGTCATCATCAGATGTATTTTCGTCCGAAGTATTAAAATAAATTATCATGAGTTTTTCCATATTTTCAATCTTTAAACGATTTCTTTTTGTACATAAGATCCATTTATAGGTAGGGAAGGACCTTTCAACATCAACTGAAGTTATAGGTACCTACATATTTATAGTATGACAAAGATTCATTTTCATTCTCCGATTCTTTTTCTAAATTCTCACAAATATCTCTTAATGCATCTAGATCGGGATTTCTGGCCATAACGTTTTCTAGTTTTACTTTGACCCTTTCAGATGAACACCAGCTTAGAATAATTATTGTTTCGTTAAATATCTGGTAAGATTCTGTTAACAATAAATTAGACTTTTGTAATCGTTTTAATGAAATTTGAATGATTTTAAAATATTCGTCAATATAATCTAAATCGGTTTTTAAAGTTTCTTTTTCTAGTACAGCTTTAGCGTGCATTTTGGATAAAGCTTCAAAGCTTCTAAGAAGTCTTACAATAGTTTTAATTTGTTCGTAATATTTGGCATAATACGAGACTGCTTCTAGCCATGTACCCCACCTTGTTATGACAGGTTCTGGTGGTAATGGCATGTTCGGAAACATTTCCTTTAATATTTTTACTCTATTGGGAGCCCTTAAAAATATCTTTTTTACGTTTGAAAATTAACCTATCAACATCCACATATTGGATTAAGAGCGTGTGCTAAATGGTTACATGCATCATATTAAGCAAATAGTTTTTTAAAATTCTTCCTTCATTCAACATTATGCTACGCTATCAGAACATAATACAAAAACATCTCCTACTTTGACTTCATAAGAGTCTCCCCACATATTTTCTAAACATTCAATCACAAATTGAGCTACTGTCTCTCCATTCACCTTTTCTAACATTTTGCTTGCTACGAGACACAAAAAGATAGCTCGGATGCTACTTCTAATATGCAATCTCTCCAGCAACCGACCATCTCATCGCTTACGCCAGCTTTACCTACGGATACTACAATGATTTTTTACTCGCATCCTGAAAATTATAACGATGAATCTGATGCTACTTCTTGCGAGTCTCTTGAGCAACCATCAAACTTACCTTCTACAGCAGCTGAAGTTTCTAACGCTCATCAAACTTATTCTGAGACATGTGAAGATATCTTGGACGCTTGTTATGTAGCTCTAGACATGGACTGCATTTCACAAAGAAATAGACGCAACGCAGAATACATATTCAAGGATATTTATCGCGTTTATCTCCCTATTTTTTCCTAAGTTTCATTAGGTTTACATATTCAAGGATATTTATCGCGTTTATCTACCTATTTTTTCCTAAGTTTCATTAGGTTTACACTCTGCCGTGGTCACGAGATGTGTGGAGTACTGGAGCTACCACCTTGCGTAGCGAATGCAGCGCGTTTTGTGTAAAAAAAAAAATACAAAAATGCTCTTCCCGCTTCGCTGAGCTAGTTGATCCAGAAATCCAATCATTCCATGTCCACGACAATGTAAATCTGTTAGTGTCTGAAAAAAATTGTAAAGAAACGCGATAAATACCAGTGAATATTTATTATTATGTGTTCTGATTCCGTAAAAAACCTTAGAAATTGTAATAAACCATTTTATTTTATTAAATCTATGTTTTATTTATAGAGAAATATCCTTTCATTAAACTTAAAAGGAAAGAGCAACAATATAACACAATACATAGAAAAATAACATTATTAATTAATTAATAAGCTTAATAATTAATCCTTTACGACCTCAAAATTTTTAAATTTGTCAATTACAACCTTGATTTGTACAGTTTTGAACATCAAAAGTAGCTTTACGCCCTAAGGTGCTTGCATACACTGATTTTTTTGGGGCGTATAGGTCATTTCTTTGTAATTTTATGGTCGTATAGGTATTTTATTTCAGTACACATAACACTAGGGCAGTTTATCAACACAGCTTTAGAAAGAACCAGAAATTCTAAGTACTTTCTTCCTAGGTTTCGTCTAAATAGCATCATAAACAAAAAAACTACAGTCAAAATAAACTTTTTTTTTTTGTTTTTTACGTCTCCTGTAAAGTCGCTTTTTGTCCTTTACGCCAAGTGAGCCCAGAGGTATCGATATTGTATTACGTATATCAGTCATCTAACACCCATAACACAAGCTCTGCTTAGCTTGGGGCTAGATGATGCTGTGTGGATTGTCCAGCATTATTTATTTAATTCCAAAAGTAAGTTGAGAACTGGAAGTACCTTCTTATGGATTGTGTTGATATTTGAAGCCTTTACGAGTAAGTTATTTTTACAAAAGCTACCAATACAATTCTATAGATTAGCAACAGGTTTTCATACAATCAATATAAAGGGTAAAAATGAAAAACTTAAATACATAATCTCGAGATTATATTTGACAATAAATAGGTATATTTGACAAGATCGAGCTTTGTACACTTCTAATATACACTATACCAATTTGAAGTCGCAAGGACATCGTGAATATTATCTTTAATTTAAGTACAATTATTTGAATACATTTTTATCACGATACCCTTACAATACTTAGGAAATACACTTTTATGGATTCATTAACAAAATTATCACAAAGTATCTTATCCATACCAGCTTAAGTATTCCTTAACGAATTTAGAAATCAATAATAAGTTATCAATACATTACGAAGTAAAATAAGAGGTAGATACAATAATTGTAAGAGATTCAACAAAACTTAAAAGTACAGAATACTGATTTTGGTAAAATTGACAGAAACTTTGATACGAGGCTGAAATTTAAACAAAAATCAGATCATTACCATTAATACCTACACTGTTCACACCACATCAATAAATTTTAGTTTCTAAATAGCAAAAGAATAATTTGTACATTTTTGTTGTCATTATTGTATTAGGCAGAGTCTCCAATGTTTGCCTTTGCCTTGTTAATTATTTAATTTAAAATGGTGAGAAATAAAAGTACTTGCTGATTGTAACAACTATAACTATAATATAAACTATCAAACTGCGCAGCACCTAACACTTACATCTAAAAGTCAGTCTGTTCACTCGAAAGAGTTTACAAATGTTCCTACTTAGCTACATAATTCTACTGAGCATTCAGTAACGTTCAAAGCAGATCTTGAAAGTTATTCTAGGCCTTGAGAAAGATTTTTAAAAGCAATCTAAAACATTGACTGTGTTGGTCAAGGCTTCGTCAACGGTTTTAAACACCTGCGTTTTGATTCCCTCCTTTTCACATATCTTACAAAAGCTCTTTGAAATTCTACAACAACAACCATCAATACTTTTTCATGCTGCCTTTTCTTGAATAATAACCAGTAGGTACTAAAGGCACTGAAGCGTCCTATGCTATTCTCCTTAATTATGTTGCATTCACTTATCAAGAGCTTTTTATACGTTAATAATACCTAATCAGATATTCAACACAGCAAGCAATGCCAACTAAATCCGCCTTGTGTCCAAAATACTGAGTAGCATAATTTGTATTGTAAAATTCAACACACAAATGCTTTGTCACCACTATCAAATTAATTTACCAACAACATGTCATGGAAATTTCTTTTGTGAAATACTACACTGCAACTCAAATAAATACTGATTACTGACTAAGGTTACAGTGCTAATTAAATTTATTCACTTGAGAATTCCGCTCCTTATCATTCTAACATCAGCACATGGTAGGTAACTCAATGCAGTCTGTTATAGCTAAGCGTTTGGGTGTAAGATGGCATTTAAATGCTTTAGGCCTTCACTCAGCCTTTACTCTCCAATCAAAATGGCCACTCTCTTATTATTATTACATTCAACAGGCAAACAGGACATAGCTATTGGCAATGTCCCGTTGTAAGTTCTATAAGAATATTATCTGCAAAACTCTTGGTGGGGTTTGAGCAGGGGCTGGCGTATCATGGGAACGGGATCTTCCGTGGTGATGATGCGGTCGTGACGGCCTTGGGGTTTGTGTTTGCTTCTGATGGTAGCCACTGGTGGCATGTCTTGCCGACGAACAAATGACAGCGTGTAGATATCTGTCGTATCTACACAGATGGGAATCTCCCCCGCTGGCAAGATCCAAATAACCGTTGCCGATGTTGTCTGATTTAGTTTTATGGAATGTGTTTATAGGTTTTTCTGTAACCGTGTGTGATCGGTTGCGGTGCTTCTGGTACTTGTGATTGCTTTCTTCTTCATAGACCACGGATTCGCTGGGCTTTCTGAAATGAAGAAAAAGTTCTTGGTAAACAACAATTCAGTTGAGGCAGATGGTCAATCAAACTGGTTAGGAAAATGGGTAAGTATAAGGACATGTGATGATGATGTAAAAATTACCTTGAAGCTTGAAAGCTCAGATGGTTCTTCTCCATGTTGGCCTGTATAATTTCCAGCAGCTCACGTCTTTGCAAACTTCCAGAACGTTTCTTGGTGTGTTTACGTTCGCGGGGCTCTCTTCGTGGATGGCGGTGAGGTCTCGGGTGGTTGTACGTAGTTTGTCTTTGAACCGGCCGCCTGTCTTCCGAGCAGGAGGACTTCGAAGACCCATCATCGTCTGGTGACAATCTGTCTCTTTGCTCTTCGTCACTTGGTTCAGCACACTCTGATTGTGCTACTGTCATTATGGGACATTCACGTCTTCGCCGTCTGCGACCTTCACGCCTTTCCCTTTGGCTCCTCTTACCGTCGTCCGGTACAACGGTTAGGCGAACTTGGATTGTTTTTGATCCGTAATGAGGGACCGTTACTGATTTCCCAATTGAGTCGTAGATGGTTGACACGATCCCTGCAATGTCCTGTAAAAATATACAAAAATTATCCTTTGCACAGTACAAACGTAACGAAAAACTTGGGAGATTGCTAATTTGATATTTAATCAGAAATAAACTGTGAGGTTAATATAGGTAATTCTGGGGTAAGCAAGATACTTACATCCTTAGTCATACGACCATGTCCATCAAGATCGTACAGAGTGAAAGAAAACTGGAAAGGTTGCTGCTTAGAAGGCTCAGGGTGTTGTAATTCCACGTCACAAGTCAGCTCCTAAAACAACAAAATTCCAAATTCAAGGTAGGTAGGTACTAAAAGTATTTATACCACACATCTAAAAATAAGTCTACTCAAGAGATTCAACATTTCTCTCTGACGATCTATAAATCAAGCGAAGCATTCGCAGTTAATGTCGCAATAGGAAGGGACAGAACAGAATCCATCGTGAACGGGGCCATAAAACAATGACCCCTATCCGCCTGTTTATGTTCTGAGCAATGAGGTCGGGCTACATTAATATCACCAACCCAACTAAATGGTCACATAGAAATATTAGAACTTCCTTTAGTTGGTGCAATGTACTTACTTGTCCCTGAGCTGATAAACAAAACAAAAGGGTGCTTGGCAATTTTATAACAGTGAGTGCCAAGAATCAGGCACGCCTACTTTTTCTAACAAAGTGATTCTCAGACCAGATAGGAGTTCTTTATAGCACTTTCATATGGAGACTTGTTATGGTCGAGAATAGTGGGCATGCACATAAGTAGGTAGGAGATATCTGAGGCGCCGGACGCGACGCGCTTGGCGGCACCGAGGCGGCGTCCTCTTTATCTGAAGCTTTAAAAGGAAACTAGCAACGCCTTTACGATCACTGAGATATGAGGCAAAGTGGAGCCGCTCGCATTGCAAAGTTATAGCTGTACAGATACAGAATAGCTAGATAGTGTTATTGATGTAACCGGCTACAAACTTTCTTTAGGCGAATGTGAAAGATTCAGGTTCACGTTGAGTAGGTTTACCACTGATGTGGGAGGTATTATGAAGATAAAATCTATTTTTGTAATTTTGTAGCGAGTTTTGATATCATCTGTAGTCACGATTTTGTTTCTTATGAACAAGCTTTCTAAATTTATTCTCCTATTCTATCTTAGCTGGTTTTGGTTAAGTGAAATCCCTTGAGAATTTATCGTCTGCCTCACATTGAATTAATAAAGTAAATCAACTGCCTTGCGTTTAACTTCCGCATTGAAGTGTAGCTATAGAATGACTCAGTCTGGAAATATAATAAATCAGATGGAAATGAGGCTTACCTCAAACCGTAATCTTGGTTTGTCATCGACCGGTGATGCAGGAGCCACTGGTGGTTTGTAGGGCTCTTTCTGTCTGGATGCCACAGGAGGTGGGGTCTGCATCATCGCCCTGGCCTCGCTTGGCAGCAAGTCCGGGGGAGCGGAGCATTGGGACACTGCTCTTCCCACCAGCTCCTCTGTGTCTGTACGATCCGCTTCTGTACCAACTATGGAAGAACGGTATGAATTAGAAATTGAGAATTATGTACAATGTCCAAAAGTGAAAAACAAGGAAGCGGGTAGGTAACTCAAAAGGCTTAATTACTATTTCAGGAATATATTCGATGTTGATGATGACCTTTCATCACTAAGCGTGTGTTCAATGTGATGTGTTTGAGTGACCCCAAGTAAATTACATTACAATTTACAATTTTATACAGTACTTCACATACTATCTCATCTTCAAGACGTACTATGGACTTTAGGAAGGGACTCTTGTGACATCGTAGTGGGGTTTTTATTGGCGTATGAAGTTACGTTATTATACTCTATATGGTTGTAAACATTTTATTGCAATTGAACCTACTAAATAGAGAAACATGAGCCTAACGATATAGCGCAATTATTGGTTAACCACTATCTAGTAGGTAATTTGAGATCTTACTAGTTTCCGAGAACGACTCTACTAGAAAAAAAACTGTACCCATGCGAATGCCGCATTAAGTTTTAGACCCTGTGGCCGTGGTGAAACGTGGCTTGGCCCAAAAGTCCAGAAAAAAACAGGTAAAGGCACCTACATAAATAAATAAGTACAATTGAGATCTCCCATTATGCGCGTTTCACGCTATTCGGTTATTGTGATTACTCCGAGATAATAACAAGCGTGCACAATGCCGAGTGAAATACGGCGAATGCCCCAAAACTATTTTGTCGGCGCAGCTCAAAAAGTTTTTCTGAATCGAGTTGGCCGACGACGGGCGGGCGAGATGTAATGTAGCCGAGCGAAGCGACAGGGCCGGCAGAGATGTTTCCTGGAAGGCCTCGGGCCTGATCATTTGGGATCTGCCGGGCCATGCCACATCTGCTATGTTACTACACACATATCTTGCCTTTAACTAATTCAAACCAATTATTTCATATTATTGGTGCAAGATAATGAGTTGACATTGGTGTTGTAATTTTGCTTCGCTGATAGTTTTGTTAAGTATAACTGAGATATTCAAACAGTCATGTCATAAAACACAACACTGTGCCATGTGGTGTTATTAGATTTTTAATAAAGGGAAATAATTTATCGCCGAGTTGGTGTCAGGGTAGGTTGGGGTAAGTTGGACTCCTGCTAATAATGTCCCTTCTGCTTATATTCTTCATGCCAGAGATACATAAAGTATTTTTCTAATGGTTCGTGTTCGTTCGTTCTTTTGTTCTGTTTATAACTTGAATGGCGTTACTTAATTTTAATATTGATTATTAACTTGTTTTAAAATAACATTTTGTACTAATGAGTTGTAAGCTTCATCGCAACTTTAATGCGATGCATGCAATGCAATTATTCTAATGGTACAGAGAATGCAATTTAGTCACAAGCATGCTAGTTCTAATGGCTCTTTAGATTTATGGCTTTAGTTTCCTGATATAGGCCCTAATGACTTCTCTCTCAGATACCTTTAGCATACTTTTGCTAGCTTATCGTGTTTTCAAGTGGAACATAACTGTCTGTTTACATTCTATACTTGTTTTTCAGAACCATCGTATAAAGCCATCATTCTCAAGTGGCGTATGTAATTTACTGTTGTTGAAACATTGATGATGGCGTCGACAGAAAAAGGTATGCACAAGATTTTTCTTTATTTGTACTTTTACTTAATTTGTTAAAAACTATTGAGCGAAAAAGCATACACACTTTTAAAAACATTTAAATAACAGAAATACATTCCAAAACAGGGTTGACGATGTTGGAGTGGAAAACTTAATGTTATTCAAAGAGTAACATTGTTTCAACGGTCCTTATTTTGTTATTTCCTCGTCCTCGAATGATGTTTCTCGTAAATATTAAAGTATCATTACCATAATTGTATACGAATGTCGGCTTTTCAAAGGATGCAGAATTATAAAAGCGAGAGGCGGGGATTTCTTTGATATTAAATAAAAGGTATCATTGTCTCGCTTCGGCGGCAACGCGACGTACTTCAAAAGATCCCTTTGAAGTCGATCAAATGAGCGGCGCAGTTCCATTTGCATCAAAAACTTGATTAACCTGGCTTTCACGGATATAAAACGTGTTGTGTGAGCGAGTTTAAAATTTGAAGTTTGCTGTAAATTAAAGTATTCAGAGCGTTATTTTATCATTAAATAGAACAAGATCAAAGTGATAATTGTCTGCTTTGAAGTAGCATCAGTCTGTTAAGACGTACTCTACTTTTATAACGGAGCCAACGGGCTTATTGATTAGTATGAATACTTGGATGTGAATAGGATTATTGTTCATTATCACTTTACTATCTTGAATAATAGTGAAATGCTTTGATGTCAGTAGCGCTAGATTAACAACGTCTGCCTCTATGAACATCATAACATTCATAACTGATATAAATACGTGGTGGGCATTTGTTTACCTACAATGACTTGCATTGCCTTTTCTTCATCTGTTATTATTAGAGGTTTTAAGTAGGCAGTATCAACATTGTATAACTTAGTTCGTTCGTATGAAGTATCTCTAAAACCTATATCTGATATAATGGGACAAGCCTGACAACTGAGAAGCTAAAAAGCTATTTATCCGTCTTTTATTCTTTTTTCGATTTCGTTGCCGCGGTTGCCGCCGTCGAGGTCGAACGACGGGCCCAGCCGGCGCGGCGGGCGGCGCTTTTGATCTCACCGACTTTTGATAACGTCTGACTGAGATCATAAAATCTTATAATCACATGTATGTACTTTACTTAACATCTAAAACTGGTATTTGGATGGGCTGAGGTATTTTAACGGTCCTTTCAAATTAAATTTAAATAGTGCTTTTTAGAAATTAAATTAAGTTCTGTTGGTATGATTTACGGTGTTTTTTGCTTCGAAAATTCTAAGGATTCTATTGCTTAGATTCTATACATCACAAAATATGTAAAGTAGTACGTTAGTTCATGGAATAAAATTCTAACTACTATTCGTACGTATTCTGTATTTCTGTGTATTACATGTTTCTAGTGTAATAAACTACACCTTAAATGACTGGTACATATTTCATATAATTTTATCCAAGAACTAACGTAGGTACTACTTTACATGTTTTATGATTATGATCTAAAGAATCTAAAATAATCCCATGTTCAATCCAATCCAACCAATCAACAATCAATGAGCAGCAAAAGAATTCGACCGATACATAAAAATTGCTTGGTCACCTTTTTATTACATTCAGTAGGTAGGTACCTAAGTAATAGAAAGTTAAAACCTATCAACTTTTCTAGTTGCTGATACAGGTGACTTATAAAATTTGCTAGCATTTGACAAGAAGCGTTGGTGTTCTTCAAAACTTATTTTCATCATTCTGATCTTTTACAATAAATAACACGACGACAGTGCTATGCGTTTGTTGTGTTTAGCTGCCAACAATTTCTTACGGTGTCAACAGACTATTAAGGGGAGTATTTGAAGGCTATCTAGTTTATTTCAAGCCACGGGGACACTCCAATAAACTTACTGCTGAATTTCTTGTATCCATTTCTAAACTTGTTGCGCCACCACTTGACGAAGTGGTGCGCCATGGGGGCGTCTGCGGCCGGTGCCGGAGCTCTCAATGTTTCGTAGCACGTCATGCGCTGCGCTCACGCACGCATCTCGTACACATCAAAAGAGCCGCGAGAATGTAAGGTCAACGTAGAAAACTTTGAGCACTTCACTGTAATCGATCACAACACAATATTCGACGGTTTTGGTTCACGTTGTTTGTGCGTAAACTGTGACCCACTTGGCCCGCGTGAACTGGAGTTGGGGAACGAAACGAGCGACCGTCCTACTCGCGTAACGTCGAGTGACTGACTGATGGATGAAGAAAGAAGGGAAGGGTAGAGCGAAGGGAGGGGCGGGCGAGGGTCGGCGCGGTGTGGCGCCCGTCTCTCGAGCTCGGCTCGCGAGTCGCGTCTCCGTTCCGGCGCGGCCGTACTGAACCTCGCCGGGCGGGGTCTCGGCGCGGCGCGGCGGCGCGGCGCGGCCGCGTCGTCGGCAGAGGTGGCATTGATGTTTACATATTATACGTACTTTTCATTCAAACACGCAGCATACTCTACGTTAGGCTGCGTAAATACCTACTTCTTTACTATCACTATCAGTCAATCTGCCCGTGCCTGAGTCAGATTTCTATCTATAAGGTTTAGGTGTCTACTGCCTAGTTTACCTATGTAAAAAAGATTATTATACTAGGTATCTAGTTTTTTATAATAATGATGAGTTGTGCAATTTATAGGTACCTACATATTAGTTATTATAATTTGAATGGTTTTTATTTTCTAATTCGGTAATCATTTTGCCCCAACTCCTTTTTCGTTCATTCGTTAATTTTATTCCGAATTATTTTAAAAAACTATTCAAAATAACAAATATTAATGAAAAATACTTAGGTAATGGTTTCTTTTATGTTAACGTAATTTATGCCAAAATACATCCGAATTTTAACGCCTTCTTGAAGACTTTATTGGATTTTCTTTGAACATGCTAGCATTTACATTATGTGTTAAATTTCATTATCTTCTTGTTCTAAGAACGAGTTTTCGCCAAATCGGCTAAATTTTAGCAGGTTAGGTAGTAACCTATTAGTTATTATAATTTGAATGGTTTTTATTTTCTAATTCGGTAAATCATTTTGCCCCAACTCCTTTTTCGTTCATTCGTTAATTTTATTCCGAATTATTTTAAAAAACTATTCAAAATAACAAATATTAATGAAAAATACTTAGGTAATTGTTTCTTTTATGTTAACGTAATTTATGCCAAAATACATCCGAATTTTAACGCCTTCTTGAAGACTTTATTGGATTTTCTTTGAACATGCTAGCATTTACATTATGTGTTAAATTTCATTATCTTCTTGTTCTAAGAACGAGTTTTCGCCAAATCGGCTAAATTTTAGCAGGTTAGGTAGTGCCTAGCCTAGCGACTGTACAATTAATTAGAATAAACCCTGTAGGTACATGAGCACAACCATTGCCCATACTGCGTCATCGCTGCGGGATGTTGATAAAAGGCAACGTGACTTCAACGAGGTTTATGGACGCTCGTAGACTTGTAATGATGGCGACAAAGACTCATTAAGCTTTAATGCACTTGAATTGGACCTTCAAATGCAATGGGAATTAATTAAAATCGCCGTTTGCATTATTAGAAGCTGGCGACAAAGTGCAGTGTAAAATTAAAATGTGTTTATACTAATTTGCTTTGGTGTCAGACTTGTAGGATCGCATAGACTCATAGATATCGGTCAAACTAGACTGTCAGCGTAGCGCGTGGCTATACTGCCGCAGCTTGTTTCACACCTGTTGCAATTGTTGCAATATCTTATACAATTTGATATCTTGTATCACCAGAAGCCAGGTTACCAATTATTTATCTGGTTGCATCATAAGCGACTTAGAAGTTATTGTGTCCTGTCCAGTAAAGTCCCCGGTGACTTAATTTCCCTCCAGCCGCGACTACTTCCATAAATTTAACTGTATCAAGAACGTATAAAAGTACCTACAGGGCAGTAATAGAGAAAGGTGCCGCGCATCCGCTACGTTGGCAATGGCAGCTTCCATGCGGTCGACGACCCTGACTCAGCGATTACAAAAAAGATTATGGTAGGTAGATAGGTACCTGGTAGTGGCAAAGAAGAGACGGTATCGCGACGAATTTAAACAATAAAGGATTCCGCGTCCCTGCCTGAGATCGCGATTAGGTACCTACCTATGGCCTTAGTGCTAATCTTGCAACAAAACATAATAATACCTGGGGCCTGGAACGTTCCTATTCCCACTGTTATAAATAAGTATAAGCATCTTTTCTTTGCGTAAAGGTTAAAAAGTTGGAAGCATCTTTAGAATTCGGTTTGAAAATAGGCTGCATTGTATTTATCAACGTATTGTTATTTTCTGAGAAGGCGAAGCTTTCGTTCGTTCGTCAGGGCCGGTGGACACGGTGCTCGTATCTTTTCTAATGCAGAGGGTGGAAGCGTGGGGTGCCTCGGTGCCAGCCGGCGACTACCAGGCGCTTCGAATTAGAATTTTACGGCCTCTTCGTGTTAGGTTTATTGTCGGCAAGTTATCGTCGACCGAGATGAGCTCGTATCCCAAACTGACTTACAACAAACACTGTTTTATGCAAGTTTTATGTGTGTAATAAAGAAATATCTACATTGAAAAATAGGATACGATTGCGTGCTGAGGTGAATTTGTTTACTCGGTTCGGGTAATTCGATGGATGATTGCGTTCTTACGATCTCTACAATTTTGAGTTAAACAGCTTTTGGGTTATTAATCGGAATAGTTGAACGGCTTTTTTTAAGCTTCCATGGAAGTAATCCGTGGTGATGTCACAACAAAATGAGCAGGCATAGCGGGCGGGGGGCTCCCGCACACAGGCTCTACGTGGGTGGCGACGTGTTCCACGAAATAGTGTTGATGGCCAGTCTTCTATATCATCGATCGATAAACGCTGGCACTCGATATTCAATAAAACAGGCCGCCTTTTATTATGGTAAAAGCCTTACAGTTCTGGTGTTATAAAGTAGTAAAATCACGTCCATTCGTCAAATTGATTGACCACCCTCAGTAACCAGTTGGACGATTGGACAATCATTTCATTCTTCCTCCAATTTTTTATTCACTGTCCATTGTATTTAATTGCTTCCTCTCTGTGTAGGTATTTGTGTATTGATATGCAATGCAGTTCTCTTAGATGAATTCACGAACAAAAAGGCAAACGCTGTGATTTTTTTAATCGGATTAAGGTTATCTATTTATCTACTATTCGAATCTATTCGAATCTAACGAAATATCAAATACCTACCTAACCTTGCCGATAACCACTTGTTTCGCTAATAAATAAGTAAGTAATTACCGCCTGTAATATGAAATTTGAATGATACCGAAGCCACCTAAGGAGTTGTGAAGTTTACTCTCGTGTTTTGTTATTGAAATTTAAATAAACTTCATTATTAAAACTTGAAATGACGTTGTGTCTTGATCTACTCTTTTATAATTTTAACAAACATATACTAACTTAACAATTATAGGAACCTAAATATCTATTTAAAGTTCAAATGTAAGTACCTAGAATAAATAATAGTAAGACAATAAAAGCAATTTGCCAGTATAACATGGTAAAACTTCTTCTGTAATGGTGACGTTATTTCTGCTATTTAGTGTGTTGGCAGTTAGCCAGCTGCGGTCGTTCAGTTAGACTGCAGCGTGGGCAGTGCCCACTCATGTACCTTACTCTGATTTAGTAGTTTTCTTTTAGCGTACCTATAAAAATCACCATAAGGTCTATTTTTGTATAACTTACCTGGGTCTGTCTAAACACAGACAAGCATGCTCTAGATGAACGTCAGAGTTGTAAAGGAAAACAACTAAGTTGAGTGGAAAACATGACGTGAAATGCAATCTAAGCCCAGAAAACACGATCTCGCGCATCATTGTAGGGGAACCGTCAGCCGCCGGTGTGGAGACTATTAATTAATCTACACCGGTCGGTGCTTCAAAGCTATTATAAAATAACCCACGATTATTGTATCCCTTATTTATACGAAGGCGAAACGTTTCTTTCACCCATAACGAAACCTGTTTCCCGCTCTTTCTCATGGCGGCGGAAAAATTATCCCAACTTAATAGCTCCGAGGTGTGATTACCTACTGCTCTATGCATTCTAATAAGATACAGTAGAGTTTTAATTTAAATAATGGAAGGCAATCATGCGATCGAGTCACGCGAAAGCTGGGAGCCTCAACAGACCACCTTTCAAAATAGTTTCTCCATGTTCTTGAGTTTATAGAGAAACTATAGATTATATTTAATTATGTTATTATTATGTTTGCCGCCTTTCAGTTGGGTTCAAGACCCTGTCACGTCACGACTGATTTTATGTGATGTTTAATAATGGTCCTTATATAAATGATGCAGGGTGGGAACGGGAACGAGAAACCCGGAACAATACGAAGCCCAACAAAAGATCAAATAAAAATCACTCAACGATGACAAACTCGAATTTGTTCCTATTTCACAGGGGATGAAACGCGCCGGCAACGATCAAAGGGATTTAAACGATATCAATACCTTTGTGCTACCGCCGAGCCCTTTGTCGGCGTCGGCGACATCAGAGGCGACAACTCCGCCCGCCGGCCAATCCATTACTTCACAAAGAGAACATCAAAAGAGCCGGCGGCTATTGCGTCACGTGCCATCATTTGGCAGCTTTCGCAACATTTAGATAAACTCGCAAAAAGGCCTTTTATGCTTCCCGCAGCATTTGTTACGTTCTACGTGGCCATTAAGCTAAGTTAAGAGCAATCTTAATTGCCCACTAGATTATGCTGTTCCTACTTCATTCTTTCAGAAATTAACAGCTTCTAAAAGTAAACAAATCTACATTCTTTTCTAAAATCTAATGTGGGTATTTAAATTCGAAAAAGTCTTTCGAAGGACGAATGTACATATAACTGATTTTCTTACTTTCTGTAATTTCTAGAATCAATCGATTTGGAAGAAAATAAAGTTTTAATGATTTATACTTACCAGATTGATAACGTTAAACAAGCCACATCCACTGGTATACCTTCTTTGTGTTCATCTTCGCTAATTACACGGATCATCATGAAGTGACCTTTGAAGATTTCTTTATTGCTTATAATATTTACTATACCTAGGATAATATAATTATTTTTTTGTATGTATTTATTTTTTATTTTCTAAAACTTAGCTTAGCACCTTGCTTTATCCCTCGCAACTTTTATCGGTGTGTTTTGTAAAACTCGGAAACAAAAACATTGCGCAAGCTTTTGTACTGGAATAACTCTACATTCGTGGCAAATGGCATTGTCGAGATAAAATTGAGTGAAATACTTACCTATACTTCCTTACTAGACAAAATCTACTTCCAGAGTTATTGGATACAAACGTGAAAATTTTGGCAGACACGGGTTTACCAGATTGACCATTTCAGCAGATAATGTGTTGGAAGAAATTTGGAATATTCTAAGTTGCGAAACAATGCTTTAAAATTATTGTTATTTCTTGAAATACAAGAAATACTCTAACCGCGTCTAAGCAACTCTGCACAAATGTGTAAGCAAGCAAACACTGCCAGACCTGTTAAAAAGCGTACAAAAAATCGGGCCCTCGCTCGGGCTGCGCTGGCGCGGGCACTGATACCCATCTTACTTTGATGTTGCCGTGCCCGCCGGCCGCGCTATAGCTCGCTACACGCGCGTTAATTACATTCAATAATAACATTTGGATACTGAAAAAATAAATGTTTGTGGCCTTTGATTTGTCGGAGCTGCCGATTGCTGAATGTTGCGTCTTGCTTGACTTTAGCCGAAGAGTTACGAAGAGCCGTGCATTATTCGTCCAATATTCATAACTGTGATTGTTTTCATAGTTATGAATATTGGAAGAATGATAAATGAAGAAAAGAAAAATCTTTATTTGGATCCACAAAATATATAAAAAACACGATAAGTACACGAAAATGTTTGTTACTCCTTCATTCACTCCAAAATAGAGTGGATCGAACTGAAATGTTGCGTAATTGCATAGGGAAATGTAGTTCTAGTCTTGCAATAACATAAAGGCTACATTGACAATCGAAAATCGTCTATCGATCGACAGAACAGTTATCTCGTGTCGTCGTCTTTGCGTCGCCAAAACTATGCTTCTTACCTAGTTGAGTAAATAGTAAGTATGTGGATGTATTTATTAGTTATCTACGTAAAATATATACCTGCCTAGCTAATAAATAGCTAGGAACCTAGTAAGTATAAACAATTTTTCCATCAGCATCGCCTGTAATGTTGTCGATGTCCATACATAGATTATTATTATCAAGTTACTCCAAAAACCAGGCCCTTCTGGCCGGGGCGCGTCGTATAGCATGAAGACGAAAAAAAGACCCTGTAGGGAAATGTGATTAACACTTTTCTACACAACGAAAGTTGGATTGAGTCAAACCGGAAAAAGCAGCTGTCGGCGTTGATGCGATCGAAACAGCTGGTTAAAAATCTGCTCTTTGGTATTTTCTAAAAATAATTTAAAATTAGGAACGATAAAAAAATATGATTTTCGTTTTGTGCTTGGGTGATTGATTCGACCTCTATAAATTATTGTATTTTTATACTGTTTACGGTATAAAAGACCTTGCTCTGCCATGGCTCTACCGCAAAAATTATCTAAAATATGTACCTAGGTATGATGCTAAAGAAAATGTTGCTGTTGATGATTGTTAAGTATCGGATTAATAATTATATACCTACTTACTTAAAAAATTATATTCAAATAACTGACACAAAATAGAAGTTGTATTTGAATTGTAACAATGGAGCTAACTAAGTACAAAGTGTTGCGAACCTGCGAATCAATCTACAGGTTCTTCACTAGGATCTCAACTAATATCTCTTAATTCTGGTCCATATTAATAACTATTTGGTTGAAACATTGAACATGGAACATTTCGTCCAAGCGCCTAACCAATTTTTCTCGGTTGGTGGTTGCTATGCTTATGTAGGTACCTACCTAATCGTCTGTAGTATCCTTAAATTCGTATTCGTACAGTACGGACCTTACCTCAAAAATTACTAGGTACAGCTATCAAAATCTTTGCTTTACCCACAGACTCCATAGTACACCAGTACCTACACAACGTTCCTAAATAAAAGGTATATGTTAAAATAAAGTTTAAAGGTACCAAGGTGTTATTTTATTATACATTGTAGATAGGTATATTTATTATTAATGTTTCTACGATCTCTACACGCGTCATATCATGTAAAAAAAAACCAGCGACAAATTGACTATTTCGAGGCGTGGCCAGCGGAGGCGGCGCGGCGGCAGTCAAAGGCCCGCAATGATCAAAGGCACCGCCATCGAACGGCCGGGCTTTGATCTCACCGCGCGAAGTGCAAATTATGTTATAAAAGACAGTGAGTGGCGCACCCGCCGCCCGCTGCACTACTAATTAATTCAATCCGTTGGGTTGCCACGTAGCACGTTCTACTTACAGCCCTATACCTACCGTCAACTGCGTGAGTTCTGATTTCAGGACATTCGACGACCTCTGACGACCTCTGTGACGACGCCCCGCTGGCCAAGGACTGCCTGTGACGCCGGAGGTTGTTCCGGGTTCGATTACCGCTTCGGGACAAACGTTTGCACTATCCGCAAGTTTTGTTCCGAGTGTTCTGGATATTGTCTATGGTTATGTTAGTTAGTAGGTTAGGTTAGTGAAGAGTTATAAACTGATAAATGCAAAGATTTTAAATCTTTGGATAAATGTATAACTAGTAGTTAGCTTGGTTTGATAATGGTGTGTGAATTGTCCAGCATTATTCATTTAGGTACCTATTATGTTTTATTGTAAACATTACTGGCATCGCTGCGCCCCGCCTAAGGTTACCTAGAACCTAATTTCATCGCATGTAATGAGCTCTTGATTGCGCGAAAAGTGAATATTATAATCAAATTACTCAAAAGTGGACGCAAAACATTTTTATTTTGCGTTGATTCGAATATAATGGGCTGTAGGTAGGTAGGTATTCGTCGTCGATGCAATTTAAAGCCATTAAACACTGTTCCTCGGTAAACAACAACCGGTTTTAAGGTAGGTTTGTTCGAACGTTATTTTGCGATCCGAGTGCGCATAGGGCGGCATCGGAAGTCGAACAAACGAATTGATGACTAGATAAGAAAATCAAATTTAGACATGACCAATGGAGTGTGTCGTTAACAGAATTTCGATTCACATCACAAAACGAATGGATAACGATCACCGTTAGGTATATTACTCTCTATCGTAAAAAATCGTTATACGTTGATAAGTTCACGATGTAGTGAAACGCGTGAATTGTTGACGTTGAGATAAAGTTAAAATAAATAAGAAACGTGTTTATTTCGAGCATGGATGGTTTTGTAAAAACCTTGATACTTTTTGCTTTAAGACCATAGCTCGAAAAAAAATTAAAAACGATAATCCAGAATACAATCCTCTCACCTTCTCAGTATCTAGGACGGATTGTTCCACCGTGTGAGGTGTCTACGTGATCAGCATAAGGAGCTCTACAGCTTGGTTTCGTCCAAGGAAATTTCAAACCGTTATAGGTAACCTAGGAACCCCGCGAGACAATATCATCGACATCATCTCCGTCTTCAGTAGAGAAGTATACCTTTATCATTAGACATATGTATATGGGGTTGACGTTATTATTTTGTTGAATTCATAAATGACATGGATTCTTGTTTTTCAGTCAAAAGTATGAATTTCCAACTAACAAGAATTATATAATTGTCTATATTGCTAAACGAATTAACTACGAATGGAATGTGATATAACAGAACTTGCGAAGAGCTAAACGAAATTAACGCATTTACAATTCACGCACTGTTGATCGTTAAGATTAATTGATAGTTGTTAACTATGCCGCGTCTTGCGTAGTCATCGCGGTCGTTGCGATGATATTGAATGATCGCTAAAGGATATAATTATTAACGGAATTCATAAAAACAGTTTATTACTGTGTAGTGAAATAACGCCACAAATAAAAGTTTTTTATTTTTTAGCATTATCTGAAACCTAGTTCTTCTCAGAACCTTACTGTTTACCGACGGTTTATGGTATACCTTTGATAATTACGTACCCTTGATTTGCGCTCTGCATTATTTGTTTCGTTATTTTTTACTGTCATTACGTTAAAATTCCAACGCAAAACCTGCCAAAAGTTTTTACTAAAGCCGACAGAAAATGATTCCGCGTAAAGGCTTTCATGCCATTTCTAAGTAGGGTCGGTAGTCGTACATTGAACCAGACAGCTACATTGAACCATCGAAAGTTCTCGGATATGCAACGTTGCCGATTCGCGCTTGTGCCGGTAAATAAGGTCCCTACAGCCCCCCTACCCACCGCTGAGTTTTCGCGGCGATCCCGTGAATGACGAAGGTTGGGCGAGGACTTTTACTAAAATCGATCCGAAAAGTAAATTTTTTCATCAGTTTTCTTTGATTTTTCATTTGTTTTTGGTGTTGAATGTCAGTATTTAAATAACTACGTGTAATAGTGCACACATTTAGCTTTCTAATGCATGATATTTGGTCTCAATATGCCCTGGTCTAACCGGTGAAATGTTGAGGTTATTTCGAAGCATGTGCGGTGTCTCTCTTTGAACCACATACATGAAGTACAGACTGAACCACAGTTCACTGTGTACTATTAACTCATTACACTTCCGTGCAATTGTACTGTTTTGTGTGAAGTCACAAAAAAACTGCATATTAACTGGAAATTATAAACTAATAAATTAAAAAAGGATTTTTTTTAGGATGGCGCGGACCAAAGTAACGTCCAGAATAAAATGTGACGTCACAGCTGCAACGAACAATTATGCCAAATCACAAATATTGCCATAGTAAGCAATTTTTTTTGCACTGAAGTGTACTGATGTATGTTTGCATTTTTGATATAGAAGATACTGTTAAAATCATTCGTTAAAACTAAGTTAAATTATAGTGTTTGTGTTCATAAGAAACTTGATCTCTTAATAATAGCATTTAGCTCAATAGATTTGTAATTTTTTTCACTAACCGATAAAATTACACTTCAGAAGTGTAATTTTATAGTTATTTTTTAACATTTACAAGACTGGTCCTTTCGGTAATAAAGCAAATCATAAAAATTTACTATTGTTTTATTTGCCATGCTTTGAAATTGATAAATACCAATATTTAGGTAGGTGGTAAAGGGTGGTTCAATGTGGAAAATACCCCGGTTCAATTTGTACTACCTAGTGGACACAATGAACCAAAGCTGGGTTTTTAAAAAAACATTTCTCCTACTCAAACTAGACCCAACTGTCAAAAAACTAGTATGCACGATGATAGTCGGATAAATTCTGCATAAGATAGGGGAAAAAACAATAGCAAAAGCTAAAAAATGTAAAAACTACAGGCTCCTAAAATTTACCCGGTTCATTGTACGACGCCGTACCCTATTCCATGGTCATGGTCACGGTACAGCCTTATAGTTCTGAGGCTGTTGTATAGAGGCGGTGGGGGTGCGGGACGATCGAACCGCGTGCGTCGACCCGCGCGGCGAGCTTTGATCTTAACCAACCGAGTCCAGACGACTCGACTCGACTCGGACGCAACTGCCGACAGACCCCAATGTCACTTTCCATCAACCTTCTCGTAAATCCTAAATACAGTAAATTAAATGCGCTTCATCGACCTTTTATTATCTGTTGTATTGTTTTTGCATAGCCCGATGCAAAACAGGATGTTAACCTTTAGTGAACAAAGAAATTTAAACAAATTGTTAAGATAACCAATAACATGCGGATGGACAACGTGATGGATAAAATACTGGGTTCCCAACCCAACTTTATTATAAACCTAAACTTGAACGGTAATGAGGGCGTGCATGCAACCTAACCTGTCCCGGTCTTCAATATTGAAATCTGGTAATGTAATATGTAATAATTAAAACATGTTTTTACAATTATAATAAAGACATTATTCTAAACAAAGGCATCGCTGAAACGCTGTGAAACTACTCAGTCGTTAAACTGTCACCAGCTAATAAAATCTCAGAGTTTCTAGTTCACGCTCTCGTCTAATTGTTTTTAACGATTAACGGAAACATAATGATGGTAACAGCACCTACTCCAATTTGAATACGAAAAGATTTAGATTTTGAATAAGAACCTCGAACGTTTTTGCTCCATTGTTTGGGTTAGTGTCTCGGCAAAATACAAAATGTCTACGCTGGGTTGGGTAGTAATAAACATGGAAAAAACTTATTTGCTAACGCTCTGGCGGTATATTCCTTTGAAGATAAGATTAAACTGTGAACGTGAGATATTATCAAAGAGGAAGTGCGAGTAGTTATATCATGTGGTTTTGAAGTCTGTCTTCACACAACAAAAAGATTGAGGATTAAAGACGTTTATTTTAGTCGTGGCGGTTGCCATCAGATTACGCAAGCAAGGCATAAATAAATATACAGCTAGGGTTATCCCCTGCACACAGCTGTAAGTCTTATTGATGTACTTATATAAAATAAGTTTGATGATGATATTGTTTGATAGAGATATTAAAACCAGTTTTAAATATTTTTTTATAAACCATATAAGTAACTAAGTTGTAAAAATATTAGGTCTTGAACTGCTGTTATAAATGGAGAATTTCAAGAAAACTGATTTGTAATATTAATTTTATTTTTAGTGACTGTGCAGCAAAGTTAACATTATGAACATTCCTTATTTTTATAAAAGCCTAAAATAATAAAAAAATACAACAAATATAAGCATTTGAAAACGGCAATTTCATTATTTACCCTTATCAAATGTAGATTGGTTATTTGCGCGATACTTTCCTGTAGGCTATTAATTGTTATTGAATTCGTAAAATTTTACTTCTTGGTATAACTATATAAAATAAATGGTCATAAAATAACTGATCTTAACTAGTCATAAATCGTACCACCGGGCTAGCCAACCCTAATGGTACGAGCGACAAGAGATCCGATACAAGTGGTTACTCGGAAGCGCTATTTCCGACATTCTAAGAACATGTCCTCTTCACTCTGCTGTCTACTCGATACCAACGGCTTGGAGACAGATTCACCCACCCATTAAGCTTTATCGTTTAACACTTCTTGGTAAACAAATGCTCTTTGGAATTTCTATGATGCTGCGTTGTCCAGCATCATTTAAATAATAATAATAACAATAAAAAATTACTTGCGCTAACAAACTACAAGTGGTAGGTACTACAATGAACATATTTATATAAAAATACTTATAGAATGTGAGCCCGAAAGCCACAAAATCACCTCTACGCCTACGGTATGAGAAGGGTATGAGTTGGTCTTGGTCGCTGCTCTTCCGGCAGAGCTGTTTTGTTCTCATTGGCATTATTTTCTTTAAATTGCTAATTATCTGCTTGATTGTTATGATAAGATAAACAAGATTCATATCAAAACGAAATATTTTTACTAAGAAAGTTATTTTTATTTAAAGTAGGTACCTACCTAGTCCTATAACTAAATTTCTCGCGATTAGATAGATAAAGGACTGTAACGTGGACGTGCCAAGTATGACGGACGATTGACGAAGCGCATTACATCCATTAAGATGAAGCCTATGATCTATCACGAATGTGTTGCGCGGTAAATAAAGCGTGACTGTAGCTGTGTCTAATTGCGGAGGAAATTAACTTCGCTGTTAGACACAAATACATATATTATCTAAACTAGATACAATAAAGTCAATTTACAAATCCTCTGGCTGCTGAAGCTTTCGTTGTATTATGTCATTTCATATCACGTTAGAGAAGCAAAGATATTGCAGAATGTTCTCCCTCGAATTGGTTGGTTGGTACGTACAATTTGACCTACATAAGTAAGACTAGCTTTAAGTAATATTAGTTATATTGCAGATATATTTAATTGAAGATAGGTACTGCTTACCTAGGTAATCTGCTTTATTTATTTACGAGTATTCATAAATAAGAAATAAATAATTTTACCTAGAAAATAACGTTAGGCACATATCAAGATATTTTAAAATGCTGGAGACTTCTTAGTCTTTTTAGGGTTCCATACCCGAAGGATGAAAATGGAACTAAGCCTCCGCTGTCTGTTCGACCTTCTATCAGACAGAAGGCTCTAACTAATGAACCGTTATACGTTGAAACTTACAGAGCATGTGTAAGTCTCTTGCCACTATAACAATAAATAATTATTTAAACAATAACTAAATAAATAATAAATCAAAAGTTTTTTTTTATATTTTGAATCTACTTTTTGTCAAGGCTCGTAATAGGTAGACTGTTAAAATTTTGCCAGGGTGTGTTATGTTATTTGTACTGTATGTACTGTATGTATAAGAGCTATTGCCGCTATAACATGAAATACATAATTATAATACTATAAAATTAATGAATGATCCAACGTTCTTCTTACCAAGTTGCGATAGTTACCGGTGGGGATAGTACCTTACCTACTTGTATGAGTGATCGCGTCACGCTGGCGTAATTTTTTTTATAAAAAAAAATGATTTAAATTGATTTATTGATCCCCTTTAGAAAATGGTTATGTACGGAACCCTCCGTGTGCAAGTTGACGCGCACTTGGCTTGTTTTATTATCAATAATTCATTGTTGTCACGTTATCAGGAACCCCCGGTGTTACACAGCCATTTCAAGAACAGGATTTTATTATTTGTTTACTTTTCTTTCCCGCGACAACACCGCCGCTCCTATCGCGTTTTATCATCACCTAGTGTAAATAAGACGAAAGCATTGCCTCAGTGTAAATAAAGAAAGAATTATTATCAGTTCAAAGTAAACTTTGCGAGAATTAAAGCGTAAATAAAGAAATATCGCGGTGAAGAAGAAGAGCACTGTGAACACTCTGCTTGAAGGCAATGAAATTTTTACAACAATGATGAAGCTATCCAGTCACCTGTCAATGGAGGTAATGAAAAAATTAAGAGCTCCATCCTCCCTCTTATTTAAAGGTAAAATAAACAATCAACGAGACGTAAACAGGATGTGGGGAAAATACGTTATATCCGGCGCTAGAACTGGAGCCCGAAGGTTTATTTTAAACGGGACCTACAAGGTATATTGGAAGAGATAGTTTGGCTAGGTTTATTGATTGGTTCACGATCTAAAAATTTTGTAAGTACACTAGCGCACGTAGCACTGTTCTTTATTCCTGAATTCCGTAAAGATTCTGGACAATAAATACTTATTATACCATATCATAAAGCCTTTTAGTTCACACACTGTACCTAAGGTTCATGAGGAATTTCGTTCCGCGAACAGTCAGGTTTTGGAATGATCGCCCAGCCGAGGTTTTCCCTCAGGACTACAACAAAGGGTTTTTCAAAAAGGGTCTTCTAAGACATTTAAAGGTTCGATAACGCGCGTGAAACGTCGTCTCAGATGTGGTGTGCGTGCGTCCCCTTTGGCGATATAAAAATATGATATGAATCTCAATAGATGTCCTGCCTGAGCATTTTTTCTCAGCTGCACAACACTCCAACGTACACTTGATAAAAACCCCAAGACTTAGTTCATTATCAGGTCCAATCTGTTGACCTATGGAGTAATGAGAAATATTTGCTCTCACTCTACAAAGTTAATGTGTAGGTACCTATTGATTGAATCCAAATTGAATCCTGACTGGAACCTTCGGCTCGTTGCGGTGGAAAGCTGGTTTTCGTATTGGGGAGAGCACCCTTAAGAAGCCTTGAAGTGTAATTGAATTTACCTACAACTTGGTAGGAAATTGCTTGGGTATTCGAGTTTTCAAGAGCGAACCACGTCGAACGCAAACAGGAAAAGTCTGTTATTTTCTAATATGTTTACGCATAGCATTTGGCATGATTAAATGTAGATTAGATAGGTATCTAATCGTTATTGTATTGTGTGAATGTGCGCTAGAATAGGTATTTTTATGCTTTAGGATTAATTAAGAGATGCATTAAAATGTTGTGTTTGTGAGATTTTGTGTCTCTCCATGCTTAAAAAGGCTCTTTTGCGCATGTGTATTTGACATAAACAAACAAGGGTCGTGTTGAATGGAAAAAGCATCGGATTTACTCGCGGAAGTGCTTGAATGAATGCACACTCCGACATTCAACCTGAGGGCTCGATATCCGATTCACTGGATCCAACTAAAAAACCCGATCATTGTTGTGACATGAACGCTGAGAACAGACGAGTTAACATGATTCCGTCGAAAATCGCATCCTGTTCATTCTTACGATTTATTAGCGCCGCCGTGGAGCCTGTGGAGCATATTCGCGTCCGGCCATACGCTCCGTAATCATTTCTGTCTAAATATTTACCTTTTTTCGCTTCCGTTCTATTCGAGTAACCGGAAAAGGGTGGATTTTAGTCGACAACAGCGCAATCAATACCTTTAGACACCCCTTTATAGAGTAAAATAGGGAACATGATAAGATTTCTGTAATGTTTATGCTTTTTAACACGCGATCGCGCAACTACCCACCCTATAAAATCAAGAATAAACCTATGACTTTTTAGCAATGTCATTATTGCCTTGAAGAAACATTTAGGGAACCGCCGATCTATACAAATTTTACATTTTATATTTAAAAGCTGGTCGTAAAATATAACTTTACGACTATTATAAATCACGGAATTCTATAGAAACCTTTGTTATATCGCTGACCATAAACAGAAAGCATTAAAATGGCGATTAGGGGTCGGAGTGTCTCATCGCCGGCTTACTCGTAAAATTACCTAATAAAAGATATGATATCAGATACATTCTGTTTTGTTGGTACCGTAAAAGGAAGGTATTAGGTACTTTGGTACTTTTCCTTTAGATCTAAGATGGATATAAGTACCTACAAGGCATAGAAACCGCACAGCGAATCATTTATCCATAATTCAAGGCATACCTACCTCCTAGCAATCTTTGCTCCATCTCTTTTTATAAAGAAGATGCGTTACTTTACCTATACATAAATATAGGTACCCCGTCCACTCATATATTTTGGGAGTTTGGTACATACACAACTATGAAGTTCCCTAATGGTTAAAAAGTGAATGGAGACTGAATGACAGGATGAAGTAGGTGTACATAAATATTTCATAGACACATTTACTTTAAAAGATACAGATGCAAATCTGTCGACACGGCTGTCGATAAGGCAACTTGCGAAAGTTTCATGAAAAGTATTGAGCCAAGATAGTATATTATGTATATAGTAACTTATTCTGATGATTATTTCATGAAAAAGTTTTGAAAATGGTGTGCCTATAGATTTTTTATTAGTTTTTAACTATCACAGTAACTTAAATTTTCATACGGAGGAAGAACGTGTTTATTGCCGCAGGCAGAAGCAAGAATCTACTGTACCTAATTAAAACAACGAATATAGTACTATACATGTACTATACTATTTTATTCTACTGAACATTCTGATGCCAAAAATAAATTAATTTAGACACCTGATGTAAAAAATACAAATTGTTGAGCAAAATTAACAATTATAATTATTAACATTACAACTTCTAAAAAATATATAGGTAACTAGCGGCCCGCCCCGGCTTCGCACGGGTATTAAACAAAAATTTCAGAAATTATACACACTAAAACGATGGGTTTCACAGTTTTCATACGGATCTTTACTTTTTTTAATAGCATTGGGTTTTTGACATTGACTCGACATTCCAAAACTGACACTGGCCGTAGAGAAAAGAGGTTGTAATAGCACCGTGCGCTATACAACCTCTTTTTCTATTCCGACGCGCCATAATAGAAAAAGAGGTTGAATATACAGCCCACGGTTCAATTATTGAATTTTTCATGCGGATCCCTAACTTTTTTGAAAATATTATATAGCCTATGTTCATCACGGAAAATTAAGGATTCTAATGGTGAAAGATTTTTTTAACTCGGTCCAGTAGTTTCGGAGCCTATTCAATTCAAACAAACAAACAAACAAACATACAAACAATCAAATCTTTCCTCTTTATAATATTAGTATAGAAGTATAGATAAATTAACTGACATAAAAAGAGAAAAGAGTAGGTACCAGGTAGGAGCTCCACTATAAGAATATGGTGTGAGTGATGTGATTATTTATAGTGTTAAGTTTTTATTTCAGGTTTTAACCTGTTGAATTCCAAAGTTTCCAACATCCAAATTCAATGGTTCTAGAAAGTCTCCCTGCGAAATAGTTCACATAGCAAAACTATGCCTTAATCCGTCAAAGATTCCAAAAAACGTTTCGTAAAATCATGGCATTATGGTGGCCTAAATTCTAGGAACATTTCGTTCGAAATTCGAATAGAAATTTGATCTCTCTTGATCGGATCAAAAAAGTTAAACCAGGCGTCCAAAGTAAACATTTTTTTAATTGAAACAAGACAATAGCCGGATTGGAATGCCCACTGTTTTTAATAATCCTATTTATTTCAGAGCACCTTGTGTTTACGTTGGAATTCGTGAAAAGTCCGTGTCCAATACAATGCGATGCGACGGTTGTTAGCGGCGACGTCAACGTCAAATGAAGCGGGCGGAGTGCGGCTATGATGATAATGGAATTTCTAGGAACAGAGAGCAACCCTTGTGGGGTGTGCCGCGGGGGGCGGGACGGGGTCCATCCATCACGCAGCGGGGGTGCAATTAGGCCGAACTAGATGTGCTGACACGAACTCTGCCAACGCAAGCCGCTAAGCCGCAGAGACAACTTGCCTACGTGCCTTGCTCATATAATTACATTACACCGCGTACCTTCCTAAGTAGTGTGCAGAAAATTTTCTTACGAAGTTAACTGTAAGGCTAGATACCTATGGTACTTGTACCTACTTACATTCTATTGTGCAGGGTAGTGTAGACGTCATAGACTACTGATAACGATAGCATCCAGTTTGTTATATTACATGTATAACCGGCCTAACGGCAGATGCATTCCTAGCTCAGTCACGCTAAGGTACCTTTACCTACCTACCTTTATCTAGGTGGGTTGTTCGGTTTGGAGAGTCATTATCGCATACCTACTCTGAAATACTCTAACTAATAGCTTCCATTTAGCTGGTATCGGTAGTAGCCGATAGCAACAATCCTCTACCTTAATTATAATCGGTTCGTTAAGTTAAATTCACATAAAATCCGACAAAAAAAGTTAATGTCCATCCGGAGAGCGGCTTCATTGGAGTTGGAGGGGTATAGTGGTGGGAGGGGGGTCAGCAGCAAGGCAGTAGCAGCCGATTATCCGCCGATAAGACACAAAAACAACTTTTTGATTTATGAAGAAAGCCTGAGAGGCGGCTACCGGGCGCCGCGCCTCGCCGCCTCTGCCTGCCTTCGTTTTAGTGTTTCGAAGGAAGGGCGTATTCTGCGATGGATGACACACACATCCCGTAAGCATTCTAACAGTTTTAGGATGATAATTTTGTCTTATATGAATAATTTGAATCTGTTTGCCTTCCTCTTATATATATTTTTCACTGCATGTATTTATTGTGAATAAGCAGATCACATGTAAGTAAAATGCACTCATATTTTATAACCTATGCCTAAACGCTTAGTCACTTTAGGTGGGCGATTTTTTAAGTTGTGTTTTTAATAGGACACTGACCCTTACGCTTAGGATTGTAAAAAAATCACCCACCAAAATACCATGTAGGTAATTATATTTGTGCTGCAATCAAATGCTTTTATGGTTCTGCTTTATCTGCTCTTGCTTACTATTTGATAGCCAGCCTGTAGTCCGCTGCAGTAGTTTCTATATGTCTGAAAATTTTTGGTACCTCTTTTTGATGCCAGAACAATAATGCTCGAACTCTACATTTAAAATATTTTGAATGCTACTTGCTATTGCTACATCGTGTTTGAACCATTGTCAAATACCTTCATTAATCACTAAATTATTTTTCAGGCTATATTTTTTGTCGACAGGTGTGCTCGGTCAGACATCACTAGTATCCACAAGAAACGACAACACATCGGCGGCGGCCAGATTTTAAAACATTATGTAAATGAGGCCGGCAGCGTTGGTACGGCTCAAAGATGCCGCCTGTACCTCTCGCCCAAGCCTTTTATTAGTTACGCTTTAATTTTACATTAAAATAAATATAAATGAAATATTGCAGATTAAGTTAGAACTATTGAATATGCGATATTATTATGTGACATTTGAATTAATGGTAGAATAAGACCACGTTTAGGTAAAGAAAGAGTAGGTACGCTACCTGACCTGTGCTTTGCGATTATGACACTACAAATCCAAATACATTTCCTGCTTATCTGAAAAGAAAATAAGAGAACATAAGGTAATACAAGAAGGTATAGACTATACGGGTTTTAAAATTATACTTTGTTGGGCGGTGGAGATATTGAACCTACCCACCCACCGACTAAATAGGTGTAGCCAATCTTTTAAAAGTGAACGAATATGAGGGGGATTTCACTGCAATTCAGCCAAGTTGTTGGCGCCGGGTAGTCGGAGAAATGTTTGCTCATCCAATTCGCTCCAGTGTTTAAACAAAACCCAGTCGAGCTTTTACATCCTACCTACCTATGCAAGAAAAACGTCAATAAGTCCTCTTATCTGTTGTAAGAAAGGAGTTCATAAAAGAAATCGCAGTTATCGCCCAGAAACCGGGAAGTTTTAAATGTACTAATTGCTAGCTTTTTCATTAATTTTACCAAAAGTAACTAATATTTCAACATTTATTTCATTTACCTAGTCAACGAAAGAAACTTTTAAGAAATGCAGTTATAAACGTATTAGCATGGACTTTAGACGATCACATTCTATAGCATGCCTAAAAAGTTAGGAACAATGAAAATTGGATTTCTGAAAAACGGTTAGTTAGAATTTGAAATTGAAATTGCCTTCAAACTTTGCAAGGGGTTTCCTCGGTCGATAACTACCTATCGATCGATTAATGTCATTTCATTTTAGGTAAGTACATTAAAATATACCTAAGTACTTTTGTTTGTAACCATTTGTTTCCATTTCAAATATTCAAATATTCCTAATTATTTTAGGTATTGACCTACACAACCAAGGGCGTAGCCAGGACTCTGTTCAGGGGGGGGCAGCCGAAAAAAAACCAAGAATACCTACTAAGTACATGCTGCACGAGAAATGGGACAGGTAGGCTACGTTTAGAATAAAAAAAAACAACAATAGTTTAACTATACGTCACGTTATTTTACAAAATAGTAGTCTTCGAGGTACTCCACAAAACCATTTTAGCAGCTCTGATTCAATTTTGTTCTTATTTATTTGTAAGTACCATGCTTCGGTGTACGCTGAGCATAGTGAGCATACATAGGCCGTTTAAAGGATTTTCAGTCATCATTTCCTCAGCCATGTTTACTTCTAAGCACTTTCCGCGAATTTTTTGAGATTTTTCAATGTTTTTTTTAAATAAGTACGCAATAGTGTGACACTAGATATGACAGCTAGCCCCGAATATTTAAAAAAATCATAGTCAAGAAAAGAAAGCTAAGAACAATTTGTTTCCGAAGATAAAAAAACTCTTACTACGGAATGAATGGCGAGCGAAGCGAGCCTCCAAATTTTTGTCATATTTTGGAGAGGCTGGTAAACATGACAAAAAGGCTATTGAATGAACGGCGAGCGGAGCGAGCCGCAATTTTTTTTAGACATTTTGGATGTTCTGTAAAATACAATCAAGACTCAGAGTGTGTTTGGGGATGGTCACGTGGTAGCATAAAAAAATACAACAGTGAGCGGAATGAGCGCTCATATTTTGTAGTGTTTGCGGCCTCTGAAAATGTTTGAGAAATTGTGAAATTTTCGGAAGGCTGCTAAAAAGCCTAGAAAAGAAGAGAATTTTTTGAAGAAGCGAAATTTTTTGTTACATTTTCGGTAGTTAGCAAACATATTTGAAAATTATGCTATAACTTAAGACATAACAGCAAACAGAGGGAGATATTGAATTACAGAAAACTTGAAAATAGTTATCTATCCATCTATAGATTCATGAAATTAAAAGTTACATATGTCGTGCGTGATCTGCCTTCCTGCCCGACTCCCACTGGAGTCGGGCGAAAATGAATGCGATGCGTGCACCTAGCTCACTAACCTACAATGTAGGTAAACAATAGGAATGAATTGGCATGGAACGCGAGCGCGCCCTACCCCGCCACCGATGACGCGCAGCGCGCTGTTGCAAAGTGGAGAACGTTTGCGGTGGTAATTTTAAAGTTTGGCGAAGAAAGCTTGGTAAAACGACAAAAAAAATTAGATATTTAGATATAGGTACAAAAAAACAAATTGGATGGTCCCGTAGCAGCGTAAAAAAATTATAACAGTGAGTGGAATGAGCGCTGATATTTTTTTGTGTTTGCGGCCTCTGAAAATTGTTGAGAAATTGTGACATTTTTGGAAGGCTGTAAAAAAGCTATAAAAGCAGAGAATTAACGGCGAGCGGAGCAAGCCGCGAAATTTTTTCTGACTTTTTCGGTCTTTAGCGAACAGTTTTGAAAGTATTCTATAACTAAAGAAATAACAGCAAACGGAGGGAGATATTCAATTACGGAAAAACATGGAAATAGGTATCTATCCAATAAATGTGCCTACATTATAATGTAGATTCACAATAAGAATCGAATGGTACGGAGCGCGAGCGTGCTAGGGCACGCGGGGTAGGCCCCGCAACCAACAACGCGCAGCGCGCTGTTGCAGTAGAGAATTTTGATGAAAAAAAATGAAAAGAGTTTTTAGGAGAGCCTTGAGTTTTTAACCAACCATTTCAGGTGCTGCGTGACACGTACATATCCGAGAAAATTTTATCCATTGAAGTTTGATTTTAAACGGTGCCTCAACATTTCGGTGGGGGTTTGAATTTAGATGCAAACATAGTACGATTGTATAAAATTTAAAATTTACCATTTGTCAATGAAGTTTAGTTAATTAATAGGCTTGGCTATCTACGTAGGTACGTATTTAAAATTAAGACTGCATCCTCTAGGGGGGGGCAGCGGCCCCCCACCTGCCCGTACCTCCCTACGCCCATGTACACAACAATGAGGTTGTTGCAAATTGTACATTTTTAAAATACGCCTGGGCAAATCTCCTGGGCAATTAGTCATGCAAAGGAAAAACCAACCTGAAGAGTGATAAGCTGTGCTTTGGTTTTGTTTCTTTTTCTGCATGAGTGTACTAATTACTCAAGAATGCTGGAATGTATAATATTCCTCACGCGGTGAGTCATTCATAGGTACGTACTATACTCCCAAGAAGTTCCGAAGCTGTCGCCACCCCCTGCTGTCCTAATCAATCAAATGGCAGACAGGACGCGGACGGCTTATAATGTTCTTGCTTGGTTTGATGCCGCGTCCGTTCCATACGCCACCACAAAATACTTAGTTCGATAGGTTTTCTAAAAGTGTCTTACTTATATTTTCTCTCATCTTTAATCCTTAACATTACATTAGGTACGTCTGTAGCTGTTATTTTTTTAATCCTTTTCTTTCCATGTAAATTGTTTGTGATTCTGATTAGTGTAGGTACTACCTCCTACACATTGAAGGATGTTGTATTGCAATTATTTTCATTAGGTTCCTTTTTAAACTTCACGCAATGGCTTAGATACCTACTGATTATAATCAGGAAAGATTTGATTGCTAAGTAGGTACCTACTTAACCCAGTAGGTATTATGTAAGCGTGTTTTTATGTTTGTTATTTAAGTACCCGTTCGAAGCCGTATCGAACCGCTTCTTGAACCATTATTTTAAGCAAAAGCTAGTTAAATATTTGGTAGTTAGGTAAGTATTTTTGAGATTTTCTAGTCAGCGTAGCGTTTACACACTTGTCATGGAAAAAGAACACAGTAGATATCAACGCAAAAATTAGTACATTAATCCAATTTTAGCCACTATACACAACAATATTAAAGGTTATAGGCAAGGGCGTCGCCAGGGGGGGGCAGAGGGGGCAGCTGCCCCCCCCTAGAGGTAAAAAAATGTACCTAGCCAACTGCAAAACAACGAAAGTCCCGCTATTGTCTTGCTTTGCCGATAAATCCCGCATAAATTCACTATCAGTACGCTCATTGCAGTCTGTTATGATTTTTTTGTTACTAGGTAGTTATGGCATCAGGGTCTGTATTCAGGTCCACATAAGATCGGACATCACTTGTTTAATAAGAAACGCCCACGTTAGATTCTCACGAATCTAACGCTGACTTAGCGTCTAGACCGTTCTTATCGACGTCCTGTGATGCGAGAACTCCGGACTCAAAGCCCCAGTCTTATTTCAGTCGTCATTGTAAAATCATTAATTATTAAATTCAAAATCAATTTAATTTTTATTGTTTTTTTAAAAATACTTTCCACGCTTTCCCAAACAAGTCTGGCGCAGCCTAATGGATTTCCACGCATTTCCCGTGAATTCGCAATCGTAAAAACCGAAGCGACGTTCCGGAACCGTCTTTACGCGGACGTGGAAACCAAGAACCAAATAAATTCGACTCCCGGTGAACGCGTGTGATCGTGATTGTGACACTGATTCGGCTCCTGGAGGACATGGGATCGAGCAGCTTGTGAGTAAACCTTTTCACTTCCTGTGTTTATATTCCTGTGTCTTTTCCACCTTTTTCCTCGAACTTAAATCGTCGGGCTTATTAATTGCGTTTATCTGATTTTGTTTGCACTAAAATTGGCAAACTGGTTTGCACTAGAAATCGGCATTCCGTCATTCTCGCGATTAATTTGTGTAGTTTTAAGTACTTTATTTAGCTCTAAAATAGGCTTATTGGTTTGCACAAAAATTGGTGAACCAGTGTATTTTTAAGATATTACATTAATTTTAAATTTTAATTAGAAAAACTAAAAATCAGTGAATAAAATAATTGTGAAGTAGGTTATTTTCAGACATAGAATAGTAATTAATAGATTAAATTAGTATAAGCAAAATGTTGACTGTCAAGGCAATACCAAAAGACACTTTGTCGCTTATTCCTAAATATGACGGAGAGGAAAATCACTTGAACCTTTTCCTTTCTAAATGCGATTATGTGGTTAAGGGTGCATCTATTTCGGGAAACTTGGAACAAGATCTGTACTTGTTTCATGCAGTATCGAGTAGACTTACTGGTAGAGCTGCGACTCTACTTAGCGACCACCCGAATATAAAGTCATACGATGTACTAAAGGAGCTACTTACGCAACATTTCGGTGATCCTCGATCAGAGGAGTGCATAGCTATTGAACTCGAACAGTTAAAAATCAAGCAAGGGGAAACATACATACAGTTTTGTCATAGAATTCAGAATGTGCGTAGCTCTCTGTTTGCGAAAGTCAATAGACTTACCGATGAAGGAATCAAAGCTGCGAAAATGATTGTGTATAATAATATGGCTCTAAATACGTTTTTGTTCAACTTACCAGAGGACATGATTCGTATTGTGAGGTTAAAAGCTTGCTCTAACTTGGAAAATGCTTTGAGCATTGTAACGGAAGAGGTAAATTTCAAATTTCAGTATGATGCAAAGACTAAGTTACTAAAACAAACTGCGACGCAGTTACCAAGTGTGCAAAATTCACAAAACGCACCAAAACCCATGCCTGCTCAGTCAAATCCGGCGGCGGCTCAAGGCCAGGGTTTTAAATTTGGCATTCCACAAAACAACTTCAGACCTGGAATTCCCCATAGCAATTTTAGATTCGGCATTCCTCAAAATCAAGGTGGATTCAGACCAAACTTTGTTCCACAAATGCGATTCGCATCGCCTCCTCAAGGCTTTCGTTTTGGTATACCTCAGAATTTACCGCAACGTAATTTCGGCACAGGCTTTCAGGCTGTTCCGCAACGTGCACCATTTCAATATGGAGCTTACAAATTCGGTATGCCACAAAACCAACCTCAAAACCAAAATAAATTTGGTGCGCCCCAACAACAGGTTCAGGCACCTAGGCTTCAAGATACCGATGTATCAATGCGCACTGCCCCGATTAGACAAAACATGATTGCGAATGATCTGTATTTCATGGATGGCACTGGATTTGATAGTGATTATGGTTATGACACGAGTATGAATGATATGTATGACTATGTAGAGTATCCAGTAGGTGATTGCAACTACATTGAGCTCGATGGAAATAACGCCAACTCCTTTAATGCGGAAATAACAAACACGGATAAAGTAACAATGGAACAGAAACCTGAAAATTTTCAGGAAAAGGCCTCGAACGATACGGTGAAATGATAAATCTAAACTATTGTAACAGTATATTAAAATTGCCTCACATTGACATCCCTGAAATAGGCGCAAAGTTTTTGATTGACACCGGAAGTAGTAGGTCTTTTATAAGCCCTGCAAAGGCGCATAAATTCTTCAACGAATTCAGATACTACGAGCCGTTCACAGTGGTAAGTACTCATGCTCAAAGCATGCATAATGAGATCATATACATACCACTACTTAAGACCTTTAGAAGTACACTTCCTCATAAATTCTACGTTTATGATGTTGATGGACGATATGATGGCTTGATAGGATCCGACCTCCTGAAGAAGTTAGGAGCTAACATCGATATGTGCAACCAAATGTTAGTAACACACAATGCGGCTATTCCAATCGTCTATAATCCACCTTATGAGATTGATGTACCGCCACGATCTGAGACTAGAGTTAAAATCCCCACGACGCTGAAAACAGGTGATGCCATTATTGAATTTCTTCAGTTTCAGGAAGGCGTCCGCATGCCTACCGCTTTAGTTAAGTGTGAGAACTATTTTGCAGAAACGGTCATTCAAAATGTAACAGATAAAACCTATAAATTTCAGTTAAAGAAACCATTTGAAGTCACTGTATTCGAAAATGAGGAATGTGAGGTAAATTTTACGAAAGATGAATGCATGATTGATGACATTTTGAAAGAAAACTTAGGGAAGTTACGGTTAGATCACATGAATAAGGAAGAGCGCGAAAACATATATAAATTATGCAACGAATACCGTGACATATTTTATAGCGACAAGATTCCTTTGTCCTTCACGAATCAAGTGAAACATAACATCAGGACAACCAACGAAGACCCGATTTACATTCGACCATATCGACACCCACCTATTCTTAATCAAGAAATTAATAAACAGGTAGAAAAACTATTGGCAGATAACGTAATTACAGACTCACACTCTCCATGGAGCGCTCCAGTTCATCTGGTTCCAAAAAAGCTAGACGCATCTGGGGAAAGAAAATATAGAATGGTGATCGATTATCGTCGCCTAAATGAGATCACAGTCGATGATAAGTATCCGCTACCCAACATCACTGATCTTCTTGATAAGATTGGCAAAGCTCAATACTTTAGCACTTTAGACCTTGCTAGTGGGTATCATCAAATAGAAGTTAATGAGGCGGATAGACCAAAGACTGCTTTTTCAACCCAGACGGGTCATTATGAATTTAAAAGGCTACCGTTTGGCTTGAAAACAGCTCCAGCGACGTTTCAACGTGCGATGGATAATATACTGCGAGGTCTTCAGGGTATCCACTGCTTAGTATATCTTGACGATATCATAGTATATTCCTCAAGCCTGCAAGAACATGTAGACAAACTTCGAAAAATATTCGAAAAGCTTAGGGAAACGAATTTGAAAGTAACCCTTGATAAATGCGAATTTCTCAGAAAAGAAGTCCTTTACTTAGGTCACACCATCACTAAGGACGGCCTTTTACCTAACGACGATAAAATCAAAGCAGTCATGAATTTTCCTTTACCAAAAACAACAACAGAAATTAAAAGTTTCCTTGGTCTAGTAGGATACTACCGTAAATTCATTAAAGATTTTGCTAAATTGACACAACCACTTACCTATTGTTTAAAAAAAAGGAATAAAATTGATTACACTAAAAGAGAATACATCGACGCATTTGAAAAGTGTAAAGAGCTTTTAACAAACGCGCCGCTCTTGCAATTTCCTGACTTTTCCAAGCCATTTGTACTCACGACGGATGCTTCCAACTTTGCAATAGGCGCTGTCTTATCGCAAGGACCTAAAGGGAATGATAAGCCGATAGCTTACGCGAGTAGGACTTTGAATGACGCCGAAACGAGATACAGTACCATCGAAAAAGAACTTCTTGCAATAGTATGGGCTGTGAAACATTTTCGTCCCTATTTATATGGACGTAAATTCATGATTTATACAGATCACAGACCTTTAACATGGCTTAAATCTTTAAAAGAACCCAATAGTAAATTAACACGATGGAAATTAAGATTATCGGAATTTGATTATGATATTCAACATAAGGAAGGCAGACTAAATTCAAACGCAGATGCCTTATCTCGAATTAGATTAAACGTGCTAGGAGAGAATGATGATGTTTCAATGAAGGTAAATTTTGACAGTAAGGAGCAAAAACTCCAGCAACACATAAACGATTTAACCAAAGAAATTGCTCGGTTAGGTAAAGATGAAAAGCACAATTCTCGAGTTTCTACCCCTCGTCAAAGAACACCGTCTCCGATAACAATATCATCTGGATCGGAAAAAAGCAATAAGTCAGTAGCGGGTGGTAGGCGATCTCCGTATTCGGTTCCATCTTTGGGTAGTAGCACTGCCACTGCCTCTGAAGGTCAGCCGGAAAGCATAGGCACGGTACATTCGGCGCGTGACTTAGATACTGATGGTATTCTTATCCTCCAAGAGGCCATTGACACGAAACCAAACCAGATTCTGGTTCATTCTTGGAACAGAAATGAATTGTCGGTAAAAGACATATCTAGGTCAAAACAAAAGGTGTTGGAAGTACACTTACCAACAAATAACTCGGATTTGGTAAAAAGATTTCTGAAAGGCTATATTCGACCCAAAATAAAATATTTCTTTTATTTTGAAGACTCATTACACCGCAAACAATTTTCAGAAGTCACCCTGTCACTTTTTCAAAAGGGCACGGTTAAATTCTATGAGTGTACTAAGAGAGTAGTTTATGTAGATAGCGAAGAAGAACAACGAAACATTGTGCTCAAATATCACGAAGGTAAGAACAGTCACAGGGGAATAAAAGAAACGTTAGTACATCTAAGACGTACCTTTTACTGGAATAACATGGATCAAACAGTAGCCAGTATTATCAACGCATGCGAACTTTGTAAAAAAATGAAATACGATCGAAAACCTTTAAAACCGGAATTACAACTATCACAAACTCAAATTAAACCTTTTCAGGAATTATTTATAGATACATTCTCAATCGACGGAAAACATTACCTGACAATAGTAGATGCCTTCAGCAAACTTGGTCAAGCGTTTGAAATCAGCACTAAATCCACCCCTGAAGCGATAAGAGCACTCATAAAATACTTCTCTTTATACGGAACACCTTGTAGAATAAGCTCGGATCCAGGGACCGAGTTTAATAATACATTGATGAAAGAAATGATGTCATTTTATAAAATCGACCTGCACATCGGTACTCCACATAACCCCAACTCTATGGGGATAGTCGAGAGATTCCATTCAACCCTTATAGAGATTTACCGTATAGCAAAGTACGAACAAAAAATCACTGATGCTGCATCTATTATGGCTTACGCTATAATGTCATATAATCATTCTATCCACTCTACCACCGGTCTTACACCTTTCGAAGTAGTTTTTGGCCACACAGAAAGTAATAGCGCATTTCATGTAGATTTTAATAAACAGTTTACGCAACAATTGGTTAAAGAACACGCAAAACGAACAAAATTTTTGTACGAATATCTTACAGAGAAAATAATCGATAAAAAATCAGCGGCCATCGAAAAACGTGGTGGAGAAAAGGATTTTGACATAGATGTAGGCGATACGGTATTTATCAAAGGAGTGAATACTAGGCGTAGTAAAGATAAACCTCGATATCAGAAAGCTCAAGTCATCGGAGCCATTCAACGAAATATTGTACCAGTAACTACTCATAATAGGAATACAAAAGTTCCAATTAAAGATATAAGACGTCCTCCACAGGTTGGTCCTTCTGGCAGTCCTAGTGATCCACAGCCAGGCCCTTCAACTGCAGCTGATTGACAAGAACCCAGGGCTGTTACCTGTAAAGGAAGGTCAAGCTGTTGTTAGCCACGATACATGGACTGTAATCAAAATCTTAGACTTACAACACATCCATGATCAATTGGAATTAAATATCGATAGTTACGTAAGACTTAAGAGACAAGTTCAAAACTGCTATGATATCAAAATTTTCGATTATGATTTTAATGAAGTAGAATTGGAAACTGATTTTAACATGAATATAACTTTAGAAAAGTATGAGCAATTGATTCCATCGGTAAGATCTAAGCGCGGTCTCATAAATCCTCTTGGTACTTTTATCAAGACAATTACAGGTAATTTGGATAATGACGACGCTGTGTTGTATGAAAAGCTAATTCATGAAGTAAAATCTAAGCAAGATGCCGTTGATAAGAAAATGACAATAGTCGCTGAAATGATGGGTAAACTTTCTGAAATAGCCAACTCTACCAAAAGCAATTTCATTCAAATTGAGACTAGTATTCAAGATCTAAATCGTGGTTTAAATAATTCTAAATTAACCCAAACTGCTAACAAAATTATACACATTTATAACGTCTTTTTACATAACTTCCAGACTCTCTACATGCGATTGAATGAGATTGAAACGGCTATAACTTTTGCTAGGAATAAATTATTACATCCATCTATTTTAGATACTAATGAACTGATTGTATTGTTAAAAGAAATCGAAAAAACTAGTAAATTAGTTTATCCTGTAAATCAAGAAAACATTGTAAAATTAGAACAGTGTATAGAAATGAAAGCGTATATAAAACAAAATCAGATAAAGTTAATAATGCAAATACCATTAATAAGAAATGAAGTTTTTAACTATTTTAAATTGACACCTTTACCAATTGACGATAGAGTTACCCACCAGACAGTCCTTATACTCCCTAAATATCCTTACATCCTAATGAAAGGGTTGAAAGCGAAGCCGCTCTCCCAGTCATGCCGAGAAATCGATGAAGCTCGTTTCCTGTGCTTTGAGAGCAATGATCCGTCACTTATGGAAGACTTATGCATCACGGAGCTCATGACATTTTCTACCAACATCTCTAGCTGTCACCCGGTTCCTGTTATCATTAATGAAATCAAGGCTTTTCTCATACAGCCTAATCGATGGATAATTTACACCAAAACTGAAACGTCACTCACCAAATATTGCGAGAACGAGATTATCCAGGAAAATATCTGTGGAACATATCTCATAACTTTAGACGATGATTGTCAAGTTAAATTTAGTAATTTGAAACTAAAAAGACATCTCACTCATGGAAAAGACATAATCTTTACAAAGATTCCTATTGTTAACTTACCTAAAATATTGACCCGTTCATCGGATATCGAGAGAAAACCCGTCAATCTCAATGGAATTGATCTTGCTGACATCCAGTTCTTGAATTACTTATTGCAGAAAAGTGGAAGTGAAAATTATAGTGATAGTGAAATTAATCATAGTGCTCTAGATTATAAAAGTGTTAGTATAGGAAACTTAACGTTATGCGTTCTTTTAACTGTTTGTCTTTTATTGTTAGCATTTAAACATAGAGTTAAGAAATTATTTTGTAAAAGGGGGAAAATTCGAGATAATCCCGAGGATAATCTCGAACTACAGGAGGGAGGAGTTATGGCATCAGGGTCTGTATTCAGGTCCACATAAGATCGGACATCACTTGTTTAATAAGAAACGCCCACGTTAGATTCTCACGAATCTAACGCTGACTTAGCGTCTAGACCGTTCTTATCGACGTCCTGTGATGCGAGAACTCCGGACTCAAAGCCCCAGTCTTATTTCAGTCGTCATTGTAAAATCATTAATTATTAAATTCAAAATCAATTTAATTTTTATTGTTTTTTTAAAAATACTTTCCACGCTTTCCCAAACAAGTCTAGGTACCTAATATCCCGAAAAATTTACAACAGTTGTTGTGCTGGCTCATTCACTTGCAGTGTTGAATGCCAGTTGTAGATTATATTGTTTCCGGACAGGCAAATAGGAAAATTTTAAACACTTTGCCCTAAAAAATTACTTGGATAAAGTTAGCGTACATAATCATCAGCCCATGATATCGTAAGTTCTAACAAACAAAGAACGCGGCTATGCGGGTGCTACATTGCGTTATTTAGCATCGTTTACCCAGATAGATAGCGGGTCGATATCTAGTTACGCAAAGGCGAATGCTACACGCTCGATATTTATCGTGATATTTGACGTGATATTTATCGAGTAATTTCGTAAATAGTATTATAGTAATACGTGATACGCTTCACTCACTACACACTCGATAAATATCGTGATCCTGGATTAACATCCAAATAATTATCACGATAAATATCGAGCGTGTAGCATTCGCCAAAAACTTTGCAAAAAGTAATTTATTTATTTGGCAGCCTACCGGAAGTGGGAGTTCATATTATATCATCGAACTTCTGTCAACATTAGTTTTTAAATATCAATGTCAAATCCGTGGTTCTAATATCAGGTTTTTACGCCCGCAGCTTCGCTGGTTCTAATATTGTTTGCGTGGTAAAAAACTGATGGTGTTTTTCAAAATTACCGCTCATATTATTATTGTACTTGACTTGACTTCTTTGATATGGCAATATGTGTCTGGTTTGCCACTTTTCTGCATTATTATTGTAAATTGCCCTCTGAAAAACGATCATATGGAATTGTTGTAATTGTCGAATTTGACACGGAAGCAATATTGGACTACCAGTCTCTTTCTCACAACAGTGGTTTAACGTTAGGAAAAATCAATACACACTCTTTTTATCAGCGCCCTCTTCCTGGTTTCATTGTCACGGATGCCCATTCCATTCAACGGGTTTGTTTACATGTCAGGAGAAGTCATTGTGAGATTTTTATGTTTTGCCCGTGTTTTCGACTTATTTATTGAGCAAAACTGTAATATAAATTGAAAATCATATAGAAGAGGTACCATGAAGTGTTCTGTAGCAGGCTGAGGCCTATGCCAAAGCAAAAACAGGCCGAATCTGACCTTACACCGGTAAGTGGCTAACATTTCGTTAAATTGGTGTCTATTGTACATTGTATTGTGATATAAAGTGTGTAAAAACCTATTATTTTGAATCATCTTTATTGTGAGCTGTAGAAACCCGCAATATTCTCAATATTTCATTCACATCGCAGACATAAAAACCGGTGCTAGTGTTGAACATCATCGAACATCGAACGTTATCGATAAATTAGGTAAGATCAGTATGGGTACCTAAGTGTAACTATTGGGCAAGTGTAGAGGACTTTTTTATTACGAAAACCATTTGAAAACCATTTTTGGATTCAAAATAACACATGACAAAAATATGACACACTGCCCCGTGTTGACCTTAGAGGTGCAAGTCCATCTTAACGGACTTGAACCTCTCCACACAAGACCACCGGACACAAAACCACTGATGATGTGTTGACCTTTATAAGTTACGTATTTTTTCTTGTTTTAGTTTACCAAGAAACGAAAGCCGGCGGAGGGAATCGTAAGAAAATATTGGCTTAGAAAATATCCGGCCAGGAACTCAAGACATTCATGTGTGCACATTGCACTTTGAAGACAGTGCATTCAAATCAGAAAAGCCTCCAAAACGTCAGGCTATAACAAAATACAAAATATACGCGATAAATTCAGTTAAAACAGTGTTTTATTACATATTCTGCTCCTGCTTCACCGCCAGTAAACTCTCGGATCCAGCTCCAGTTCCGAAAATGAGGGTTTCCTTCGATTTCTCCGGGATCCCACCATCAGATCCTGACTTGGTTCCAATGGGACCACCTCAGAAATGCGCTCTTCATAACATAGTATAAAACAAAGTCGCATCCCGCTGTCTGTCTGTCCTTCCCTATGTATGCTTAAATCATTAAAACTACGCAACGGATTTGGATGCGGTTGTTTTAAATAGATAGAGTGATTCAAGAGGTAGGTTTACATGTACCTATAATACATGCATAATATAGTAGAGGAACACTGACAATTTAAGAGGTTTCCGTGCAAAGCCGGGGCGGGTCGCTGAATCGCTGAAAAATGTAAATATATTTTCCCGTCGCCTATAAGTAAGTTCGTTCTGACCTTACTTTACAGTGGCGCTAACTGGTGAGTACAAAAACGGTAGCCCTCATTGATACAAAAAAAAATATACAGTTGAACATAGAACCTTTCCTTTTTTGATGTCGATTAAAAAGACAAGCTCGTCCATCGATATAATGTTATCGACTAGACGAACAAGTGAACATCCCTAATCCGCCATGTTGTTCTACCGATTTGTTTACATAGGTATCCAAGGAAAGTACATGCTTAGGGCACTTCCATAGACAATCGTTTTTCAGAGAAATTGCCTCCATTCCATGACTAAGACATTTCCATGAACTGGACACTGGCAGAAAAGTGGCAAACCCTCAGACGAAGGAATGGCAAACCTTGGGCAAACCCTCGGCAAACCAGACATATATTGCCATATCAAAGAAGTTAACCTGAGAATAAAACGAACTTGAAATCAATAGAAGTTATCACTGTCATTTTATGACAGTCAATGTATATGATATATAGTGATATATCTTAGATTATAGAGGAATATAGATCTGGCATAAACATCTATACGAACTTGTTACGAACAGTTAGTTATAGAAGTGTGATGTATTTCGACAGCAGAGTTACTGACATATCGGCATCTCTTTTTGACTAATGAAGATAATCATGAGTAAAAAAGGACAACAGCAGTTTGATCATGACTGAAAATGGCAACATTGTTTTGGTGACGTCACAAAATACCTCACCCCTCACCCCCTGCGGCCGGTCGCCATGTTTTGTCTCCGTAAACAACAAGTACATCAGTTGTCATCCGGACTTGTTTTTATTCGAAAATGAAGGAAATTTAGAGTTAATAGGCGATAATTATGCTTTTTTATAGTGTGCAAACTTGGAGAATAATGCATTTTATAAGTGTATGTGCAGAGTGTTTGGCTGTCGCATGAAAATCAACAAAAAACATCAAAATATAACGTTGCATGGGAAAGGTACCGAATTCATTCAAAATTTCTTACATTTTCTATTATTTTCAAACATTTTGCTGTTTGTGGGAAAGTTTATAAAGATCCGCTTGCTTTTCTTTATTCATTTAATGTTTTACTATGAATATTATGTGATTTTAGGAGAAAATTATTCGTCATAGTAAATAGAGTTAGGGTTCGGTATTTTGAAAACATCGATTATCGATAACGAATTATTTCATCGACGCAGTACCAAAAACACAAAAATAAAAAAAATTCTTTACAGCAGCGTCAGCAACTTTGAACCAAGCTAACCAAGATTCAAAGGTGTAGTGCCAGGGACAGAATTTTTGGTTGGGGTGGAGTTTACGGGACGCAGGACTTAGAAAATTTTCGACGAATTTTTTTATGTATATATAACATGTATTTTTTTTTGGCTACATAAAGAGGGTCACTAGGGGTCCAACTTTGGTTCAGGTGATCCACCCCAAAGTTCAATGACCTCGGCGCTAGAGGTCAAAGTATGTCGTTCAGACTTAGAAAAATTTCGAAAGATGTTTTAACAAATGTTTTTTATCTTGTGGCATCGTTAAGAGGGTCACTAGGGGTGCAAGTTTGGTTCAGCGGTTTGATCCCAAAGTTCAATGACCTCGGTGCTAGAGGTCAAAGTGTGTCGTTAAATATGGATGCAGAAACAATATAAAAACTTTACAGAGCATTCCGGGAAGAGTTGATTAAGTTCAATTTGAGTGGCGGATCCGACACAGAGTACCCCGACTCCACGTGGTCTTGTGCGTGGCGCCCCTAGAGTGTATATAATAAGCCGGAGGCGCGAAGGGAGTGCAGCCTCCGCCAGCCGTAACAAGGGACAGGCACCGCGAACCAAGATTCAAAGGTGTAGTGCCAGGGACAGAATTTTTGATGGAATGGGCTTGATAGGTCAGTGATTGTCTAAGACTCTTCCACACACGCCATCAAGGTACAACGTTTACACGTTTATTTATTTTTATTTATTTATTCATTCACAAATCAGATAACAATCAAATTACTTACATTAAACTTATGGTATTTACAATTCTGATCTAGATTGAAATCAATTATGTGAACACAGAGAAAATCAATAATGTTGCATGCATTAATAATAAAATTACATAAATAAAGAGAAAAAAGACATAATATATCAACTTAGTAAGACAAATAAATAATAGCTTTACAAGATCTTTTTATACTACGCTTAAATCTACAATGGTTTTTATCAAAAATATCTACGTCATTGGATTTCGCTACTTCATTATACAATCGACACATTCTTTGTAGGGGAATATTGTATGAAACATTGTTTATATAAACTCTTATTGAAAATGTTTCAGGGGAACGGAACACCTGTATTTTGTATTCATTCTAGACGATAGGACGGAGGGTAATGTAATGCTAATGACCCGTTACGGATCACGTAGGTATAGAAACCTTAATAAAACTGAACAGAGCTTAAAGATACTTATTCTTCTACTTACTCATATTCGAAAATTTTGAATTCAACTCCGTACAACTCAATTACTTACTTATCGATATTCAATGTTAAAATACGCGCAACTCTACGGCAAGCCGCCATCTTTGTGCCAGACTAACTTTAGGTATGCACGTTTTTTTCGTAGGTATTTCAAGTCTTCCTTAGTCTGAGTGATATATTCGCTCCATGACTATGTGATACCAATGTCTGTGTACAAAATTTTAATAATTTTAGTAGTTGGTATTTTGGGTAGCCTGGTGAAGCTTTAGTCTTTCGCATTGACAACTATACGTACCTGCGTGTCTTGGGAAGAAACGGAAGAAACCACAATTGTAGCAGTTTTTTTGATTGAGTTTTGGTATAGACTTCGACTAAGCTGGGCTAGCCGGTATCGGCGCGGCGAGCCTATAAAATATTTGTCACTAAATTATTCGTTTGACCATCATATTATTATTTATTTTCAATTTAATAGCTATTTGTATTGGACGTAAAAATCGGATTCGTGTTTTTCAAAATTTACCATTCACTGACACTTCTAGTCAGTGAATGGTAAATTCTTCAGCATTCGACTCTACGTTTTCAAATGCGGTTATGAAACGAACTATAGTTCTTTTTTTCTGCCTAGTAGAGCGTCGAGAAAAACTTTTCCCGAGTCACGTTTTGTCGCTTCGAGGGCTTTTTAGGCTTCGGAGCTGTTGACTGTGCTGGTACTCCTTGAGCGATAGAATCGGGAGGCTCCAAAAGGTCCCGGGGCTGGGGTCGCCAGAAAGTTTTTGCCTCCGGTGGTCTTGTGTGCAGAGGGCCAAGTCCGTTAAGATGTACGTGGCGGGAGTTGTCTGCTCGATCGTTCATTCTGCGCGCCAGTTTTACCACAAATTCCTTTACCGAGGCAATCTGCAGGCCACGTGCGATGACGCTGTTCCGCACGTACCGTCCGGCGCCTGTAGGTACAGATTCTGATGGCGATATTTTGTAGAGCTTAGAGTCTTTTATGAGTCTTCGCAGAGCACAGAGAATACCAAGCTGGCGCTGCGTATGTAAGTCGGGAGCGTATTATGATCTGATCTGTCTGTGGTGATCATGGTCTTTTCCTTTAATTTGTATTTCACAAATAGGTCCACCTACACACCCACCGAGTTTGTCTAACCCTCCACCAAACACCCTGTATATAGCTCGAATCAAAATCGCTCACTTTACTCTCGCGCGGCGTAAACTAGCGCGGTGTTTTCACACTCGACGTATATTGAAGAGCGAGGTTCTGAGCACCATTCTAATATCCCTAGGACATGACTGGCTATATTCATAGATTAAAGTGACGTATTGCCTTATAAAAGAAGAAGAAGTTAGTCAAGTCAAGAGCGTGTTCTATTCTATTGTCGCGCTGCGGTTTGTTTTTCTTTATATTATTCTATAATAATGGGTAAAATAAGCAAAAAAAGGCCTGGGAGGGCTAAAAGAGATGCGCCGCTTGAAGAAATTATCCATGACGAGGAAATTCTGGTTGACAGCAAGGAAAATGCGATCCAGACTGTAATGGACCAATTGCAGGTTATAAAAAGACATGTTTTTATTGCTGTAAAGTGACCGATAATGTATTTATTATCATGATGATTACGGTCGTAAGTATGTAAATTATCTTATTCTTCTTCACAGGCACCGAATGTAGAAGAGAAATACTGTGGTTTACAAACATTAGCACTCCTAGTTGAAGACCCAGAAAACGTGCCTAAGATTATTGAGCAGGGACTGGTGAAAGCGGCCGCACCTTTGCTTCTTGACTCAGCCAGCTCAGTCAGGAATGCTGCTGCCGGTATGCTTAGAAATATGTCAGTTGTCAGCATGGAGATCTGTGATTCTATGGTTGAGCAAGATATCATGACGTCTTTGATATGTTATTTTCATGAGGTAAGAACTAAAATTTGTATTTGTGTATTGAGATGAAATTAATATTTCAATATTTATGATTTTTTTATCTTCCTGCAATAATGTTTTCCAGCACACGGAGAAATGGACACCTGACCCTACATCCAAAACGAACACTGAAGATGTTGATACCTTTGTGCAATGCATCAACTTATTGCTGAATGTTTGTGAAAGTTCAGGTAAATTTTGATCTACCACATCCTTTATTTCATCTCATCGCCGATAAATTAATCATTTAAATGTGTTGATGGATTATTCTAAAACATTACACAAGCAAATATGTATATAAATCTGCCTTGTATAATTTATGCAGTGTATGTAATATACATACTTAGGGATACAATCTATAATTATATATTATTATGTTGTGTCTTTCTCTTTTGTAAAGTTTTGATTCTGTTTTGTATGACAAATAAATAAATAAATTTATCTTCCCTTCACAGAAATTGCAATCAAATATGTTGGACAATCAAAGATACTAGACATTCTCCCAAGATACCTTGATCTTTCTATTTTCGGGAACAATGTTGTAACAGCTGTACTACAATGCCTGATTGTAGTCATCGAAGACAATCCTATGGCTATAGAAAAGATCAGAACAACTGCTGAGAAGCAATTGACCGCTCTTTTGTCATTAGAAGGAAGTGAGCCTTCTGTGCTTCTGCTGAAGACATTAGCTGCTGGAGTGACAATTAATGCTTGTGGCGGCAACATTGCATTGCTACCTATCAATGTTACCAACGAAATATTTTCCATACTTGCGGCGACACTTGGTGCTGATCACAGACTGGCTTGTAATCAGCTGTCAAGTAATGTTCCTTTGAAGAATGCTGCGGGGAAAGTGGAGCCTCCCACGGGAAAAGATGCTCAGACTTTGGACAGTCAGATAAAGGCTATTTTAGAAATTCTTGATGCCCAGCAAAGTGCCATAGAGATTATTGCCAATATTTGTTCTAGTGAGGGTAAGTTCATCCCTGTACAAGTTTTTGCAAATGATTTGTTATTAAAAAAAATCAACATCTTTGAGGTTACCTCATCGAAACATACAAGATACTCACTCACCAATACAACCTGCCTAGTTACAAAACATCTTCATAAAGAAAGAAGGATGTCCACCATCTAAGATTGACCTGTGACCCTGCGAAATCCCTTGCCATGCACCATTTTATTAGCAAAACTGGAACACAACTGGAACATCTCTATTTAAAAATAATTAATTCAAAACCACATTTAAAATCCTTATCAAACTAATAAGGTTTTTGAATGTTGTATTAAATTATTAATTGTTTGCAGAAAATGATGGTGATGAAGAAAACACTCAAGATGAATCATCAGAAAGCGATGAAATGGATGATGATCAATGTTTGAATGATAGTGGACCAGTTTTGGCAGAAGACAGGTTACCTACACATGTGCTTGAAGCTCTAATATCTCTAGAAATATTTGAAAAAGTTTGGGCCAGGACACAATTGCCAGCACAAAATGTTCTGCTAATATTCAAAGAATATGATGGGACTGAGTTAATACACAAAAAGTAAGTGGATCAAATAAATTTACCTTCCCATGGTCGTTCTTCATGAGAATCAGTGAACAGTGAGTTCTTTAAAAATAGAATAGGCAACACAAAAATATAGTACATTGACAAGGACTTCAATATACATACAAAGCTGATGAGCTTGTGTTATGGGTACTAGATGACTGATATATTTAATATATAGCTATTTTTGTATATATAGAAAAACGACCACAACACCCTGAACAAATAATTGCAGATCGTACAAATATTTGTCCCGAGGCGGGATTGAACCTGCAATCTACTGCGGCGCAGGTCCGCCTGCGACGCCCACAGAGGTCGTCAACCATGATGAATAGTATTTATATAGGTACCTGCCACAACGTTTTGAAAATACTTGCCTAACTACACAAATAATATGAAAACATGTTTTCTTTAAAAAAACCCGTTTTTGTTTAATTTCATTTCAGTATAGTATTTAAAAAAAAAATGTGTAGGAACCTAGATATATAGCAGATCATGGTAAAAATATGCTTAGATCATTTTAGTATTAGGTTTGTATACTTTGTATATACCTCTATTTAGAAAATTCATCTGTGTCGCCAGAGCCTTAATAGTTGTAGTTCTAGGCACGATAAAACAAAGCTACTGTTCCATTAAATTGTGGTCAGAAATAAGCTGTTTATAAAATTGTTTATTGATTTCAGACTCTACACTCTTCAAAATAGATCCTTACTTTGCATAAACAACATGCTATCTTCACTTCCTACTGAAAATCTTGGCGGGATGAGTGGTCTCTACAAAATATGGACTGAAGCTGGGAAACTAGTATTCAACCAGAATGAAAACAATTTAATTATCTCGGAATCAGCAACTGCAGTGATGAGAGCAGCTTTAGATAAAATGAAGTTAAATGGAAATGATGGAAGCTTCTTCAAAGACTTGGATAGAGCTGATATCATGGTTAGTTTTGTGACCGAGAAGTTTTGGTACCTTCCTATTTCTGTTTAGTATTAATCACTTTAGGAGTCTTAGAAATTTTAGGCATAGACAAAGATAAAATTCGGGATCCCGGAATCGAATTTCGGGAAAGAGAGATGAGAGATGGGTGGGCGGAGTCAATTTCAACTCTTTCTACTCACTCACTCCTTTCCGCTCAACTATTTGTTGGTTGATATACAAGTGTGCAGTTATAAAAGTTTACAGAGAGAGAGAAGTTGAGTTAAAATGAAGTCTTGAATGGGCCTCTCTGCTCGCGATGGAAACTGGGCTTTAAGTATATACATTCTTAAACCTCATTCTTTATAGAAATAAAGTTGGTATATCCTGGTTCCTGTCAGCCAGACTGATAATATTCCAATCAAGTAAGAAAAAATTTAATTCATTTATCTAAAATTTCCATATTATATCTTTTCAGACAATGCTGTCAGGTATCATGGACTGCCAAGTACCAGAAATTAGATCAAACCTTATTCGTATGGTGGGACTTCTTGCACTTTTCCTAATCTCAAACCTGAGTGAGACAAACACAGACACAGGGATGATACGGCTCATCGCACAGTTTATACTAGATCAAGCCCATAGAGAGAATGATGTTTGGGCACTGGCTGAAGCTATAGATACTGTGATAGATCTGTATTCTGAAGATGACACGGATGAATTAGCTGCTAAAGAGGAGTTGGATCAGAGATTGGCTGGTTTGCTTCCTGTGTTGAAACTAAAGGTAATGTATTCAGATCCTACTAAAGTACGTAAGACTATGTTAGTGTAGGTAGTAGAAGAAATAACGTCGAGCAAAGTGAGCAGCGATGTTTTATTATGAAAATAAACAGGGGGTGCCTAAAAATTCATAATAAATCAATTAAACTGTAAACTAATCCTCCAAAGCCGCCACATCACAGCTTGAAGGTTGAAAATATTTTTTTTACTTATATTTGGCTATATTTAACTATTTTATCGTTAGCTTATAACTACCTACTGTGCTGTGTGGTGCCGGCATAGAATTTCACCACCCCCACTCTTCCCGTGGATGTCTTAAGAGGCGACTAAGGAAAACACCGAGGGGCGGGCAGCAGCGCCCTCTGCAGTAAAAATCCACCGAACTGCGATCCCCAAACCGCATGAACAACTAACATTTTCAAGTTTGGAAGACAACTTATAATATTATTACATTTTGCAGGCAAGACAGCAGAAGAGGCTCCCTAAAAAATACAAGGTCATAGTCAGCACAGTATTGACCAACCTTCCAAGATTCATCAAGTACAAGAGGGAGAGAATCCGCCTCTTAGGTAATATAAGTAAATAATTTAGCATATGAACACATTACAATATTTGTATAAATATATTTATTTTATTATGTACTGAATATATAATTTAATATTTGTATGTAGTTTTTAAATTTACGTCATAAAATGCGTAAAAATAAAATAAAACATTTTAGTAAAACATTTATTTAGACAACAAAGATAAATAATTATTATGCACATTTTACACGCTACTTTGATGATAATATAACATAAATAAGTAGGAATATGTTTGACAAATGCATGTGTAGGTAATATATTAGCTTTTAGATAGCTATTGGATCAACAGACATGCCAAGACACGAACATTCTAGTCACTTCGTTAAATAAACACGAGAAGAAGTGAAGATTAATAAAACTATCGCTAAATCTTGTGGTAATAAAAATAGATACAAAGTTATACATAATGTACTTAGGTATAGGGTAGCTATCACATTTACCTTTCTATACATTTGCTTTATAGTTATACGATGTTATGGCCGAACCTTCAAATCATTTACTTTTTTCTATTGCATAATTATTGAAGGCAATTTGTTGATTTGTATTGACATTGCATTGTATTGACCCCTTACGTATTAACATCACCTTTGGAAGGTTATTAAGTGGACCCTTTTCTTGACTTAAACCTACGGCTACGTCAAATTTCTTGGTTATCCACAAAATATATCAGGAAATCTGACAGTTCACTAAAAACTTATTCTATTAGTAGCCAATGCTTCTTCATTTAAGTATTACGATACATTCCCCAAATCTATTATTTTAAACGAGATCCAAATACAACTAAATTTCAATCACAAAATATGTGTGCGGATATTTATCACACGATATCAACATATAAGTAAAATATTTTGTTCTAATTCTAGTTTCTCTAGGAAATGGGTTTTGCTGATTTTGTTGTTCCAGCTTAAAGCACAAATGCCTTGGTCTTAATCGGGCATCATCGGCCCTCTAAGATCTGCCGTGTCGACTATCTTTCTCCTGTACTTAAATATTATGCTCTGGTTAACTTTGAGAATCTCCTAGCGTTTTTATTGTAAGGTTAGATAATAGATGCAACAAAATCTGCCTACCCCTAACACGAATTTATGGGGAATTGGAGCCCCCATAATGACTTCTTCTGGGCTTTGGTATGGGGTTCGGTGACGAAGCACCGCCATTCCTATCGAATCTCTTTTTAATCTCGGTGACAGATAAGCGATCATCAGGGCCTGGAAGGTCATCTTCGTGCAGAGCAGAATTCAGTTTGCTAATTTCTCTCTCTAGCTCTCTGGTAGCTCTATCTATTTCCATGAATTCCTTCTCAGTACTCGAAATAGTATCGATGCTCTGCTTTCGGACAGCCTCTTCATAAAGCTTACACACAACTTTCTGAGGTTTTTCGTTTCCATTGGTGTCGGTGTTATCATTAAGATTAATGTCGTAGGACAAGTAGGTAGTATCTAAGCTGTTGTTTAGGCTTTTGCTTCTTTTATTTGATAGGTCGTGGAAGTCTTCCAAATTACCTCGACGTAGCTTTATATCGTCTTCGTTGACGCTCGAGTTTCTTCTGTACTGGACAATGTTGACTTTAGGAAAAGAAACTGAATTCAAAATGTCTTCTTCAGAACTAACGGTTTTTATAGAGTCCTCTTCTATTTTGTGGCTAAGTTCTGTGTCTGTTTTATTGTTGTTTTGTAGGTCGTCAGTAACCTGGGTCTTCTGGACTTCTTCGTTAGAAACTTCAGTTCTGCTCGTGGTTTGAGCTTTATTGTTCTTGTCTTCATCTTCGACGATCTTGAGTTCAATGCTCAGATTCATATTTTCTAAATCTAAATCACCATCGGCTTTGGTTTCATTTTGTACTCCGATTCCGCTTATTTGTAGTTCGGAAGTTTCGCTGCTAATCTGTAAGCAAGAATAATTCCTGTTTTACCAAAACCGCGAATTTAGGCAGCCGTCTTTATCGTAACCAAGGACATAAGACGTATTACTAATTATTAATACTATGTTTGGCTGATATTAAGTAACTGAAACGAGCTGGGTCTTTCCATCGTCGTTAAGAGAAAGATTATGGAGATCCGTTTCTTACCGAGACATCAGCAGCACCGGGCGGTGGTGGTGCTCGTTTCTTCTTACGCCTAGAACGAACAGGTGCCACCGGCCCCTCTTCAAATGGATTCGTACTCTCCACACTGAGTCGAGACCCTGATACTTCGCTGCGGGCCATGCGAGGTGTTATACTGGAAACAACATAAATACTTAATAAACAATTTAGCTACGTTTAATAAGTCAAAGTAGGTATTCTAGGAAATAGGCATATGCAAGGTAGTACTAATAAATATGCAGCTAAGCGGAAATGGAATTGCGCGTAGGTATAATCGTAATGCTGGGTGAAGGTCTAATTATTTTTTTTCTGAAATACGATCTATTAGATCTAAACAATTCTTTATTTCCCGGAATGGATGTGCAACAATGCATCTAGGTTTATAACCTCTTTATTACTTTCGTTAATACCTACTCATTTATGTTCCAGTATAATGCACGTCAACTCATTTTAGAATGTGCATACTGCATACTTAGGTACTTAGTTCGCGTGTCGTAGTTGTAAGGAAACACTGACACTTAAATTAATCGGGATCCGCCAGGTCGTGTGGGTTGAAATTGTAGAAAATTACCTGCGAGTCGCATTTTACTGGCTTCAACTGAGTCAAGACAAGGCGCTGTATATTTACAGACATATATTCTGAACAGTTGACTTTATATTTCTCACACATGACCGTCGAATGGTCTTAACTACGTACCGCCCTCGCTACCATAGGTAACCGTTCCCAGCAAATGGTTAACACATCCAGTGATAACAACCTTTACAGGCTCTCTACAGAATCCATATTTCTAATATTATACATTCGAAAATGATTCTGTGTTTCTGTATGTCTGTTACCTTTTACTACGAGATGGGTAGACAGGCAGGTAGATGGAAAATATCCCCTTTATCCTGGATAAGTGTGTGGAGCTGTGAGCAGAGGCTAGATATTTATGCTTACTTCAAGGAATTAGCATCGTACTGGCTGGTGCTTCGTAGCCGCTCCTGGAACCTGGACCTTGGTAGGGGTGTGACCGACCCCCCGTAGACGTAGCGCTCTGGTGATCCGACTGTACTCCGCTGTGCAAGAGCTGAGCTCGTCTGCGAGTCTGAAAATAAAATTCATATTGATCATCAATCAAGACGTGCGTGGAAACAATTTTTTCATGTTTAATATCTTATTTTGTTAACATTGACATTTTGTAAGATTATTTTTGTAAGCTGATAATAATTAACGTGGGTATTGATTTTGAAAGTCACAGAGTTCTTCTAATGTCGACTTCGATTAGGAATTTGAAAGAAGAGAAGGTCATGTTCTCAGAACACCAAGAAAACCAAGTTAGTTTTTGTTTTACCCTAGCTAGGCGGATCTTCGCCTTTTCTTTGACTAGGTACTTTCTAAAAACATGAATTATAATATCTGTTAATCGCATAATACTTACATTGCAATGCTCGCCTAAAGACGATAGGACTGTTCTCCCCATTCTGTTGACTAGATTTTTCTTCACTTGATGTTGAAGACTTCTTCCCCTTCTTCATAAACGATCGGAACGCCCTGAAACAATGATTTCATTATCAAACACAACTGTTATAAATATAATGCTATTTTACTATAAAAAAAACTTTTGTAGTTTGACGAATTCGTTATCAATGTGATCACATCATCAGCCGGCAGTAGTCCACGGCTGGACATTGGCTGCGCCTAATTCAAATTCAAATTCATTTATTAATTCAGACAATTACATCCATATTTAGAGTTTAGTATAAAGTTAGGTATAAGTAGTACAGTTTACAAACACGGTCAAAAATACGTTCGCGGTCAAAATAACACTCACATCAGCCAATTACAATAAATTTAATTGACATAATAAATTTGTTTAGCATAAGGGTTCATTAGACTTGACATCCAGTGCCTTTGCAGGCTACTGCAATGTCTGTCCAACAGAACCCTTAGCAAGCTGTTGGTGCTGCCCAGCATCCTGTGTCTGACGGATGTTATTTTGTGACGAATTACAGCGTAGAAGTCCTTCACGTGTGCGTCAGCAAACATGCCTGACGCACTACAGTGTCTGGGCAGCCCCACCATCGCCCTAAACAAATTATTATAAAGGACTCGTAGGGCACTGAAGGACGCTTTGGTATACGTAACCCACAGGCCGCTGGTATAAAAGGATTGACAGTAGGATTTAAATAAAGATACCTTGACATCTACTGAACAATGAGCGAACCTGCGGATTAACATGTTTCCTCGGACCGCCAGTGCCCTACGTTCCCTTTCTATATCAACATTATCTTTTAGGTCAGCAGTGACCCAGTGTCCTAAATATTTAAATTTATTTACTCGCACCAGTTCGAGACCATCTAGACAGACAGGGGGAATGTCACTGGGGGGGCGGCTGCCTGCAGCGAAGACCATAACCTCGCTCTTCTTGTTATTGTATTTGAGCCCGTGGCGATCGGCGTAGTCCTCGCATACAAGCAGCAGCCTCCTCAGCGCGCACACTGACGGGCACAGCAGCACCATCCGCCATATCATCCGCGTAGCTGATGCTAATGAGCGCCGTAGATGCCATTATTTATCATTTGGGGGTTATTCCCCATAATCTCCACGCTGGGCATGCGGGTTGGAGATCGCAGTTCGGCGGATTTGCTCTGCAGATGGCGCTGCTGCCCGCCCCCCGGTGTGTGTCCCTTAGTCGTCTGTTACGACACCCACGGGAAGAGTGGGGGTGGTGAAATTCTATGCCGGGACCACACGGCGATGAATGTTATAATTATAATGCATGTCAAATTTCTTTAATATGCACAGTTATTTATATGAATCAGTAGAGCTACCTGTTGTGTGCAACAGTCTGCAGTTTGCTCAATTGTTTCCAACTGTAAATCCTAGTTCTAATTTTGATATTGAATTATAATTTTCTTTGTAAATATAGGTTTTAAACAAATTTATGCAAAAGTGTACCTATCATGTTTTGTACCCTGCACTTGATAGTTGATTCCACTTGAATGGTCGCTACAAAACGACGTTCATCCATCACACCCACGGAAAAACTAACTCGTGTTTATTCTGTGTGCCAGGATACTCACTCTTTATCAATCTGTGTCCAGGGCCATTGGGCGATTTACTTTCAATGGCCATGAAGATGGGATTTAAGTGCCCTATTGAGATTCGATAATTTTAGTCTGGCATACTCTGGAACTGCTTTGTAAGTGGTAGGTACCTACCTGCTCGAATGATACTCCCAATTTTACAACTTCATAATTACTAACCCACATTCGATGATATAGCTAAGCTGGCATCGTCGTTTACCTAACTATCATTTGTTTTAGAATTTTCCTTCATCTTCGTGGTTATCTTATCTCGAGCCTTATTAGATATCTTAAATAAATATATGCTATGAAGAACCAACCCATGATACATGATCTCAGCAGCTCTTTTTACTTAAATGATCTTGTAATACCTTTTTAATGTTTTCTATCAGAAATTTGATTCATTATCTAAATTAAAGCACATTAATTCTTTGGTAGTGTTTGATTAATGTTTTCTATGGTTTTCCTAGGTCAAAAGTACCTAACACACAACATAACGTAAATAGGAACTGAGCTAAAATATTATGAAGATTGCATGGTTAATGAAAACTAATGTAATATAATGTATGTCGCGCCTTTATAGGTAAGACCTAAGCGATTGTTTTACAAAACTAAAGACCCAGGCCATGGCCGTAGATGTAAAAACAAACGAAGGCAAGCCGGTTTAGGTGTAGAGATGAGAATTTTTTTTTCGAATTTAGATCTCTAAGTCAATAAAATAACGTAAATACTAGTAGGTACTAATTTCTTTCTCTTATTTGAATGTATTTTTCTTTGTAAACAAATAAAATAACAAAAATAATACTAAAGAATATCATTGTTTACTGTAAAGAGCTACAGCATCATTACCGTTATTAAAACCTAGTGCGCGGCACAACATTATAGAATGGAGTCGTCAGATGAGTTTACGCAAGTACCTGTACAATTCAAGAAATGTATGCGTGGGCGCATTGCTACTACTTTCCAAGGAACCAGTCAACTAACTCCAACACCTACCTAACAAACTGTAGTGCGGCCGTGGCCTAAGCATTCAATTAACGAGCTCTCTATTTAGAGCCAAAAACTATCAAGAATAAAGGGGCTCAAATGTGCCCCATGAAAACAAATTCCTAGTAACCACACAGTAACACCTGAGTGATTTTACAGCGCCATAAACTTCATGGTTTATAGCCTAGTGCTCGTTTAGATCACATGTTCGCTATTCCAGTGTGAGTTTACAAGCAAATGCATGCATGACTTTGTTAAGTTACTCTAGGTCGAACAGATAGCTGAGATTTACTTGACCCGCTCTTGAACTTCGTCTTGTATCTAATTGCAATGATATTAATGCGCTATTATGGAGCCTATTGAAGATCCGGTTTAAAGGTTTATTAATGTTTTTGTGTGCCTTTGTAATTCCCATCATCATCGTCTCAGAAGGTTACACTCCATTGATGGACGTAGACCCCTCCTTAAGGTTATATCAATGACAGATTTTGGCGTGCCTCCAGCGTATTCCAATAGAAAACCCTAAAAATCAGCTATGAGAAAATAATAGCCCTTTTTCCTTTTTAAAACTTCGCCAGGCTTACAAGCAATGGCCTTCATGGAATCATTAATCTTTAATTTACATCTCTAACTGACCTAGTAACGCTATCGTCACGAGCTCGCGGCCCATATCGCATGCTCGTGAAATAACTCAAAACTTGACAGCGTGATTCATCTTATCCATGTTAAACATGCCAGGCCAGGGTTGCTTTTAACCTTTGTCCTTTTTTATTCTGCCTCCGTTTAATATATTTGCTGCCCTGCCATGGCAATAGTGCCGTGGTACAGGGCAGTAACCGGATATCGACATGTGCGTTCGGGGGCCCGGAAAGTGTAACTCGGATTTTGGGATATAAATCATCGTCGTCAGCCTATATCGTCAGTCCGCTGCTGGACATAGGCCTCCCCTAATGAGCGCCATAGATGGCATTAATTATCATTTGGGGGTCATTGGTTATTTGGGATAGAAATAACTAGATCTTTTTACTAACTAGATCGATTTACGTCCTTGAAAGGCAAGTCCTTTTGAAGGATGTAAATTCAATTCTTCTTTTTCTGCCATGTGTGTTCATAAATTGTCTCTCATATTCTGAGGCAATTTTTAATGCATAGGGTCTATTGCTGACCATGTGCATTGCCCTTTGTTGAGCATTATCCATTATCTTCTTCGCGATGTTAAACAACAGCGCATTATAGGAAGCCTGTTGTGTATTGTTATCTCTGTTAAGATGCATTATTAAATTAACACTTGTTCTACATAAATGCATGTAGTTTTTATAGGTATTTTATTGACAGTCAGTCCATTGTTTCAATTAACTAGAAGGGTGGTCGTCACCTTGCGTTAAATGATTGAGCGTTTAAATAATTTTACCTTGTCTTCTTGATATAATATTTGATTTAGAGAAACATTTGCTTTGATGAGTAATAGAGCGTCATTCAATAGCTGACGTCATGCTCGAAATTACTTTGATACTGTAAAGCACACATCACTGGCCTTGATAGAAGAATTAGAGATATGGGTAAGAGAGAGGCTGAAAAGACAATGTGAGAAAGGCCATGCCCTCACGGCCTTTCAGAGCAGAGTAAAGATGGAGCGCTTATAATATCATATAAGTGCAATTACAATGGAATACACTTTAAAATACGTGTATGCCTAGCTGCTTAACTTCATAGATTAATCTTGCCCATTTATATAAAACCCACTTAAAGATGGTAATTTGTTAGTTGATACAAATGTGTATTGTGTTACGATTGCATGTGGCCAATAAAATAAATTGTCACGTATGCTACTGCAGCAATTCTGAAGGTTAGAAGGTCGATAGCTGTTCGTAAATCTTCTGATAAAGTAATCAGAACCACTGACTTTACTTCCATGAGAAGACTGGCTTTAGTGTCCATAATAAGTTAGGAAATTCCTTATAACACTTAGGCGTTGGCTTGCGGAAATTAAATTTATAAAGAAAAAAGTTTTAACTTGTACCACAACGCTCTTTATTAAGGTTATGTAAAAACTCTGGAGCTCTTGTTACCCAGACTTTTAAGATAACGGCGTACCTACTCGGTACCTACTCCACACACTATCATATGCACACATAAACTAATATTCCTTGGAAGCTGCTCTTACCTGGAGCACCACACACCAACACAGACACACATTCACCAAACTCCTTGGGATCTACTTTTACCGGATTCCTAAGAGTCCGGTGTCTTCAGGAGTAGCCGTCAAATGCACTTTCGAATCAGTGCTGTCTCTTAGAGGAAAAGTTAAAATTAAATAATAATTTGTATTATTTTTAATGTTTTTCATTGATTTATGTTTTACAGTAAGTACTTATTTTATATATAGCTTACTTAAACCATGAGGAGGTTTGTCCGCAAGCTTCTCTCTGTTAAATCCATTGTTTTATGAAAGAGCAGGATATCCTGGGACAAGTATATTTTCATACTTAAAGGCTGTTTCGTCCATATTTTTTTTACAAATAAACTACTTTCAGAAAAAAAGTAGGTATAACACAGAACCAAAATTTCATAAATATGTGAAACATTTTTATGGTTTACATCTGTATAGTGTAGTACTGAATATTATAATTAAACTTCGACATACATAAAAATACCGAGTATTGACACACCGAAAAGTATGTCAACTCCGAAATGAGACTTTCATAAGCCGATTTACCAGAATAGAGCAGAAATAAAATAATGTGATGCATTTCTCGTAGCTTGCGCTCGCGCTGGTTTTTTGGCATCGACTCAAGCATTTTCATGATACCAAACAGGACTGGATTTAATTTCCTTAACATACCAACGCTACGGCTCTTGAACTCTGAAGCCTAGGTTCAAATAGTTAAGTTCTTATGCATTTACATTCCTTTTACATAATCTGGCAAGTTTGCGATGCTTGAGCGTTTTCAAATATCAATGTATTTTATTGCATTCTTGTTGTAGGAACAAATAACTTAGAATAGGTTAGGTAGGTATAGCTATCAAGAAGAGCCCAGATGGGCTTCTTTTTTTTTAAATTTCACTTAGTCAGACTTAGTACCTAGAACAAGGCAATATCCAAAAAATATTCAAACTTCTCGTAAGGGAATTTAGTGTTGTTAGAAAGTCGTAAACTAGACAAACTTACCGTCTATAAGTAGATACCAACTATTAGGCAATGAAGTTGGTATTATTAACGATATAAAACTAATAGGTAATTTAATTTAGTAGACTTTAGTTTAGACAGATACCTCGGTAATAGTAGCACTTTATAATCTGGTTGCGTATTCATTGGTAAAGGCAACTACTATTGCCTTTATGTTGGTGTCGAAACATTGGTTTGTGACTTTCTTCGAATTGGTATAATATTGCGTGTTTAAAGCAATACTGTAATTGTAACTGATAAATAATTCAGAACACCTAATCTGACGTGAAAATTTAATTGGATTAGTAAATCGATAAGATTCTCTGGTCCGATAATAATGTCTCATGCCTGTTTGCTTTTTTATAAAGTGACCTAAAATAAAAGATATTAAAAGAGGATATCAAAACCCTTAGACAAAACCCTAAGCGCAAAAAGTCAGCAGCTATGAAGACTTCAAATTTGACTATAAAAACTTTTGGTTGCGACTGCATTCGCTCATTTGAAAAATCTCACAAAAGCTATCACATCGTATAGCTACACCTAAGCTATCTGTAAGATGAATAAATTCAGATAAAGCATCATCTCAGCCCTAAGCTAGCAGAGCTTGTGTTATGGGTACAAGATTACTTAATACAATATAATTACCTTTTTTCTTACTATACATAGAAAACTACCAGAACACCCTGAACAAATATCTGCAGATCGTACAAATATTTGTCCCGAGGCGGGAATCGAATCTGCAACCTCCTTCGTCGCAGGAAGGCTCCTGAAGCGCAGATGTAGCATATTATGTGACGGATCTGGGATACATAATATCTATAACCCTGGCAAATTTTATTCAAATTAGAGGTACGTTTAGGTGTGAAAGGTTGGACAGACAGAAATACTGTCAAGAACTCATGAATTTTAATTAACTTATGTACGTTTTAATTTTAGAATAAATGACACGTTAAAGACTATTGCCGCTAGGTAATACAGCTACATCTGTGAAGATGCTCTCAAAGCCATGTCAATCACGTACAAAATACGAGTAATTATGCATAAAACCTAGAGAACGAATGACAATAGTGACTCCAATCCTATAAATAAGCGGTGAAGGAACACCTATTACTCAGTTATCGATAAATAAACTAGTTGCAGAGGATTTAAGGGTCGATTTAAGAATGCTCGGCGATATATGAAGACATTTTAATAGGCATTCGGGCTTTTATATTTTTAAAGATATATATAGATTTTCGTTAGTATGAAATTTAAGTTGAAAAGTGACTTAAAACTGCATTTGATCAGTTAATGAGGTAAACTTCATATTTAATGATGATGCAATTCTTTCTATACCTAATATCTAACTAATTGATATAATAACAGTAGAATATTATAGTACATTAGGACACGATGATTCCCTCTATCAAATAATTCGTTTGTTTTGACAGCCATAGGTAGGTATGTATAGATTTCCATAACAAAAATTAAATGCCTGCAATACATTCAATCCTATTGTTTCCTTATTCTATACTACACCAACACAAATAAGTATTCGAAGAAGTAAAATTAAATGAATCATTGACTCCAAAGTTTACCTACATAAAGTATTCGTGTTAGCTTTTAGTACCTACCTACTTATACCTACTTGGCTGTTTTGAACAATCGCATTGTTGCATTTATAACCTTGCATATGCCTGCAAATTCTTCGGCTATAAGTTTGAAAAAATACGTGCATAAAAATGAATATTTCTCCGCCTCACGTCGAATCTGAGAATAACATTTTCAGGCTGTGGCGCTAATATTGCGAAAGGTGTCTAATTGCCGTTTCAGGGCGAAAATATCAAGTGAAATCAAATGTTCGAGGCAGGCTTAGTTATCGTTGTTTGTTATCTATTTTATGAATTGTATGTACATATATGTCCTAAGTATATCTTTCTTAAAATCATAAAGGTTATAAAAAAGACTTGTTCTTACCATGAGTTCTTTAGGTCCTTGATACCGGAAAATGTGATGCTGTTGGATCTCTGCAGCTTCTTCCCAAGAGTCCAGAACCTTATCTTGTTGTGATTATCTTCCTCGTGGAAAGGGTTTAGGTGCTCCGGATAATCATGGATGGAGAAGGACTTGCGGGAAGACGCCATTGTAGCCATAACTCAACTTCTCACTTTTACATAATAGGTTTATTGCACAAGCGTCGGCGTCGACCACTCTCTTTATCTTTTATCAGAGTTATCACTGTGATAGGTTTATCGCGAGATAATTTCGTGTTTGTTTTCGCGGTAGCGTTTGGAGCGCGTGGTTCGGGTGTTCGGCGTGGCGGGTAGAGTCATACTAGCTGGCTCGCTTACGACCACAGTCCGTCTCGGGTCGTTATCACACCACCGTACTGTATTTCCACTGCATGAAGACTTCATGAGCTCTTGTGCAGTGAAGATACGCGCTGTTAGCTTCAACTGCGTTGCACTTTCTCCAGTTGATTGATCATGATCACCCGTTATTGATATGCTCTACAAATTGTTTTGTTAGCGCTTAATTTTGTGTTTTGCTTCTTTACTACTGAAGGCTTTGGTTCGCACTCGTAAAGAAATTTTGTTTAGTTGCATAATACCATACAAATATTATAAAATCGTACGTAATTATTTTCCTTCTCTCTACGTACCTACGCATGCGTAGGTTTATGTTATAGTATAATAGTACAACCTATGATAGTAATAAAATAAATTAAATTACGACACGTACATGTAATGCTTTGAGGGATTCATGTGTATAAAGTGTCTTCAATAGTTAAAAGTATCTTCATGTGTGTTTAGCAACTGTACAAAACTGTCTTTATTTGTTTAGAATGACGGCATTTTGATCATAAGGTGATCGCGTCACCAGATCGCCGAACTTGAAAAACTTAAACAAACTTAAGGAAAATTATTTAATATGTAATTGAAATGAATGAGTTGTTTTTACCATAGTTATGTAGGTACCCTATCTTAATTTGATATATTTTATTTATTTATTTAAAGAACACAAATATCATATATATATTATTACTATAATACTATCTTTAAGGTAAATAGCGTGTTGTAAAGAGCGCGCATATTGGAATAAAAAATTAAAAGAAAAAAAACTTAATGCTAAAGAACATAATATTATTATTTTAAACGTATGTTTTAATATTTTTGAGGCACAGTCCGCAATAGTTACTTTGTCTGAGTAACGCCTAAATGAACTCAGTAAGAACAAAGTTCTTAGTTATTTCTTACCAGATTTTCATAAAATATTTAAAATTCAACGCGCGATTATTTTGGTTTTATATTAGATACCTTTAAGTAAGAGACCTGAAATAAGCTTTGCGCTGCCGTAGATACTAGTATACTTATCTATTTTAGTATTATAATTATCTGTGCCTTAGGTTATACCCAGCAATAGCACATAATAAATAGTAGGCAGGTAGAATAATTTTTTTTTTTATTTGCTTTTGGTGGCTATAGTATCGCTGCGGCCATTGATAGGCCTATTGTGATCGCCACTTCATAGGTTCACCGCCGAAGATGCGGCGTTATAGTTCGCCACTTACCCTTGCAGCTACTAAGAACTGAAGGATTTTCTTCGGGGTGATGTCACGTAGTTCATCTGGGTTTAGCAGGTGCTTGCCCAGAATGATGCTACGTTTATGCATCAATGCTCCACATTCTCCTAGCAGATGGAGGGGCGATTCTTCCGCCTCCTCACAAAATCTGCAGGATTTTGTATCGCTTAGCCCCAGTTTGAACATGTGCTTGTTAAGGCGACAATGTCCAGTTAGGGCTCTTGTCATGATGCGAAGGTTGTTTCTGTTTAGCGCTAGGATTTGGTTGGTGTACCATTTATCGAAGGCTTTTACCAGAAACTTAGAGTGATCCATGCCCGAGGAATTTTTCCAGAGTTTGGTTGACTCCTCGTAGCAAACGTTCAGTAGGGTTCTTTGAGCCAGGCTCTTTGGTATGCCACAGAACGGCTCAGGGCCGAACCGAGTCCCCATGGCCCCGGACCGTGCGAGCTCGTCGGCATTCTCATTGCCGTTGATACCCGCGTGACCCGGTACCCATCTTAAGACAACTCGGTTTTTCGAACCCAGAGCATTCAGGCGTGACATGCAGTCCTCAACTAGCCTTGACGTGATGATCGACGAGTCCAGTGCTAGAAGAGCAGCCTGGCTATCAGAGTTGATATATATTGTTTGGTTGGAGTATCGCTTTTGCAGGTTTATGTCTGCGCATTCGAGAATGGCGAACACTTCTGCTTGGAAAATGGAGGCGTATATACCCAGGTTTATGCTACCAGCGAATTTGGGTCGCTCTCCATAAATTCCGCAGCCTACATCCAGTCCCATTTTGGAACCATCCGTGTACCAATTCAGGCACCCGTCCTTCCAGAGTAGCCGGCTATTCGCCCAGTCTTCTCTGGTAGGTAGTTCCACTTTAAAGTGCTTTTCAAACACATGGTAACGTTCATAGTACCTAGGTACTATGAACGTTGTAGTAAACTTTAGTATTTATGAGCAGATTTTTCGAAATACTGTACCTACCTACTAAAGTATTTTGAACCAGATAACTTTATCGCTTAAATATTGCTTTATCACTTCCATTCAAATAAAACCATTACGAATTTGTGATCAAAACGTTCGAGGATAAATTGCGGACCAAAATAACAACATTAATGGTCTGGCCTAAAAGTTATCGATTCACGTCACAGTGGTGGGCCAATGTGACGTGCCAGGCTGCTAAAAGCTATAGCAGTATGTTGTAGCCAAATAAGTTAGAGTATTTTTCCAAGCTTATTGTTTATGGTACGGCGGGGCGGCGCGGCGGGTCGCTTGGTCACGCGATAGGTACCGTGGATAGTTTTCGTGATAGTTTCAAGATTTGGCACCTTGCCAGACCGTGTTAGTCACTGCTCGCTTTGTTCTTTTTAATTTCTGTTCGCAAAACAAAGGTGAAGGGAACATCAATTACTTAGCGGGTAACAAAGATTATATCACAAAGAGCTGCGTCATTTAAAATTATACCTATAGGTTCTCGGTTGGTTTTGATAATTCTACCTTTTTGTTTAACTCTACCAAACCCAAGAAGTGGTGGGAAATGAAGCCTTTTTTGGTTTATTTTTCAAAGCTAAATTATTACTTAGCTCTCCACATGCACACACATACACACACTCACACACATACTCGCGCACACACTCACACACACATTCACCATGATTTTTGAAATACTTATTTATTTATATATATTTTTTTAATTTATAATATATTTATGATGTGCAAAGAGGCGGGCGATGACGCTGCTCCACAGTTTATAACTTTTTGCAGTCTCATCGTTCACTTGTAACTATTTACCTTGTTATAAATAAATTATTTTTTTGGTATTTTTTGTATAACTGACGATAATAACCGATGGTCATAAAGAACGTAGGGAATCCCCCATCTTACCCGCTAATCAGGATGTGAACACGAGCATTGTGTTCTTAATTTGAAAAGCGCTCCCGTAGCATTGCACCATTATTGCGGTCAAGCTATCGCCAACTCATTGACTTTGTACGGTGCACTGGGTCAATACGCTGGTAAGGAGATATTTGCGGTTTTGATATGAACTGAACATTCTACTACCTACAGACCTACTATAGTAGCTGTTAGGAACCCGCCCCGGTTTCGGACGGATAGCATTGATTAACGCACGCCAGCAAGCTGCCAGCCGACATGATGTTTTCCAACATCATCAACGGTCTTCGTCAGTCAGAAAAACCGACGGTGTTGACCCACCCTATTGGTTGTAGGTAACAAGAGGTAGGACCAACCTCCTGATTAAGGCTCCTCTGACGCGCATCGACAAGCTCCATCTAGAAGCAGGGAGAGTCGATCTATTTTACTGCTCTCTGAAGAAATTTCATAGGTTATTTATTATATAATGTTATCCTAATTAGATTCGATATCCACATAATAACTTTATAGTACTAACCTAATAACAAATAAAATAAACGAAATTAATTACTAATTATATTTCAGCTTGTCCATCCATGTGCATATGCAAATGAATGGACAAACTGAAATAGGGCGCTATGGCGCGCATTAGGGGAGGGGAGGCCTATGTCCAGCTGGACTATCATGGGCTGATGATGATATGCAAACTGATACCTAATAAGGTAGGTTTTAGTAGTAGGGTGATTGATTCAGGATTTTTTTTATTTTCATTTTATTTTAATTTACTATAGAGGTCTAACGAATATTTATGTTATAATTTTAATTGATTTTTATGTCGTAATTATTGTAATTATATTAGGTCATTGTTTTTTACAATGAACGCTATTTATCTATCTGTTGCATTGGTGCCCCAGTAAAAGTAGTTCTATAAAAAAATACAATATAAATAAAAGTACATGTAACTGTCATGTTTCCATCTATTTTACTAAAGATTTTACTAGCACAAAGGGACTAACTTTTGTAGCGCAGTGGGTGAAGGTCCGCCTGCGACGCAGGAGGTTGTACGATCTGCAAATATTTGTTCAGAGTGTTATGGTCGTTTTCTATGTATAGTAAAAATATTTATCTATGTACCGACTCATAAAGTATTATGTATATCAGTTATCTAGTACTCATAACACAAACTCTGGTTAGCTTGGAGCTAGATAATGCTGTGTGAATTGTCCAGCATATTTATTTATAATTTTATTTAAACTTAATTTCTTTTTTTTTCAAAACAGACAGAATCTTGTTATGATAAACTATTAATTAGAACACGATTTGCTATTTTTCTGGACCATTACAAAATACAATGCTAAATTGAAACCAATTTTGCATATCTAATTAGCAAGAAGTGAAAGTACAAACTACTGCAATTGAACAAATAAATGAGCGAAAAGCTGAATAATTAGCGAATTGGCAGCCGGTACGGACTAACCGTCACTAATTAGGATCTAGCAGCTAAAAATTCTAATCATTCTAGATCTTAAATTTTTGGCACAAAAACCGAAAAACCCCTTTCCTACTTAAAAATCTGCGATTTTGTTGAAAATAAAGGAGTTAGGTAGAGTACATACCTTTGTCATTACAGGAAGATAAATTTCAAATTCAATGCAAATATTTCAGAGATACTCCCCGTCTATAATAATTTTTTACTGCGTGCAAAGAGAATAAAAGCAATGTAGTGTAGATAAATGGCAAGCGAAATTACATGTAAGATGCATAAGTATACCTACTTCACTTCACACTGTAAGTATTTGGATCAGCTTGGCGGAAGCTGCAACTTATCTCGGGATCTTCGCTGGTCTCGGACATTGCAGGGAGGATGCGTCTCCGCGGCATTGAGGAGCAATCAGCTGACAAATGCCGCACACATTTCTCGTCTTCCGAGGACACGGAGGCGGTGATAAATCTTGCCGGGCTTGGGGTACCAGGACTTCATAGACATCAGGATCTCTAGTTATCTGGTACTATAATGTATCTTACAATGTAACATTTCTCATTTCGTTAGGTACTAGCAGATATTTACTTGAATTATTAGATTATGATAAGTCGTTCTGATGTTTTTTCCTAGACTAAGTTAACAAAATACCTATTTGACAAAATTTATTTGTCTTAGACATCTTTTAAGAACTGACTTTTTAAAATGAAAAGAAAGCAATTAGGGTCAATGCAGTCGATTAGTGTCAGGCGGAACTTACCTACATATTTTAGTTGTTTGTTCCACCCCTTGCTCTGAGACCCCTCGTAACCAATCCACCCACTATCACACCCTTCTGAACAGACCAACAATCATAGTTATCGATTGTATTATTTAACCTACTTCGTTGAATTATTGAAGCATCAAAAAATAGGCCAAATACTTTCATAAACAGTTTCCATGACAACGAAGACAAGTCGCGTTAATTCTTCCAGACAGTTTCAGGTTTGAGGAAGTTCATCTCGGACAAGTTTATTATAAACGTTTATGATACAATAGTGTTATTTTAGGATTTTATAATACATTATAAATAATCATGGCCGCGCTTACACCTCCAATCATACAAGCGCGTATATTTTATGGGCTACGGACAGATATTCAGTAAGTTAACGATTTCTTGAAGATTAATTTAATTATCAATACATTCATGTAAATAGAACGAGGGTGCCCTCATCACTATTCTAATTCTAATTCAGATCCAAGATCCAATCATGGCAATATCTTTGTATTTTTCCTAGATAGCGGAGGGTTGTCGTCAATTTTACTGGCCAAGGGACTCGTCAATTTTTTTTTGTAAACTTAAAGCAAACCTTAACTTATTCCTAAGCGCACCATACCGCATTCCATATATCTTGTACCTACGTACACATGATTTATACAGATTTGATTGGTTCTTCCGTTGAATCTTGACCTAGAAATGTCACAGGTACAATGCTCACTACATGACGGAATCGGAGATTATCTACCCAGCCGGCGGCGTCATCGTTATTCATAACCATCTACAGAAGAAACAGAAGTTTATACGGCTTCAGGACAAGCATAAACCTATTAAATCTCTGGTGCTGGCTCCAAACAAGTGAGTACTTTAGAATCGCATACTGTTTATTATATATTTTTATCATTTCTATGATCACGAGCCATACCTTAGGAAGGAATGCGTGGGGCCATAGCCAACAGCACAGAAACCCTTTATGAGAGTTTCAAAAGCAGGGGCTATACATATAGCGTGTATTATCCTCGTTAGCACAATATGTATGATACACCCGAAAATGATATCCGCCTGGAGTAGGGATTATTGAAAAGAAAATTTAAATGGAAAAGAAAAAATATTATAATACACATTGAATTCTGCATGCAGCTTCGTAATTGTCTCTACGGGACTATAAAGCGCCTGTATCCCACTGTCAAATTTCAGTTCATATTTTAGGCGTTTCAGCTTTAAGGCGTGTAAAAAGGTACAACACAGATAAAATTACCTACAAATTTATAATATACAAAATTTGATATGACTTTCTTTACGTATTCATTATGTATGTACATTGCGGTCTAAGGTGTATTAGTGATACACCTTAGACCGCCTTCTGTAGAGTTCTTTAACATAAAGTTTTTTCTCTTCTAGACGATGGCTAGCTCTCAACGAGATGGGCGAAAAACCAATAATAACAATATACGATTTAACAACTTACAAGAGACGAAAGATCCTAACAGTTCCCTTCGAAAACTCAACAGCGGAAGAGTTCGCTTGTATACAGTTCACGTTCGACTCCAAGTATCTCGTTGCGATAACGGGAGAACCTGACTGGTATCTGTATTATTACAATTGGGATAAAGGAAAGGTTGAAAGTCATGTAAAGGCACAGAATCCGAGCGGTCATGGATATGTTGAGGCTGTAAGTATAAGGACGGGCACAGGTAAGTTACAGGTTTTAGTAAATTAGAATGCATTTACTGGAAAATGCTAGCGCAGGGCAGTATTCTAAACGAGCCTCAAGAACTTTAAGGTCTCGGCTGGCCTGTGAGCGTAGTCAGACTAATAAATATTAATACATACATATGATAAAGACACAACCTTTTTCACTAAGGATTTTAAACAGTTAGGTACTTTACAAAAAATTTAGTGAAAAGAAAATCAATAACACCTTATTTCTTATTTTATAATAATTTATCGTATGAAATTTGACTTGTCTAAATGATTATTTTGTATGCCTGAAGAAATAGAGTTATTGAAATCTGACTAAAAATATTGTAGGTATTTTAACGAATACATTACAGGGTGTAGCGAACTGATGTAACTTTGGTATACTTCGCAAATAAGGTTTTTAGTTATGCGTTTGTTTCTTGTAACTTACTGGCTCATCCTTCTAAAGGTGGTGTGCTGATGTGCCTGATGATCTTTCCATTATTCTAGGTACAATGCAACCCATCAGATGCTACGCTGGTGGTTATCACAGGACCTTACACATTCCGTATTATGAACGTGTCTGAAACCGTCTGGCGTCAGTGGGGATGGTGCAAGGTGGAAAATGTCAGTATACCCTACTTTTACCTTCCACCCTTGTGTTGCCAATTCAATTAACGAAAGCTTAAAGAAGCGGATTGATGAATGTGTCAACCACATTACACGAAGAGCCAATAACCCTTACAAACGGGTAAACAGAACAAGGAAATATGGAGAACTTGTTCTTTATGGGAGATCGTGAATCTTGGAACGTAGTGACTAGGTGACAGGGACGATGTAAAAATAATAATGAAGTATTTATTCAATTGAACTGTGAAAGACTGGCAGATGTTAGGAGCGGCATGCTGAAGACCTTTGGGGAGGCTATTGTCCGGTTGTGTACTAACCTAACCTAACCTTTATCCAAATGACTCTACACGTAGAGTCAGTTAATTGTAGTTTTAAAACCTTTGCTAGGTAGCTTATTTTACATGTATCATTATGAATTTTCGTACTGTTTTTATGTGTACGCTACAAAATAAATTTGTATTCCTTTACTAGATTGTAATCACATCCTGTATGTGGCTGAACTCAGACCGGATCATGTTTGGTACATCCACGGGTACGATAATGATGTGCGAGAACGGAGAGTTGCGGCAGAACTGCATATTCAAAGCCACTGAGGTTATGGAGATGTCTCTGAAGAAAGTTGAAGTAGAGTAAGATTTTTCACCTATGTTAGCACGTTTATTGGCAAACTTCAGAGTTGTGACCCTGAGGGGCAGTGCTCCGCTGCTCTACACTGTTGTACAAGTGCGTCGGTGGCAGTTAAAGTGTTAAGCTGCAATATAATAAAAATAAATAATACTTACTATACAGTGAGTACTATTATTTATAATACAAATAGATAATACTACTCCTAATGAGTAGTATTATCGGCCTGTGTCCAGCAATGGACTGATGTGGGCTGATGATGATGAAATCGGTACCTCATGACGACTGTCAGCGAGCTATAGATGGTGTCTCATGAACCAAAAAAAATATAAACTACTAATCATTTGTAATTGCGAAAATGTGGATTTTTGTTATATTTTCACGACAAAACTGCCTAGGTACTTGATGACAGGATGAAAATCTCTATATAGATTGTTCTAGTTTCCAACCTAAATAACACAAGGCATGAGAGGTCGCAGATAAAAACTCGTGGGTTATAAAAATAATAAAGAAACGTGAATTTTTCAGCGTTTTAACACGGAACCCTTCTTATGTATTTGACCGTTTTTTTTAAACCATAATTATTACCAACAGCGCAGAGGCTGAAAGTCAAGGCGAGAAAACTAGTACATCGAGCAAGCAAGACGTCACCAGTGAGAGTGCCGCACTGCTTGACGAGAGCTACCCTGTCACCTGTTTTGTGAACTTTCCTAAAGGTATCGTCATTTATTATTATTCAACTACAAAAATCAAACCAGGGAACTCAAATCAAATGTTTTGGGTCGAACGGAATAAAATACCTATTGGGTAGAAAATCTTGGGTTGAACGGGGCAGCACTCTTTCCTTTAGCTTATTGGACACGTCACAATATAAAAATACAAATTACTTAATACCACAGAATTACAGTTACAGTACTACCGTAGGGTGATGGAACCAGTGACACCTTAAGGCATTTGTGTAATTTGATTTCTTATAACTTTTTTTAAAACAAAGATATTAAAACAGTTTGTACTTTAAACTACAGGTATTATTATTGGGAACGGCATGGCTGTCGTAAGTTTTTCAGAAAAGCTACATGATGGACATTACATGTTTAAAACCAAAATTACTCAAAATCTCCAATAATGAACACAAAAAATCCAGTAATGAACCCCAATAAATAATACTCCCCAATTATGAACATCCAGTATTTGACACTTACCCAGTAAAAAACACCTAGTAATCGACACAAATCCCATCAGAATATAAGCGCTATAGAATCAAATAAACATAAGAAATAAGTAAGATTTATGTATACTTGCGTAATGTCAAGCCCATAATAGCCTTTTATAAATTAAAAAATATCACAAAAACAACTTTGTAATAAATTCAGCCTCAACCATCACTGGAAAATCTTGACTGATAGTGATATCAGTCAGGAGATCTTGTAGCTATTATTATTAGTATAAAGTAGGTACTTAACTACATATTTGAATAGAAATAATTAAAAAGTATCAAAATAAAAAATCACAACAGAGCAATTAGGGCTGAAAGCTCAAACATCATAAAAATGTCTACATTTACTATAGCAATTCTAAACTCTAGGCTTATTTTATTATTCGTAAATAATGGGTAAATTTTTATCCATTTCTTTTAATTTGAATAAGCTTCTTTTAAAACAAATAGGCTCGTTTATCTTTCCAAATACATTTTTATATATTATAACTAGAATCAGGCCATTTAAAGGATTTTGAAACATCATCGTGCTCACTTCTTATTGGTTTTTTTCAAGTCTCATTCTGGTTCTTTAGAATTTAGAATATACTTTATTGCACAAAAGTTGTACAAAGGCGAACATAATGCTAGATAGCATTCTCTACCTGCTAACCTTTGGGTAGTGTGGACAAAAGTTTAAAGGTAGTGCTAGGTAATTAAAATTATAGAAAACTGCTCTTTCAGCTTTTTCTTTCATTGTTTCCTCCATGTACAGCTCGTATATTTTTTTATAAGAGCCATTTAGAACAAAATTTGTGAAAACCAGTTAATGACACTTTTTTTTACCCAATGATCGACACATTGTTCTTTACTGGTATTCGTGTTTCAATCGGTGTATTTCAAATATATACTTAACCAGCAAAATAATTAGAGCTAAGTTTGCTTAGCAACCCAAAAAGTCAACAAAACAATAAGTATGGACGGACAGTTGTCGATTTGTGGAGTAAGTCACTTTCTCAGTACCAGTAATGAACAACTGTAAAAAATTAAACAAATTGATGCCCCGATGCAAGACTCATTATAAAATTACTTTACAAATTCATTTAACTTTACAAAAAATCAAACATAATACAATAATATTTACTAATGACGAAATTATAAGCAAAAATGTGTACTCACATTCTTAAGGATTCAGTTAAAAAAAACAGCGTTTTTTTCTGTTAACGACTCGGGTTGTCACCTTCCATCCTCCATGGTCTTGTAATGAAATGTCAGATTCTCGTGACGTATTAAAAAATGTCAGTCGGGAGTGAGTTGACCATGGTTTAGTATCACCATGTGGTAAATTAAATTCTGAGGCTTACTATAGATGATCGAAAAAAAAAGTGTCGACCACTGGCGCTTGTCGATTACTGGTTCCATCACCCTACTGGGAAATAAAGTGATCACTTTGATAACAATAAATTATTTATTTATCAACATACTACGATTTAAAATAAACAAATTCATAAGTTTTTTGTGTAATTAAAAGTTATCTAAAGATTATATTGTTGATTTACTTACACATTTTTAGTAGGCAAAAAAAATATTATTTGCTTGACACAAATGTAATACATTACACAGGTCAAGTTAAAAATAGACATGAAATTACTTAGTCACATTACTTAGTCGTCACATAGGTGAGCAAATTAAATAATAGATCCAGTTGTTACTAAAAATAATAAGCATGAAAATATTTAGTAACAAATCCACGCAAAACCTTCGCTGATAAGATTCAAGATAAATAAATAAAAAATAATGCTGCTGGACAATCCACACAGCATCATCTAGACCCAAGTTAAGCAGAGCTTGTGTATTGTACTAGATGATTGACTGACTATTTACATAATACAATATATTACATAGCTAGATATTTTTTATTATACGTAGAATAAACCCTGACCAATTATCTGCAGTTCGTAGGTAAATACATTAGTGCCGAGACGCTAACCGAACCCGCAACCGCCTGCGTCGCAGGTGGACCGTCACCCACCGCGCTTCAGAGGTCGATAAAGTGTCTTCTAGAATATTTTTAGGAGAAAACACATCACCTAGAGAATGACCCAATCTATCAAACAAATTGACCATTTAGTTAGATCAATCAGTTACGTCTCCCCACGAGACTTCATCAGGACACCACAATCTTTTGACACTTGACTAAGAGTGGCAAACAACAATGATAGAGTACCTGTTAGCTTGCGCGCCTTTACATTATTCCTTATACTGCCCCTTCACCATTGCTTAGTAAGACAATACGTTATCTTAGGATCTGACCTATCTTATTTATGTTCTATTAGGATTTGTCTTTGCCTGCGGCCCTGGTTACGTGCATATGTTCGAGAAGGAAACATTACACCACTACCGGAAGAGAAACGTGTTTAGGATCTGCAAGAAGTCTTACAAGTGCGTAAATTATTAGTACTGAATTATCTCAGAACGTAACAAACAAAGCTTTGATAGTTTGATAGGTAATCAAAATAATGGCTGACTATACAATGGCTAAATTAAGTTACCTATCGTATAAAACTAAACAACAGGTGCAAAAGAAATGGTGATACAGATTTAACGAATGTCAAAACTTGCTTCTTGTAGCTCGCCAACGCGACTTTTTAGTTTCTAGCTCTACATGGTCGCTTCCCGCTAACCGGCTGCCGTTGTTTCTCTTATGTATTTTAAATGACAATGAGGCATTTTTTTATTTACCTTAAATAGACCAGAATGAAAATTGGGAGCTATGAATTTGGGTCTACCAATCAATCGATTAAGAGTAGAGAAAGAAACTGAAAAAAACGTAATTACTATCACGTTTTGTAGAGTCCAGGCACAAAGGACCGCTTATAAGAGAAAATATTGTTTATTACAGGCACACGCGAGAATACCCTATGTGGTCGGAACTTGACGCTATCCAGCACATTACTATCGACCCCAACCAGGAAACTCTACTCATCACTACCCTGAGGAAGCAGTTGTATAACGTCAAACTTTTTGGACAGCATATGCTACAGGTAAGTAGGTACCTTCATCTATATCCTAGTAAACTAAGGTTGATAGTCACAAACATTGGTAGATCGTGGAGGATCCAAGATCAACAGGGAATTCCCAACAGTGTACATTTTTCCAGTCTCTTTCTCTACTTTATTTTAAGGTAACCGATTGATTAGACAAAGTTAAGCGTAACAGTAAAAGGTAGTGCGAAGAACTGGGCACCTTCGGTAGAGTGGGTCCAACTGGCAGCTAGATAGAGACCCATAGGATCTTGTGTGACAAGAGCGAATGACCCAAACTGTATAAATATGTAGTGTGAGATAGCGAGGTCATGTCCTGAGAATGTTCTTCTATTGAACAAATCATTTTATCGTGCATCGACCTTCTCCACTAATTAAAGATCCATTCATGGAATTGCACACAATATCCCTCAATTTCCAGAACCCGGAAATCATATTCAACGAGCTGGGTCCGGCGATGCATTACGGTCGCATCGTCGCACTCTCTATGTGCGCTTGGAAACCCATCTTCATGACGGCAGGGGAATTTGATAAGAGCATACGCGTTTGGAACTACATGACAGACGATGTGGAAATGATCAAATTGTATCAGGAGGATATTCACTGTCTATCTCTGCATCCCACAGGTTTGTGCAGTTTACAGCCTTACCTAGCGCGTGGTCATTATTGCAAAAACACGCCATACAACGGGGGTTTTACCCATAATGTTCAGCAGTGGACGTGCTGATGAAGTTGATTGTTGATACTTTTTGTTTTTACATGACCCCTTTCAGAACTTAAACACGTTAAGAAGATAATTCAAATTTTTATTTTTCTAAGTATAGGTATACCTAAGTATACAAATATATAGAGTCAGTCAGCGTAGATATAGCAAGAAATTAGGTCGTGTTTCGTGTACACATTTGCAAACTGTTTAGGTAGTTATTTGCTGTCAAAGCTGCCGCACCATACGGGTGAAACGTCAATACAAACAATGCGCGTCAATGACCTAATTACCTCTTGCTCTTTGACCGTCCTTAGCTTCTGCCCGCGACTTTACTTGTCAAGAAAAGTTGCTTAACTTAAGTATACGAGACACTGTTATTTTATTTGCGTCGATTTAAAAGCACTTAAAAGTACTTAGAAATCGAAACAAAAACGATGAAATAATTATTGGGTTTTGTGTGGCGCCAACGCAGAATCAAAATGACGCGCAAGGCGGGTAGATATAAAACAATATAAAAATCCTCCAAAAGAACGATGTTACTAACAGATTATTTTATCTATATTTCAGGTCTCTTCTGCATAGTGGGATTTTCAGATAAACTTCGTTTCATGGTAGTCCTGATAGATGATTACGAAGTCATGAGGGAGTTTCCCATCAGGAACTGCAAGCAAGCCAAGTTCAGCACTAATGGGCATCTGTTTGCTGCTGTTAACGGTCAAGTTATTCAGGTGTTCTCGTCGACGTCGTTTCAAAACGTTTACAATTTAAAAGGGCATAACGGTTTGGTAAGAGTAAATCTTTTCTCTTTAGATATAGTTTTGTAGTTTGGTAATGAAATGAATGTTTGTTTTCTATGTAGGTATAAAGAAGTGTTTTTACCATCCACCTGCCAAGCGCAGGCCCGGATTAAGGGATGCAGGACCCCTAGGCACTTGGTATTTGAGGGCCCCCCTACCCGACAAAATTTCTTTATGCACCAAGCGCCCCCACCTCCCCCGAGCCGATCAAGTACCTACTATTAGTATGAATAATCAGAATAATCATTATATTATAGACAGGGCCGTAGAAATACTATTCTGGAGGGGGGGGGGGTCGAGCCTTAGACCCGCCCGAGACAATATGCAACATCTTCATATATGTACTAATGCTAGTTATGATAGTACCCGGAGTGGTTTTCAATTAAGCACTTTAACCATGAGTAACGGCGAGTGGAGCAAGCTGCGAATTTTTTCTCATTTATCCGATTTTATCCGATGTTTTGTAAAAAGTATAGTAGTAGTAGTAGTTAAGGGGTATAACAATTCATATTATCTATTTATAAGTATGAAAACATAAATAACAGCCAGTGGAACGAGCCTTGACATATTGTAGTTTTTGCGGCCATTGGAAATGGTTGAGAAATGAGTACAATATAAATGTCGTCGAGTAGAGTGTGACACATTTTTTTTAAATTTGTTAGGCATGCTATGAATAGACAAGAAACGAAAGCTCTTAGCTTTCCTTTCTTGTTTTGACAATTTGAGATTAAAAAAATAACTCCTACTACAGAAAGAATGGCGAGCGAAGCGAACCGCCAATTTTTGACTTATTTTCGGCAGGCTGATAAAAATGACAAAAAGACTACAGAATTAACGGCGAGCGAAGCGAGCCGCAATTTTTTTAGCGACTTTTCGGATGTTCTGTAACCTAGAATCAAGAGTGACAAAAGATTATTATTAGCAAACCCTGAAACTTTTAGAGCCCTTGCGGTAGTAATTTTAGAGTTTGGTGAAGTAAGCAAGGTAAAAAGACAAAACATGTTTTTTTTATTACTTTTTCGGATGGTCTCGTGGTAGGTCGGTAGGTAGGTATAGGTAATAAAACAGTGAGCGGAATGAGCGCCGATATTTTGTTGTGTTTGCGGCCGCTGAAAATGGTTGAGATATTGTAACATTTTCGCAAGGTTGTTAAAAAGCTTAGAATAATTGAGAATTAACGGCGAGCGGAGCGAGCCGCGAAATTTTTTGTTACATTTTCAGTCGTTACCAAATAGTTTAGAAAAGTATGTTATAAATAAAGACATAACAGTAAACGGAGGGAGCAATTCAATTAGGTACGGAAAAACAAGAAACTAGGTCTATTGATTTACAAAATTAAAAGTAATGTCGTGATCTGCCTGCCTAGCTGGAATCGGCCGTAAATGAATGCGATGCGTGCACCCAGCGCATTTACATAAAATGTTGAGACGAATTTTGACGAAAAAAAGTTCGAGTTTTCAAGAGAGAATAATTTAAAGAAATATTTAAGTGCGACGTGCTTACATACAATACAATGTATGTAGATACACAATAGGAATCGTATGGCACGGAGTGCCAAACTGAACACATAGTACCTACGTCGTTTCTTGCCTACCTTTTATTATTTGGAAAAATAAATGTTAATTTTTTGGGCAAGCCTGACTTTAGGGGTATGAATGTTCCGCCATGAGGGCCCCTAGGCTTGCCGGGCCCCTAGGCCCGGGCCTTGTGGGCCTAGGGGCTAATCCGGGCCTGGCCAAGCGCAAGATTATGGCTAAAACTCTACTTGTTCGTAACAAGTAGAGTTCCTACCTAGGGGTTTAGCAAATGAGTGTGGATGAGGATGGTTTATTATTAGTCTCGCAAACGACATCTTGAAAAAATATCTCTGAATTTTAGATCACTTGTCTTGCGTGGGCAGCTAACGATCTGACATTAGTGTCATGTGGTACAGAGGGCGCTGTTTACGAATGGAGCATGTCAACCGGCCAAAGAGTCGGCGAAGTTATCCTCAAAACCAATCAGTTCAAGGCTTGTGCCGTCATCGGGTATTACACTTTGATTGTATTGTATTCAATGACCTCTTGAACTTTCCTAATGAAAATTTATCCTTTTTAACATTCCAGTAACGGGAAAACTACATTCGCCGTTGGAACAGATGGGGAAGTGAAGGAAATAGGATCCAACACAATACGTAAAAATCTCAATGTGCTTGGAGTTCCATTAGATACCATAATTCTGTCTCGCTCAGACATGATGCTTTTCATAACTGGTGGAACGGGAGGCGTGACAGCCGTTCAGTTGCCGTTTGTCGATAAGCTTATAATGAATGAATACCACATGCATAATGAGAAGATTTCTTGCATCTGTCTCGCGTACGACGACCAAGTGTTGGTTTCTGTGGCAGAGGATGCTTCCATTTGCCTGTGGCGTTTGACGAACGCTGATGGCAGAGCAATAGCTTTAGACAAAGACTTTGCGTATTCGAAAGAGATATTGATCAGTAAGAAGGATCTGCAGGAGAAAATAAACAGTATCAACGTAAGTGGACCTATTGTAGTACCCTCTCGTAAAAAGTAAATCGGAGTGTCTCATTCCTTTTCGCTCAATTTCTGGTCTTATGCTAGTGACATATGAGTTTGTTTTGCACGATAACCAATCAGAAACTTCGATTTTCCTTTTCCGAGTTAGGCTTGGCTGTTTAGACAGTAGTTGTTCAGAAGCGTCACCTAACTGACGCTAATGGAGTGTATTATGCCTACGTCACTTTCAATAGTCGTTGCCTGGTCGGCCTTGAACGATTGCCTCTCAAATATTTTACAGCCAGTCAATTATGGATAGTTAAACCTAAACGACAAATAAGTACCTATTCATACAAAGAAAAATTTATTTGATAAATAATTAAGTATCTAAACAGCATACGTAATCTTATCAATTTTGAACTTGAGACTATTTTTCTGTCTGAGTCACATTTTTGATTATAAATATGGAAATAGTTTTGAAAGATAACTGAAATGGCTAAAAGCCTAGCATATTAATTAATCTTCATTGAATAAAGATTTTGATTGAATAAAATTATACGGTATATACCAATAAAAGGCAAAGGTATCTTTTTCAATACAAGCTTCTGTCCGCGACTTCGCACGCGTTAATTTAGCATAAATTACGATCACTAGCCTTTTATGCCTACCTATGTCATTTTAGGCACAATTACATAAGTGCAAGATTTTAGCCTGACCCTTTTTTTTCGCACAAACCTTCGACTTTATAAGTGGGATAGACTTTGATTACTCATTGTTTTGTTATTATCATTATTAAACCACGGAGTTGGTGACTTGTAATACCGACAGGTTTTACTAAACTACATTAAACACCAGATCCTCGTAAAACTGGTCAATAATATTTAACGATCAAATAAGTACCTAATTACGTAATTTTTTTAAAGGGATTTTGTGCGTGGTAATCACCGTATGTATTACTAGCGACCCGCCCCACCTTTGCACGTATGCAATGCTGATACCAATACATAATCCTTCTTCTTTAATCACTCTTACTTACATCCATAAAAAAACCGCATCAAAATCTGTTGCGTAGTTTTAAAGATCTAAGTATATTACATAGGGACAGACAGACAGCGGGAAGCGACTTTGTATACCTAGGTACACATTGTCTTTAGACACATCATCAGACTTTAATAGTCCACAGCTGGACAGGCCTCATAATGAGCGCCATAGAGGGCATTATTTATCAGTTGGGGGTTATTGCCCATAATCCCCAATAATGTTTTATACTATGCAGTTATTAATAGTAACAAATTTTTGACAGTTGCTGAGTACACGCATGAGTGAGTTGGAAACGGAGCACACGTATCAACTGCGGCAAGCTGAGGCTACACAAGCTGAGAAGCTGAGGGAGGTGCATGAAGGATACTGCGCGGCTATCGAAGAACTCAAGGAGAAAAATGAGGTAAATCCAGCATTATTAATGTTATGGGTTAGCTAGTAACCTTGTTGTAAGACGACAACTTTTTTGACACTAACTCACTAATCATCTCTACCTACAAGTGGTTATGTGACGCTCTTGCTAAGGAGGGGTGTTTTTGATTATGTACTTACCCGACGAAATTGTAGGGGATCCAAGTTGAAGAGACTAACTTGACATCGCCGACTGTATGTTAGCTCCAGAGGTATCTAAGCGTTCAGCTTAACCAAAAATATAGTTCTTCAATTAGTTCCATACTTTTAAAATAAAATAAATAACCCCTGAGGACACCAGCCTCATGAGAGTCTGGGCAACACGGGTTACAGACTTATTAAAACTGAAACATCAATATTATTATTATTTTTTTGTAAAATTTAATATTATTGTTATTTTTATAACTACGTACCATACATAGCCATTGTAAATGTTAAGTGATATGTTATAATGTAATGTGTACAATGTGAAAATAAGCTTGTTTACGCAACTATTTAAAAATGTATATATAGGGTATTTAAAAAATGGAAACTTTTAGCTCATGACACATAGATCTTTTTGACGCTGATTGTACATTGCCATAGCTAGCAAGAACTTAGAATTGCGACGGTAAAGCCTTGAAATATGTCATCACATCACACATGGAAGCAAAGTTGAAGAAAGATTTCATGAAGGTTTTCAATACAATGACTAACTATTGGCTAAGTGTTATTTAAATACCTAAACAAAATAGAAAATCGTTTATTTTGCGCATGTACATAGGTATAATAAGTTGGGTAGGTACATGCTGTGTGAATTGTCCAGCATTATTTATTATTTTTATGTTGCCGAGGGCTGGCTACAGGGCGCTCATTAGGGTAGGCCATTGTCCAGCAGCAGTGGACTATCATGAATGATGATGATCTGTATGAATGGAAGTATAACCCTGTTTTTTTTAAATGCAGGGTATGGAGAACGAGCATACTCACGAAATAGGGATGATACAGCAAGACATACAGAAGCTACGGTCAGGACACGAGAGGACTCTGCAGGCGCTGGAAGCAGACTTCAATGTCAGACTCATTAGCGAGTATGACAGATACCAGGTAAGGGAATGTTTGTTAATAAAATTAGCAAAATATAGTATGAAAAATTATTTAATTTTATTTTGATAACCGATCATGTTCTGTGATAGTCTTTCGTAAATTTCAAAGTTTATGAACGAAACAGACACTGGCAGAGTCGTCATAAATTTAGAAGTTGAAGTTTGTTAAACTACGGAACGGAACTTACTGATTTGTAGGTAGGTTTTAGTAAAGAAGTACCTATTTATATATAACGAATGGTACCTACGCCAACTTTGCATTGTTTTGATGTGTTGGTGACATAAAATAATATCTAATACACTACACTATAATAATTATAAATGCGAAAGTTTGTATGGATGTTTGTTATCTATTTACGCCTTTATAACTGAATCGATTGGGCTGACGCTATAGAGCTAAAAGCCTGGAATCAAATACATTCTGCTTTTCTATTTTACTACTTTTATCATATAAATCGGTTTCCATGAGATATAAATAACTTTTTATGAATCTAAACGTTTAAATAGAAACAAGGCGTGGGAAGCCGCGGCCCGAAACTAGTACCTATCTAATAAAGTCATTTCATGAAGTAACCACGTGTGTATTTACGTAAAGGTCAAGGCACATTGAAATGGAACCGAAGGAAATTCCTTAGCATAGTACGTAAAAAAATATTGTTTTAGTAAAAGATCACCTTGTTAATGATCAATCGTCTCCAATGTTTTAACGAAACTACTTATTTACATAGAATTCATAAAAGGAATCTTTTAGAATTTTATGTAAATAAGAAAATAAAGCCGCCGGCCGATTTCGGTTATATTAAATAAGTACTTACTGGTTTAACTATGTATGTTATATGTATCTACATAATTCATGTAAAGGTATACAATGTACGGAATTTTTTGTCCACACGCATGCTAACTATTATTCTAACAACAGCAACCCAAGTGTCTGGTGTTTTCGAACAATTATCAAGCTGATGTAATGTTTTAGAGCCTTGAAGATAAAACCGCGAGGATGAGGGCCGATTACGAGCTAAGGCTGGATAATTTAGCGGAAAGCAAACGCACCGCCCTCAGGGAAATGAACGAGATGTTTGAAGCTAAGCTGGAAGAAAAGGATCTTCAGCTGCAAGAAGTATGTTAGTTAGTTGTTAAGCTTGGTGTGCCTGTGGGTTTAGCCAACAAGCAAAGTTCTCACCCTGGTCCCTCCACGCATGCCGGTCCTGAGCCAGATTGACCCTGGCATTGTAGTAGGTGTTCAGTGCGTCACGCCATTGCTTCCTCGGTCTGCTGTGACGTATATTGTTTTTAACATCGACCTCTATGGCGGGGTGGACGAAGGTCCGCTTGCGATGCATGGTTGCGGGTTCGATACCCGCCTCGGGACAATTGTTTGTCCGATCTGCAGATAGTTCAGTGTGGTTTTCTATATATTATCTAAAACTATCTATGTAATATTATTGTCTTAGGTATATCAGTTATCTAGTACCCATAACCCAGCTCTTACTAGTATTTTGTTATCTGTGGCTTGGGTCTAGATAACGCTGTGTGAATTGTCCAGCATTATTTATTTGTTTATTGTAACTTTCTTAATTTTCTTACTATATAAGTATGTTTGGTTTAAGATTTAATGTAGAGGTTTTTAGTGTAACCTTTTTACTGTTGCAAGAACTATCTGATTTTCGTGCTAATAAATACACATTCTATTCTATTCTATCTTCTAGTTACAAGAACAAGCGGACTTGGAAAGAAGAGAGCACGAGACTATAAAGGCATCCATAGAAGAAGATGCAGATAGAGAGATAATAGAGATCAGGACGGGCTACGAGGCACAGCTTAAAGAGGAGAAGGACGCTAATGTGCGACTGAAAGGGGAGACTGGGCTGATGAAGAAAAAACTCATCAGCGCCCATAAAGACATAGATGAGTTCAAACATCAAGTGGCACAACTGAAAGGTGAGCTGTATACTGGACAAATACTTACTATCCTTTTTAAAAACATTTATTAAGGGTTTGTTCAAATATTTGAACATGCCACCCTCCTTACTTATATTATAAAAAATATAAATGCGAAAGAAACTCTGCCTGACCGTCTTTTACTCCTAGACTACTGAACCGAATTTGATGAAATTTGGCAGATGTTGTCTAGACCGGGGGCACATACGAGTAGGATTTTTTTTATACCTGTATCATGTTCCCGTGGGATAGTACAGGGACCCGCGATCTAACAGAATCATATTTTTTTTATAAATTATATTTTATAAGAAAATTGATAACGTTAAGACCAATCAAAAATACTATTCGAACCATTTTCGACTAATATGCGGACGAATTTGCGGGCGAAAGCTAGTAAAAGAGGAAAGATTATTATTTATTAGCGCAGATTAGCGCAGGCTACTCTACGTTCTTCTATTCACCATTTGTGGCATGGGCACACAATGTGTTAATGAAATTGTTGGGTCAATTGACAATGATTTATACCTTGCTATTGAACTTTTACCGATTGATTTATTCTTTTAGTTGATGGCGAGCTATTTTCTTTCTATTTAATTAGTGTCGTAGCCAACATAGTCAGCCGTGCGTTTAGCGAAACGGAAAGCAATTGATTTAATTTTTATATTAACTTTCAGCTGAACACAAGCAGTTCCAGAAAGTGATATCAACATTGGAAAGAGATGTGGCCGATTTAAAGAAGGAAATATCAGAAAGGGACGGCACGATCCAGGAGAAAGAGAAGCGAATATACGAACTGAAAAGAAAGAAGCAAGAATTGGAAAAGTACAAGTTCGTTTTGAACTTTAAGATAACAGAGTTGAAGAATCAGGTGAGTTTAGTTAATGCCTTTTGATCTAAGATGCTTAATAACAATAGCTTTGGAACACATGGGTGCGAAAAGCACAGAACAGAAGAACAGAGGCCGGCAAGAGTTGAAGTAGTAGGCCCAACTGATGATGAAGACAAATTGGGCTATGTGTTCATTCATTGAATGACACCCCTCACACATTTGTGCCTGTATGGGTGCGAAAGGCACAGAACAGAGGCTGACAAGAATTGAAGTTTCGACTATACCCAGCAGATAGATATTAGGGCTCTTATGATGATGAAGACAAACTGGGCTGTGTTCATTCATTGAATGACACCCCCTCACACACTTGTTCACTGTATATCCTGTACATCACATGGCTAGTCTTCTTACGGAGATTAGCTAGTAGACAGAGGGTGCAGAAATGATTTATTGATTGCGATTTAAAAGAAATGAACATTTTACGTGTTTTATACATACGTACAGAAGTAACTATAAGTACCGAAGTAAACTTTAACGTGTTTTAACGTATAAAAGGGATATGATGACTAAGATGATATTGCGTTTAGATTGAACCAAAAGAAACGATGATCCGTGAGTTGAAACATCAGATTAACGATATGGAAAACGAGGAACTGAAGTTGTTGAATGTCAAACATGAACTTGGTACGGTTAATCAGAGGGTAGATTTCGATTTCTGAGTTTGATGAATAAGTAGTTTCATTAGTAGGTACACTTTATTAATTTATTTCACGCATTTCATATAATTTTCTTCCAGTTTATTAGTTGGTGACACGACACGGCACATGCAAAAAATGCTGTATTTTACTTTGCCTCTAGAGATTAGCGTTTTTGATGCGTAATGAAGAAAATAGTTACAGCTGTATTAACACGTTCTATGAATTCGACAGATCGATCCGTTAGATCGCGATATAAAAGCGAAAAAAGTTCGCATTCTCGAGTTGGAAGTATCGCTGGAGAGCCTTCTAAAACAAAGAGCGTTCCGCGGTAATTTTCACATTCAGTTGTAATTTTTTTCCTCATGTTAGTACATAGATTCATCTGTAAATAACTCAACTCAGTACCTAGATATAGTCAGGCAATTCAAAGGATTAAAAATAGAACACATCTTATTTTCTTGTTGTTGATTAAGTAGATTAGTCATTAGCCCGTTTTTATTTCGATGATTGACTTTAAATTTATACTCACTGCATGTCTACCTAGACTAGATTATACCTACATATCATAAAATACATACAGATCGATCACTATAGATTATTATGCACCGATGGCACAAAGCAGTGTCTCAAGCCTCGGGCTTCATTGAATCTCTAACGCAACTCAGGACTCTAGAATTACTTGACCGAAGCCAGGCAGTTACTGAATGCGAGAGTGATTTAATCACGCCCAAGACGAAGACAGCTTTGTGCACTAGGAGCATTCTGCGAGTAAATATCGAAGAGTTTGGTTACCTACGTGTTTTACAGCATTCGTTTTTATTCCGCCGTCTGTACAGAGGTTATAATTTCAAAGAGGATCCCTTGGTACCTACTGATTTTCTTGGTAAAAAAAAAACTCATTATTTTGATTTCCCATTATTCAATCATGTTATTCACTTAGTATTGTTCATTATTCCCAAGAAAGTAATAAGTTTAAATTTGGAACCTTAAAATATGTATAGAAATGTTGACCAAGGGGATTCAAACTAAGAGATTCGATTTCTTTGAATTTCGTAAAACATTGAGTTTTGATTAATAATAAGTAGACACCTAACTTTTTGGCAGAACTCAAAATCACTCAGCTGAACGAAAAATTACAATCAGCTAAGAAAGACTATTCAACTGAGTCCGAAAAGAATCTGATGCTGAAAAATACTTTGAAGAAAATCAAAATAGACCTGCACAACATGACTGGCAACTTCCAAGATCCTATGAAACTAAAGCTGAATGTAAAGGTGAGATATTGTGAAATAAATAGTTAATTTAAAAGTATTATTGCGTTGATGTATTTTAATTAAATACTACTACCGTGCCATCGCAGTACGATGTTAGGGAACCATCGTAAAGATCCGCAAATAACTTTTTCACAAAATCCTCTTTCTTAATTAAGCAAAAAGCCACCATGACACCGTCACTCATTCAATTATTACCCGCACTGGATTCGGAGACTAACCTAATGAAACGAAAACAAACTAAAAAAGTTCTCGTCAGCACGATATCTCGTACAGTTTTACTAGCGACATCTAGTTAGAAAATCGGGAACAATTTTCTTACAATTGTAAATAAAATTCGTTGCTATAAATTGTACTGTAGTATTTTATCCATCTCTCCCCAGAGCCTATTCCACAAGTACATAGAAGACATAGACTTCGTGCGCAGTCGCGTGGCTGAGGACGAAGCCATCCGCGAGTTCAACCGGCAGAGAGACCACCTGGAGAAGCAGCTGGCCGCGCTCAAAGCACAGCTGGCTAAGGCGCTGGGCGGCTCCAAGAACGATATCAGCAAGATTATGGACGTAAGCTATGGCTGATCAGAATGTTCAGGTTATATAGGTACTAGCGGCCCGCCCCGGCTTCGCACGGGTATTAAACAAAAATTTCAGAAATTATACACACTAAAACGATGGGTTTCACAGTTTTCATACGGATCTTTACTTTTTTTAACAGCATTGGGGTTTTTGACATTGACTCGACATTCCAAAACTGACACTGGCCGTAGAGAAAAAGCAAGCACCGTGCGCTATACAACCTCTTTTTGTATTCTGACGCGCCATAATAGAAAAAGAGGTTGAATATACAGCCCACGGTTCAATTATTGAATTTTGCATGCGGATCCCTAACTTTTTTGAAAATATTATATAGCCTATGTTCATCACGGAAAATTAAGGATTCTAATGGTGAAAGAATTTTTTAACTCGGTCCAGTAGTTTCGGAGCCTATTCAATTCAAACAAACAAACAAACAAACAAACAAACAAACAAACAAACATACAAACAAACAAACAATCAAATCTTTCCTCTTTATAATATTAGTATAGATTATTTGTAATTTGAGCATAGTTTCACCACTGTTTGTTAATATTTGTAATAGAATGGTATTTTATTAGGTTTCTGCCTAGAGATTTTCCTGACGTAGTTGGTCTATGGAAAATATATATACTATATTTCACTATTTTTATGCATTCTCGAGTAGAATCACTAATAAAGCTATAATTATCATAAAATAGCGGTCCGCCCCGGCTTCGCACGGGTATTTAACAAAAATTTAAGTTTACATACGGAACCCAAACTTTTTTGTAAACATTCTATAGCCTATGTTCATCACAGAAAATTTAGGATTCTAATGGTGAAATAATTTATCAAATCGGTCCAGTAGTTACGGGGCCTATTCAATTCAAACATATATAGATAAAATTTGTAGTTTTTAAGATGAATATCAGTTTTGTTTGGAATCGTTTGGTTTTTTGAGGGAAAATTAAGGTAGGTAAGTAGTATAGAGCGCACAGACTAATAATATATTTGAGAAACTCACAGTGAAAAAATGCTTGCGCAAACTAAGTAATAATTAAAACGGGGCGACAGTCCATTGAACCTGTAAATCAAGAAACGGTTTTGATTTGTTTTACTTAAAATCCGTGAAGTCTAGTATCTTAATTAGGAAACAAACGATGTTTAATGCAATGGAGTAGGATTAAGTAAGTTAATTATTAGCAAGTTACCCAACAGAAGAAATGTTACGCAAGCTGCTCGAATTTATTAAAGGATGCTTTATATTAACAGGAGTATGGTCTAAATTCGCGAATCTAACGAAGTTTCGGGAACCTTTCTTTGTAATAATAATTAATAATGCTGGACGTGGACAATTCACACAGCATTATCTAGCCCCAAGCTAAGCAGAGCTTGTGTTATTGATACTAGTTATCTGATATACATAATAATATACGAGTAGGTACTTAAATAGATATGTATAATATATATGTATAATAAAAATTATCTATATCATACCCTGAACAAATAATTGCTGATCGTACAAATATTTGTCCCGAAGCGGGAATCGAATCCGCAACCTCCTTCGTCGCCTTCGACGACCTTCGCCCACCGCGCCACAGAGATCGTCAATAATCAATAATGTCAACAATGATATTTCCACAGGAGAACTGCACTCTCCTAGGGGAGATAAACAAGTTGCGCATCGAACTAAAGTCCACGCGGTCTAGATGCTTCCAAATGGAGTCTATCCTAGGACTCTCCGCGAGGTACATTCCGCCGGCGACTGCCCGCGCTAAGCTGAAGCACGTTACCGAAGATCGTGAGAAACTGGAAGAAAAGTTCAAAACTAAGATCGGGGTGAGAAAATTATTCATTCTTCTATGTAGAGTATTTTTAAAAAAGTTAGGAATCCGCATGAAAAATTAAATTTTTGTTTAATACACGTGCTCCGCTTGTACCTATGATACAAAATGGAGCCCTATCTCTTTAACTGGGTGGATTACACATTTTAGCAGATCTCTCTGGTAAAAGAGCACCCATATAATCACCACATATAAACTGCGTCGGTACTATAAGAATAAGATGGAAAATGACTTCATGCTGTTCTGGTCAGTTCCAATCCTATCTTAGCGGGACAGCATCAGAGAACTATTCTCGATCGCATTGTTCGAGTACGCTCAAATATAAGGTTCTATTTTCTAAGTTCTACAAGTCAGTAAAATATTGCAGATCATAAGTATTGCGATTGTGAATCCATTTGCACCCATGCTAAATCAAAAATGGAATCAATTGATAATAAAAAAATAATATCGGACAAATTCATACAGCATCGACATACCTACATTAGCCCCAAGTTTAGCAGAGCTTGTGTTATGGGTACTTGATAGCTGGTATACCTACTACATAGATAAAAAATTAGACAATTATTTAATTATAAATAGTTGTCTTTTTGAAGGCTATTTTAATTTTAGTAATTATGTTTATTTTTTTTTATTCTTTATTGTTTTTGGGACTTTGAGTCATTGTTATGACTATGTCAGTCCCGTATGTCAGTAATTATGTTAATTTTAGTAACTATCTCCATGTCAACTCCAAACGACATTAAATTCAACTTTGTACAGCATAGGTTCGTAGCAACCCGAGTTGTCCCGAGGCGAAAATCGAACCTTCACCCACCGCACCGCAGAGGTCGTCTAAAAACTAATTGATCAGATTTTATAATTATTAAAATTGTTATTATTATTCCGAATCATAACCCCATAATATTCTCATCCCTTATCTTACTTACAGGAAAGAGACGAAATGATCTACGCACTCAAAGATGAAAACCAACGCCTGCTGGGGAAAGTGCGTTGCATCGAAGAAGCGGAGAATCAACCGTCATCTTCCGAACCGGATGATTAATAAATCAGTTATTTAATAATTTTACTATAATAATGAATACTCTGTAATTTACTAAGGCACGTGTTCTCTAGAGGATAATCGGGCAGTTTTATTTTAATTGTCATTTCAACAGTAGTTTTCATTAAAAAGCGGTTTTCGATTTAAATTTTTTTTAAGAAAAAAAGTTAGTTCCAAATAAATTCTCTATCGGTGGCAGGGCGGAAATTACAAATTAGGGTATATTAATGTCAAACGAAAGGAAAATAAAACTAACAAATATAGATGCAAAATTGGCAACCCTGACTAGAAGCTTGAAAAAGTTAGGTTTCCTCTCATTTGACGTTGACATACACTCATTTTGAGTTGACGCCCTGCCACCTTTCGAGATATTTGGAACTTTTTTGTTTTTTTTTAATGCAAATCGAAACCGCTCTTTATATCAAAGTTAACCAACTATGATATTATGATATTATAGTTGGTTAACTTTGATATAAAGAGCGTATGATATTACTTATCGATTATTTTTTATGAACACCAGCCTTATCTTTAATGTACACCTAGTTTCAATTTTAAATAAATCGTAATATACATATGTATATTATATTTTTCTTATTCCTACCTTTATTAACTGAAGGGCCTCTGGTTTAGTTTGCACATGAATATGGCAGAATTAAAGGGCGATCCCCACATCTTAAAATAAATAATGCTGGACCATCCACACAGCATCATCTAGCCCAAGTTAAGCTAAGCTTGTGTTATGGGTTGACTAGGTGACTGATATACTTAATACAATATATTACATAGATATTTTTTTATTATACTTACATACTTTTTTCATGTTACTAAACATTACTTTCTGGATGGTAAATAAAAGCTTTACATTGGAATAATTTTAAATAAAATAAGTTTTTTTAGGAAAACGTATAATTAAAACTTAAATGCCTCTTTAGTAAATGGAAATATGAATTGCATTAGGTCATAATAAATTAATTAATATTACAAACTATAACATGCGATATCTTAAAATAGGATAGATTTGCTACTATCCCCCCATACATCTCATTCCCAATAAAAAACCATATCCCAGTAGAATAAATGCCTACATCAAATCAATTCCTTTAGTAGCTAAGATTGCTATTCCATTGAGTAAATAAAAAAATATAATTACCTACTCATAATACAAAATATACAGAATATCTGAGAACAGAAAACAAAACAGTTTAATCGACATATCTATGAAGTATTTTGTTTTTTATAATATATTGTGTGCCTTTTGAGCTGTTTAATTAAACAATATGACCAAATAATATGACCAGCTATTGGCTAGTTTTTAAAAATTGAAATCCTTAGATTCAAAAGCGACCTTTATACCTAAATACGTGTCATGTGATACTTATAAATTGATAATGCGTTATCATTATCAACGAAGATCTTGATAAAAGAAGCTGACGCACCCTGACGCACCTTCCCGTACCGATAAGAGTACGAGCTTACAGAATGAATGGTATAATAGCTTTACGTCCCTTGGGGTAGTTGGAGAATTCTTTCTTGTAGTTGCGGTGTTTCCCGATCGCCCACACTGCCATCTGGTAGAAACCGGCAGCAGCGAAGATGCCCGCTGTAATTATGAAAAAAAAAATTAATGAATGAATGAATGAACACTTTATTGACATTTTTGCTATAAATAAACAGTTACATAATCTTATATATAAATTAAACTAGCAGCCCGCCCCGGCTTCGCACGGGTATTTTAAAGAATTTTAAGTTCTTACACACACACACGTTAGATAAGGTACTTTATTATTGAAGTTTTCATAAGGATCACTAACTTTAAAAATATTCTATAGCCCATCTATAGCCTATGATTATCATTCTAATGATGATTTTTTTTCCAAAAAGGTCTAGTAGTTTCAGAACCTATTCAATTCAAACCACAAACAAACAATAAAATCTTTCCTTTTTAAAATTGTACCTTTACCTCCTTTACTTATATATAAAGACTTTTCTCTCGCACCGCTATATCGCCTACATCGCATGGTTCCAATCTTGAAGTTTTTATATTTTTTGACATTGAGTTTCCTCTCGCACCCCAGTAACGAATTGTGATGTCTATGACAATCCATAACTGACACTGGCGGAGTCGTCGTAGCAAAAGCGGTGCCATAAAAAAAGAAGTTGAAGTTGAGTCACAGCCAAGTCACAGAAAGCGAGCAGCGCAAAAAAAGAAAAAAAAAAGAAGTTGATGTATAGCGCTATGGTTTTATTATTGAAGTTATTATACGGATCTCTAACTTTTTTGAAAATATTTTATAGCCTATGTTCATCACGGAAATTTTAGGATTCTTATGGTGGAAGAATTTTTCAAATTGGTCCAGTAGTTTCGGAGCCTATTCAATTCAAACAAACAAACATACAAACAATCAAATCTTTCCTCTTTATAATATTAGTATAGATAAAAAACGTACAATAGGCGGCCTTATTGCTTAAATCAATTTCTTCGAGCAATAAGGCCAGAAAGAAAACTTGTAAAGTTCCAGCCATTATCTTTTTAATGCTCGCGACACAGTTGTATAACTACTGCGTGCATTATCGTTTTCACAAAATATAATGTCCTTTGTACTCTGTTCCAATAAAGATTTTTTTATTTTTGTCTTCTTCCTTCTATTTACTCTGCCTATGACCATCAACTGCTAGTAATATTGCCTTCTCTCTCTTTTTCAATAGTCACTGTCTGTGGCACCCTCATCCACTCTACTTTTAGAGTATTTTGTTTGACTCTATACTAATAATAGGTCTTTACCTATGAAATTGCCGTTCTGACAATGACGAATTAAAGGCGATTGTGGAAGCTGATGCTACACAATCTACGGCTGAATTAGCAGCAGCTTTCGACGTTAGCGTCAAAACAATATTGGTCCATTTGCGTCAAATTGGCAAGGTAAAAAAGCTTGACAAATGGGTGCCCCACGAGCTCAATGATCGCCAGCGCGAAGTACGCGTCGAGACGTGCCTTGCACTGCTCAACAGACACACAAATGAAGGAATTTTGAACCGCATTGTTACCTGCGATGAAAAATGGATTCTGTTTGATAACCGCAAGCGCTCAGCAAGTTGGTTGGATCCTGGTTCAGCACCTAAACAATGCCCTAAACGAAAACTCACCCCTAGAAAAGTGATGGTCACTGTTTGGTGGTCTAGCGCCGGTGTGATTCATCACAGCTTCTTACCAAACGGGATGAGCATTACTGCAGATGTGTACTGTGAAGAACTGAACACAATGATGGAGAAGCTGGCACATCTCCAACCAGCATTGGTCAATCGCTCCTCTCCGCTGCTCCTGCACGACAACGCGCGACCTCATACTGCACAACAGACATCCAAGTTGCAAGAACTGGGGTTGGAAGCTCTCCATCATCCGCCCTACTCACCAGACCTTGCGCCTACAGACTACTACTTTTTCCAGAATTTGGATAACTTCTTGGCGGGAAAAAAATTCAATACCCGAGAGGCAGTACAAAATGCCTTTGAAGAATTTGTAGCCTCCCGTCCTGCTGATTTCTTTAAGAAGGGCATCAATAAACTGCATTGATTGCATGGGTGATTACTTCGATTAATACAAATAAAAAATACATAAAAAAAATTCTTTTAAATTTTTTCATACAAAACGACAATTTCATAATAGTAGGTTCCATTCGTCATACAGCTGAGTATTGACCGATGTTATGGGGCACACACAGTGTAACGCGTCACACAGACAGCGTTCTTGCGGCGTTATTTAAGAATAAAGAAGGAACTGGGAGCCAATTCTGAGTATCACGTGATATTTTATCGAGTGATACCCAATATCACAGGATAAAATATCAGGTGATAAGTATCGAGCCTTCGATATTATATCGGGTCCCGCCAAAAACTGCATTCTCGTGCACTCTGCGATATAACTAGTCATAGACAATTCGATTTCATTATTTCTTGTCATTACATATTTGAATGTCAACGTTACTTACTTTAGGAATGTCACTATCTGGCTTGTTTTTGTCAGTAATGCCAACTTAGCTGAATCTCGGAACTTTAGCAATATTTGTCAAAAATACTTGCAACTTGATTAATGTTAAATAATCGCTGCAACATTTTATTTGAAGCTCGCATAATATTAAATGTTATTTTTAAAAGATTTGGTACGGTTATAATCGATCGGGTCGGTCGGGATAGCCGTGCTCGGTGAACGAAACTAGCGAAAGTAATCTAGTCAGCAGGCAGCACCTTTAAACAGTTTCTGTTTACCTAAAGGTTTTTAGTTAGGTTCGGTTCGGGCGACCCATTTTATTGTACTCGTAAGGAAATTATAAAGGAAAAAAGTTCAAACTAAAAAGCAGAGACCAAAGAGAATAATCCACTACGCAGAGACTAAGGAAAGTGAGCGACAGAGAGCTAGGAATGTTCCTTTCTCACTCTTCGATAATGCGAACGAGTGCTCGGGACCACTCGTTGCTTATCGAGCAACTTATCGAAAAAAACCATCGACATTATGTCGAATTGCAGGTGTTGAGAATACGCTTGTTTGATTCGAAGCAATCACTCGACATTTTGACAGTTCTTGCCATATTTATCGAGTAGATATATTGCGAGAATTGCCTTCCTGAACTCCTAGCAATAGAGTTTTGACGTTTCACGCTTGCTGCAAATGGTGCAGTACCATTAAACACCGTAACATGGGTCTTTAGCGAAAAAAAAATATTTCCTGTTTATCCTCCATTTAAATTTGTCGGGGAATTAACGTATGCAAGTCAAAATCTTCAATGTCATTTACATTACTAGCACAATATTCAATCGGAATACCAGTTCAGAAAGTGATGAAACGAAATACCAGCGTTAATTTGTATAAATTAGCATAAGCACAGGTGATTATGCTAATAAATAACTTAGAATCAATAAATTCTTGCTCGTCATGACGGGCGAATCGATTAATGCAGGGTTTCGAAATATTAAACGTAGTTTGAGCAGGCCACAGACAAAGCCAATTTTCTTTGATTGAAAGCGATTTTGACACAATATGAAACCCTCGCAGCCTCGTTTTAAGTTATAATGTAATAAATGGGGGTTTTCTTCTTGCATGGAAAACAAGTCTTTGCCCGCGCCTTCGCACGCACTCTTTCTTCGGAAACGTTCAAAATTTGTTTGTTCATGGGAACTGATTAAGAAACATTCATCCATATTTTCGCTTTTTTATTATAAGTTTATTGCCTCATTAGGTGAAGAGTTCTCGTAGATAATTTTCAGATATCAGGTGGATATGTCTAACCATGTTAAATTCAAGAATACAGTACCAAACCATACAACGAATTTTAGTAAATCCAACATACCTGGAATGCATTTGGTCATGATCGTAAAGAACACCCACGATCCAAACTCATAGGTGTAATTGGGGCAGGAGACAAAGTTGAATAGCTGGGAGAAGGGGTTGCCATCGGGGACTGGAATTTTCCTCACTTTGGTGCCAGGAGGGCGAAGGTTCTTCAGCAAAATATGAATGCTTAAGTTGCCAAGCTCACAAAGCTAGAACAATAATAAATACAATCTTATTTCAAATAAGGATTGACAAGTTGTATGTACACTTCATTCTATTCTACTTTTCATAGGTAAGAGAAAAGCAAAATGGCTCAATAATATTATAAGTATGTAATTGTGAAGCCATTCTTTATTCTTTATTGCAGCATAAAATATACTTATTATAAATATTAAATTAGATGCATATTAGCAAAGACTCAGCCAGCAAACCTTATTGGGAGAGAAAGACAGAGTGTGAGTAGGTAAATGTGTATAAAGAGGTCTTACATAAAATGTTTAATGTTATCGTACTTCCTATTATATACAATACATAAAAACTATATAATATACCTATGTGGCTACAAAATATATGACATTGAATATATATAAATAAAAACATACAACAGAGTAATTAAGATAGATACTCACTATCTATCTTGCTGTCTGACTTTGGCTTTTGCTCAAAGAGATTACATTACATTTGCTCTTTGCTCAGCTGTGATAGGCATATGACTAAATAAATAATAACATTGTCTTCAAGTATTTGAAATACTGTTTTCCTTCCAATACCTTATTATGGCTAAACAGGCGATTGTAGATACAAAATGGAAAAAAAGAAACTGTTTTGCTTAATAATAAAAAGTTGCCCTATGCATGTTTTAATGTAAAAGGTGGCTAACCTTAACTTGTTTTTGTGGTTAAATTCATGTTTTTAAGGAAATAACCTTGACTTTTTCAATAAGCTGAGATGACTGAATTGTAGTTGGATTGTTTTTAGAGCCAATTTGTACACTACATTAAAGAAATATGATACTGCGGCGAGTCTCAATGAAAACTAGCCAGGTGCGCAGCACATATTATAGTGCACTAGTGCATACAATCACAGGTGCACTCTTTATTCTCTAACTCTCATTATCTGACTGGCTTGGCAAACCGACCTGACTGGGGAGAGGTTAGGCGCAATACCTACAACATGACACTTCAACACCAACTTTAATTAAGTTACTAATATTAATAAATAATACTGTAAGTATCAACAAGAAATCTTTATCAAGTATTAACCATGTGTAATTATATATTTTACAGAAACAATATGCCTATGCTTGAAAAACTTCAAGGAGCTTGGCTGGTTAGGTTAGGTTCGTCTGTTTAGGCAGGGGGATAATGCACAATACACTCCCATGTGAGATGTCAGTTCCCCCACTCAGAATAAGAATTAGATGCTTATGCTTACCACAAACCCTCCAAGTCCTACATAGAAGCAGAGATTGCACGGAGCTGTGTATAGAGGATGGTTGATGTGGTACGCCACATATAGGGTGAACAGCCAGTAGTATGAGCAGTTCTTGAACAGATTCCTCAGCGGCATTGTTCCATGGGAAAAACGGTGCACAAACAATGTCTCCAGGATACGCTTGATGTAGTGCACTGACCAACACACTGCAGCCACTCTGTAAGTTATTGTATATTTGAGCTTTCAGTTACAAGAAGTTCAATAAGTTTTGCATGTTACAAATTACAAATAGAATATTTAAAAAAAAAGGGAGTTGGGGCACTGATGTTATCTAGAATGTGCCTACGTTGGTGGAGAACAGTTTCTTCCCATAAGAATTTGACTAATTAATAATAATGAAACATTAACTTAACTATTATTATAAAAAGTAAGTAGGATAATGCACTGTATTTATTTTTAATGTGTAGTAATAGCACTTACGTAGCAACACCTTCAGGAGCTGAAGCTTGTTCTCCATACAGAACCCAAGGCCTCTGGTATACCCACAGATAAACAAACACTGGTCCAGCATACTCAGTCAGGAACACATTTTTCCATGAAATCTGAGGTCCAAGATCTTTCACATAAAGTTTACTACCATTTTCTAATTTCAGGGACTTCAGAGTCTCGTCGTCTTTCAATGTTTTTCCTTTAGCTTCTAACTTGATGGCTTGACGGTCTGGGTAAAGAGATTTTTTAACACCCTGATGAATCTTCTCTTTCACGTTTTCTATGGTCGAACTCTCTGTCACTCGGATCTTTCCTAAAGGCTTGGAGCCAGAAGTGCTCAAAATTTCAATCTGCAAATAGAAAGTAATAGAAATTATGGTTGATCAAAAACGCCACCGGGAAAAGGTAAGACACCAAAATACTCTGATTATTTTACCTCCATGGTCCAGAAGGAAGTGTTCTTATTGAATCCAAATGCACCGTGCCTTTTAACTTTATTCCTTTGAATTATATTTTATTTCATAAAATCTTACTTCACACTTCAATCGAATCGCTCGACTTTGGACTGGTGGACAGTGGACATGACATGACATGAACGTCATGAACATCATTACCAATCATGGACATCGCCGCCCGCCACCAAGTTAACAGTGTTGCCGGCAGTCAAAAAATATGAAAAAACTCCGAACCGATCGCAAATTATTATGATCCGAACTATGACAAAAATGCATACGATTTGTTTTTGTTAATAATTAATAAAACTGCAAAACCTGAAAATAGAACGATTAAGCACCTTAGACACTTTTTTGTAAAAGACAAAATTTTATAATGCTTGCGTGTGTTAGTTACCTACGCCTTCATGCTGGAAACGACGACCACTGTGGCGCAGTGGGCGAAGGTCCGCCTGCGACGCAGGAGGTTGCGGGTTCGAATCCCGCCTCGGGACAAATATTTGTACGATCTGCAGATATTTGTTCAGGGGTTCTGGTCGTTTTCTATGTATAGTAAAAATATCTACCTACCTATCTATTTAATAATATTGTATTATGTATATCAGTCATCCCATAGCACAAGCTCTGCTTAGCTTGGGGCTAGATGGCTAGATGATGCTGTGTGGATTGTCCAAGGCTGCACGATATTAATTTGGTATCAAAATACTTTTAATTCCAGAAATAATCAGTATTCCCGTGGGATGATCACATTCACTATGCTCGATGCAACTAAAAATATTGAAGTATTCATAGTGAAAAAAATATGATATGATGCCTAGCTCGTTGGCTCCATATATTTATTATCTCACTGCTTTCTAATTAGGTTTAAATACATTTTATAATGGACCGTTTTTGATGGTATTGACAAAAAAAACGGCAAGAAAGCTATGGTACGAGCAAGTTGATGCAGCATCACATTCATATCCTCGGAATAAATGCATCATCAGATCGATACCCTCGGTACTGAATCCGAGGGTATCGAACTCAGATACAATAATCTCGAATTCTGTAGTACATCAACAGATGCATACCCTTGGATCCATTGCATCATCATTAATCAGTTTCATAGCCTCGGATCCAGTTTAAGCTCAAGAACAAAGTGTATAATGTTCATTGCATCACATTTTTGCTTGCATGTATATTATTTCTTAAGTCAAGTATTTGTTTAGTTTGAACTAGGTACTTAAATGCACTCTGGAAGGGCATTGTAAAATTGAGTTAGAGAGCAGGATGGTCGATGATTTTAAATCTTCTGTGGGTACTATACTACAGTCAGTGCAAACAGGGCCGTAGCCAGAAATACTATTCGGGGGGGGTCGAGCCTTAGACCCGCCCGCAACAAAATGCAACATCTTCCTATACTTATGCTAGTTATGATAGTACCCGGAGTGGTTTTCAACCAAGCATTTTCCAAAAAAACCGATATAAAAATAACAACCATGTGTAACGGCGAGCGGAGCGAGCCGCGAATTTTTTGAGATTTTTTCGATGTTTTGTAAAAAAGTATGCAAAAGTATGACAATAGATTATGACAGCTAGCCCCGAATATTTCAAAAACTGTGGTGGTAATTTTGGAGACTGGTGTGGAAAGCAAACATTAAAAAAAAATTAGAGAAACAAAAATGACGAAAACAGAAATAACTTAGAGCGTTACATTTTCGTGTGACAAAAAAGTAAGTAGCAGTAGATAAGGGGTAGATTATTAACAGTTCATACTAACTATTTATTAGTATGAAAACATAAATAACAGCGAGTGGAACGAGCCTTGATATATAGTAGTTGTTGCGGCCATTGGAAATGGTTGAGAAATTAATACAATATAAATTTCGTCGAGTAGAGAGAGCCACATTTTTTTTTAATTGGTTTGGCATGCTATGCCTTGACAAGAAAGTAAAGCTAAGAAAAATTTGGTTTTATGAAGATTAACAAAATAACTCCTACTATTAGAATGAATGGCGAGCGAAGCGAGCCTCCAAATTTTTGACATATTTTCGGGAGGCTGGTAAAAATGACCAAAAGGATACAGAATAAGAACGTATAAAGAAAAAGAACGGCGAGCGGAGCGAGCCGCAATTTTTTTACGACTTTTCGGATGTTCTTTAAAATAGAATCAAGAGTGACAAAAGATTATGATTAGCAAACCCCGAAAATTTTAGAGGCTTTGCGGTGGTAATTTTTGAGTTTGGTGAAGAAAGCAAGGTAAAAAGGCAAAAAAATTTCGACTTATCATTTTTTCTACAAAAGAATTTTTTTGTTACTTTTTCGGATGGTTACGTGTTAGTATAATAAATATTATAACAGTGAGCGGAATGAGCGCCGATATTTTGTTGTGTTTTTGCCCTCTGAAAATGTTTGAGAAATTGTGACATTTTGGCAAGGCTGCTAAAAAGCTTAGAAGATTTGAGAATGAACGGCGAGCGGAGCGAGCCGCGAAATTTTTTGTGACATTTTCAGTGGTAAAGACCGAAAATATTTCACAAAAAATATCGCGGCTACAGATTGAACGGCGAGCGGAGCGAGCCGCAATTTTTTTTGTGACTTTTCGGATGTTCTGTAAAGTAGAATCAAGAGTGACAAAAGATTATAATTAGCAAACCCCGAAATTTTAGAAGAGCCGCGAAATTTTTTGTGACGTTTTCGGTCATTTTACCAAATAGTTTAGAAAAGTATGCTATAACTAAAGACATAACAGCAAACGGAGGCAGTAATTCAATAACGGAAAAACAAGAAAATAGGTCTACTGATTTACGAAATTAAAAGTAATGTCGTGATCTGCCTGGCTAGCTGGAATTGGGCGTAAATTAATGCGATGCGTGCACCTAGCTCTTTAATATAAAAAATAGAGACGAATAATGATGAAAAATTTTTTTCCAAGAGTGAATAACTTAAAAAAAATAAGGCTGATTGCTTACATATAATACAATGTATGTACACAATAGGAATCGCGTGGCACGGAGCGCGAGCGCGCCCCACCGACGACACAGAGCGCGCTGATGTCATTCGAAGACGAAATTAAACGAAAAATTTTTTGTGTTTTTATGAGAGAAAACCGTTTAAAGTGCTGCTTGCCACATACGTATCCGAGAAAGAAGAGAAGTTTGATTTTTAACGGTGCCTCAACATTTCGGGGGGGGTTTGAACCCCCAAACCCCCCCCCCCTCCCTACGGCCATGAGTGCAAACAAATGAGTTAAGTGATATTATAAAGTTTCGAAATCGTTTTCTTTCGAAAAGATTCGCAACGGTAGAGAAATATCCGAAACAGACCAAAAAGATCCACATCGCCGGGGTGGCAGCACTTGCTCTTGGCTGTCAGTAGTTGACCTCCTTCCTCTCTAAGCCTCAGAAAAACGATTGTAGGATCGTTTTTCTGAGCTTTATGCCAATCAGTTTCAGTGACGTTTGAATTTGACATCCATAATTTTTTAGGTGGTACGAGGGTGGTACTGTGAAATATACCTAGGTAAGTACATTTACACTAACAAATCCTCATTCCACCCTCATTCAGAAAAAAAAAGTCTTAAGGCAAACGTTTTAAATAAATAATGCTGGACAATCCACACAACATCATCTAGCCCCAAGCTAAGCAGAGCTTGTGTTATGGGCACTAGATGACTGATATATTTAATACAATATATCACATACATAGATATTTTTTATTATAAATAATGTCCAGAAAAAAAAAAAACTGCAGAATTAGTCCAGAGGCGGGAATCGAACCCGCAACCTGCTGCGTCGCAGGCGGACCTGAGCCCGCCGCGCCACAGAGGTCGTCGAATTATCACCATCTGATTTGGTGCTCGCTTCTCCGTAAGAACCTGCAGTAGGTTCTTTCTAAAAATAATGAAATAGCTTTATTATAATTGATTGGCGAATAAAATATTTTTCTTTTCAATTAGATCTACCTTTTTATTAATTTAATTCATAAAGGAACGCCACCGGCGTATTCATAAATCATTCTTAGATATTCAAACCTATTCATTTGTTCAGTTTTTTCATGTGTACATTTCAAGTTCTAGGCATGAATTAACTACAATGCGCTATAATATAGTATTATATATCTAGGTACTTATTATTTACGAGTAATATAAATTTTTTTTTCCTAAAAAAAAAATGATCTCATAATTTTATTTTATTCAATACATTCTTTTAAATTTTAAAACCTATAATTTTTTTTATTTTTAACAAGATATCTTGTGTCTAAAAGATATTATTAACACTAGATAAATGATTATTTTTTTTCTAGAAAGTTGCATGCATTAAGTTTAATTTATAACAGATCTAATGCATATGAATCTATTCATAACAGGGGGACTTCTAATAACAGGGGGATAGAACATTGTAGTAAAATATAATAAATTCCTGATTAACACCGTCATTCCACAATAAATTCATTATTTAGCATAAACCTAATTGCTTAAACAAACCAAAGCACTACATTTTATGGGAAAAAGAAAAAATATTATACAGCTTGGCAAAAAAGAGTAGAAAATAATGGGGGCGCCACCGTAGATTCGTATGGCAACCCGTAAAGTGCACCAAGCTAGTCTTGATACTTAGCTATAATTTCTATTACATGTTACATTTATGTCCACATAAATAGTTTATTAAAATCAGTAAATATTGTTTTATTGAGCAAGGACATCGAGTTCTCGATAAGTATAATAAGTAATAAAAATAAATAGTGAGTACCTACAATAATGTTTCCTCCAAATATGTTTTTCACCTTGTGTTAACAATATATTTTAGGAATTATACAAAGACGTATAGTAATATTATTCTTTTTTATTTTATATTAGTAAATCTTCCTCTAAATATTCTACCCCCTCCATATCCATGTCTTGGCTAGAGCTGGCCCCAAAATCAGGAGAGTCGTACTCAGATTCGGAAGTACTGCTGCTATCATCTTCGAGGTTTATGACTAATCGCTCTATTTCCTCATACATTGTTAATTCCCTCTCACAGTATTCCTTTTCTATTTTTATTACATGCTGGCATGAATTTTTCCAATCGTTCTCGGTTATAGCTTGGAATGCACGCTCAGCTGCTTCCTATAAAGATGAAACATTTAATTACACCTGTATCCAAATTAGAAGTCAATCAATGTATCGCACATATAAGACATACTGTACCTTTATATCAATTGAACCTACATTTTGGGCTGCAATTTTGTATAGTGTGTAGTGTAAAAAAATTGAACTTTTTGTCTGATCGCACATAAGTCAAAGTCATCTAACTCTTTTTTGGGACGACCTGTTCTATGTTTTCCAGGTGTACTAAATACCCCTTTATTTTGATTTCCTTCCAGCACGATTCTTCTTACAGTACTCAGTGATTTACCTGAATTGAAATAAAATACAGGTACTTAATTTCATACAAATAAATTGCATCAGTTTCTTCTTGTTGGTATCTAATTTTATTTGAGATAATAATTTACGGTGTTATTTATTACATAATTGCAGAATAAACCATCAATTAATCTAAGCGCGCTATAACAGCGTACCGGAGAACAAACATAAACATAACCTAGCTGTCCGATGTTATTGTTGAATATTCCACTTATTCGTATGATATTAATCGAATCCTGCTTTGGGGCCATCAAGTAACGTTTGATTCAACTAAAAATTATAAAACAAACTCTCACATACCTGTCATATCGGCGGTTCTTTGATAAACATTGTTGAGATCCGAAAGAATCGTTTTGGCCTCAAATTCCATCAGACATCGTCTGTATACCTTATAAATAACCTCCCTGGCAGCACTTCTAACAGTTTTATTCATTATTTTTCACTTTTGCGTATTTTAATCACCGTTTGATCGCTCCAAGATAAAAATCTGAGAATTCGTAATCTTTGCTTACATGAAACGTCATTATTTTGAGAATGTTGCCAATATACAAAAAAAATAGTTCCGTTTCAAGACATTTTTGCCAAGCTGTATGTATTGATATGGAACTATTGTCTCGCTTCATTCGCAATTATTTACGATTTGATGGTTGTACACTAACTTATAGTCTACCAACAAAAAAAACACACCACTGACTGTTGCTGTCATATTTTGTATGTTTGTTGTGTCGTCTGTATGTACATTTTCTGTGTGCGGACTGACTCCGAGACTCCGAGCGCGCTCGAGCGTAGGTTGTGAACGCAGGGCTGCGTTCATAACCTCAGGAGAAACGCTCGGTTGTTATTAACTAGAGCGTTCACAACCTCCGACGGTTGCAACTTTTTTCCGGTGTAATTCGATCGACGAAAAACACTCTGACATTGACAGCTGTCATATTTTCCGTTGTCATAGTTTGTTATCTACTTAAATATCAAGATTTCTACAGTAAATTTCAAAATTTTCAGTATTTATCAGTTATAGATCGTAGTTACAGTAAGTAGATACAATTTACCTCAAAGTAACCGCAAAACAAAAACAAAACAAACGAGCGTCCGGCAACTGTAACGTCAGTTTTGTCATGATAATGTCAACTTTGACGTTAAACAACCGACTCGTTCTGAACCTTTGGGTAAGTTAAAATTTACACCAAACAACCGCACCCTGAGCCTCTGAACTGAACGCACCCCAGCCCTGTGCGGTGTGCGTGCGTGTGTGTGTATGTAGTATCCCTATATAGTTTGTGGTGTGTATTCAACAAAATGGCGACGTAACTTCTTGACACTCGTCCTGAAATAATTTCGTGAAATAACATAATATTTGCAAGTGATATTGTTTAGTGACCGCTGCCTAGAATACTCTCTTATAATGCGCTCTGTTGTAGAAATTGGGGCAAGCGTTCCCGCTTTTCTTGGAAAACTGTGGAAATTAGTGAATGACTCTGAAACCAATAACTTGATATCATGGAGTCCTGTGAGTACCGAGTATACTTATTTGCGAGCTTTTTACCATTGTTTATTAAAATAATACCTTTTCCGCTCTCTCTAATGTTATAAATGTACACAATTATTGCAATGAATAATAAAAAAACCCACAAATTGATGCTTTAATAGTTGTAACTCTGAGACACTAATATAAATAAATAAATATAAGTCACGTTTTGTACCATGCGCTACATTAGGGCTACCACTACAGCTGTAAACTATTTAATTTTCGAGTTACTTATGAAAATAATCTTTTGTTTTGTAGTATTTACAAATACGCAGTTCTCTCACTGATTTTGAGTCCACTCTGAAATCAGCTGTTCTAGTGATGTAATGTCATCAGTTCATCACAATATCCCACAACAGACCGAAAATTTTACCTTTCTTTGGCTTCTCAAAGTATCTGTAGTGTGATTTCCAATTTAGGTACTTAGTTTAGTTGTAATCTGAATTGCATTTAATTAAATTTAAAAAAACTTTTCGTTAAGTGAATGTACATAACATCATGACTTGACCTACTTATAAAATTATTTCTTTTATTTTCTAGGGGGGGAAAACATTTGTTATAAAAAACCAAGCAGACTTTGCCAGGGAACTTCTCCCGCTATATTACAAACACAACAACATGGCCAGCTTTATCAGGCAGCTAAACATGTACGGATTTCACAAGATCACCTCCGTAGAGAATGGAGGCCTCAGATATGAGAAAGATGAGATTGAATTCTCACACCCCTGCTTTATGAAAGGTCATCCATACCTCTTAGAGCACATCAAGAGAAAAATTGCGAATCCAAAGTCTATTGTGGCTAGCAATGAAGGTGGAGATAAACTGGTAAAACTTGAACTCATGAATAAGGTGTTATCTGATGTAAAATCTATGAAAGGTAAACAAGAGAGCCTGGATGCCAAGTTCAGCGCAGTGAAACAAGAAAATGAAGCTCTGTGGAGGGAAGTGGCAATCCTCAGGCAAAAGCACATCAAACAACAGCAGATTGTAAACAATGTAAGCTAAAAACTATTAACCTAGCTCGTTACAGAAAAACAGGTATCAGAATCAATATATTGGGGTTGCACCTTGAAACAAAGCAATTATGTTTTTGCTCTCTTTCTTGCACTCTGTGGTGGTTTTTATTCCCATAAATCTCTATTTATATTATAGATATTGTCTCTACAATATCAATAAAATAATCTATACATATACATAAAATTCTGTATATAACAAAAATCCCTTAACATGCCTGCTTGTATATATACTCAAGGGTATCAAACCTGCCTAGGTTTGACCTCTACCCACCTGGGTAGAGCAATCAAATGGTTTTGTAGGTGTTGTAACAAAAAAATTTGATTACTTTCAGCTTATACAATTCTTATGCAATCTTGTGCAACCTGGCAGAGGTTCCAATCCAAACACCAACAATGTTGGGGTCAAGAGACCTTACCAGTTGATGATCAACAGTGCAGCTCATAATTCAGGCACTGATGGCTTATATCCTGGGAAATTGAAGAATATTAAACTGGATAAGGAGGTCCTATTGGATGAACTGAATGATGAAAACATGGTGAGGAATAATGTTTGATATTCTCCCTTATTTCATCACTATTTATTGTAACAAAACTGATATTTTTTTTTGCTTTATGGTTTGTTTTGCTGTCACAGTAAATTATCTTGTAAATTTTCAGTAAATTATCTTCTATTGAACATTCTCCTTTTTATTTCAGGAGGATGGACCAACCATTCATGAATTGGTACATGATGATTTACACAATGACATCCCCCAAGACCAATTAGTGGCTGAGGAATATGTTGTACCAGCCACCACCATTACTGCTCAAAGCCCAACTGACCCAAGTGCTCAAATCCATTACCATGTCACTATGGAAGATGGTGATGATCATGACATAGGTATTTACATTTTTATAATTTATATCATTTATTGTGATTTTGTGCATACAGGTATATAGTTTTAGTTAGTACACACAGAAAAACCCTGTCAGGGCACAACAATAATTTTGGCTTCCATAGTTAGATTTTTACTTGATGATGATTAAGATTACTTCCCACATACTTTTAGCTTGCAGATTTTTATTTAAATGTTTAATAAATCATTTTATTCACATATAAGTAATATTTTAGAGACTGATTATGATTAATTACCAAAAGAAAGGTTACTTTCCGATTAGATCTAAGAGTTAATTGGAAGCTATATCATCAGATCTTGTTCATTTCTTCCCTCTTGAATTTAGATTTCCTAACCTAACTAAAATTAACTATTCCAGCTGCCAGACTTGTATACCCTGTAACAAGAATAAATGGGGCAAGGTCATCTGAAGAGTTGCCAATGGTATCAACACCCTCACCGCAGCCCCAACAGGTCTCAGGCATAACTCCCATTGACAGCACAAGCAATATCACAATCTTACCTACCACATCGAAAGTAAAATCCAAAGGCAAATTAGCAGCTACAAAAACAATGCCCACACTGTCTACCTACAGCCTAATGAACCCACCAGCGGACCCTAAGTTACCAGCAGATATATTCGCAAGCGATGACTCCGTAAGTGACGCTGGCCTACCAGCCAATGATGATATCACAGATGTGCTTCAAAATTTAGCAGGAGAAACAGAAGTGACTAGCACAAAAGATAAAATGTTTGGCGGAATAAATATTAAGTTGGAGAAGCCTGAATCTCCCAAACACAGGAAGAGACGAGACGAGGGTCTGAACCTGAATTTGGCTGACATCAAGACTGAGCTCCAGGATGAAATTGACTGGAATAATATGACACTCGCTACTTTGAGTCCTAATAATAATGTTTCGAGGATAACTAGGTATGTACTTCATTTTATAAAATATTTGTTAATAAATATTATTAACTAAAAAAGAGGAGCATTGCGAACCTCAATGCTGAAGTTTTTTTAAATGAGGAGGATATAAAGACAGCTGTTTGTGTAATACAAAAGTTTTTAACAATTATATATTTATTTAATATATAATTTTTTATATTAAATTGCATATTATTATGTATAATTTTAAGTTATATTTATTTGACGACCTGTGTGGCGCGGTGGGCGCGCCTGCGACGCAGGAGTTTGCGTGTTCGATTCCCGCCTCAGGCAACTATTTGTACGATCTGCAATATTTGTTCAGGGTATTCTGGTGGTTTTTCTATACATAATAAAAAACATCTATACATCTATATCTATGTAATATATTGTATTAAATATAGAAGTCATCTAGTACCATGACACAAGCTCTGCTTAGCTTGGGGCTAGATGATGCTGTATGGATTGTCCAGGATATTTATTTATTTACCATAATTTTCGTAAAATATTTTGAATATAAATCTTCCTGTTATGAGGGAAAGCAACTAGCCCAGTGTTCTTATAAAAACAGTGTGTGATTTCAAAATTCAGGAATAGGAGGGATAACATCAACAAACGGGAGGAATTCTCTTCCCTCTATGGAACAAGTCCAAACAAGTATGTGTAAATCTATGATAATTATTATTAATTTGAATAATAAGAAAAGACCTTGTAATGGATATGGCCTTCTTTTAATAGTTATTGAAATTTATTTTCATTTAATCAATATATTCTGATCAGATTTGTGTAAAAATTAACCCATTTATTGTAGTAGTATGATATACTGTTAGTAATTTAATTACTCATAAAAATACTTGAAAAATATGTATATAATAAACCTAATAATGAGGTACATTTCAAATAATATTCATGACGTTTACCATCAAGTGCTAAAATTATATTTGAGTTTTTTTATTTAAACAGGTACACTAACAGTATACATTATGAGTTATTAAAATTTAAGAATTGATGCTAAAGTAACTCAGTATGAAAGCTTGTAACGTTCACCTTAGCCACACTAATATCACAGTATTATTGTTATAAGTTAAATATTACACCGGTTATGGTTGTTTGGAACATCCTACAACCTTCTATTCCATAAATCCGATGGGGCAGAAAACCTTAAACTTTTTGATAGAAACAACGAGTATGCTGCCGTTTGCGCATAATCTAGTTTTTAAAAGTATTGTTTTCTGTATTCCAGGAATGAAATTGATGATCATTTGGAGTCGATGCAAACAGACTTGGAATCACTAAGGGAGCTATTAAGAAGTGACTCTTACTCCCTTGACACAAATACATTGATGGGGGTATGTAAATAATTCAGTTGTTATGAAAAAGTTATTTACGCATTAATCCTTAATCTCTAAGCATGAAAAACAAGTTGAATTCATACTGGACACAACCATAGTGCAATGCACACAAACAGCGAGGCAATTAGTGGTGTCTGTGTGCGGCACACACACGAGTGTAATATCACTACTATTATGTACCTAACATCTATGAATTGGGTCGGATAGGTTGGTAGCATTGCGCCAAGTCACGTTGCAACCAACGTGTTGACACCGCGTGTGGAGCCGTGTGCCTGGCCGTACCTACTTGTAGCTATGCCGGTTTGTAGAACACAGAATACCACATAGAAAGTAGGTAGACACTGCGTGTTTATTGATGAAACATTTTTGACGTTGTATCAAGCCGGTTATTTATGTTGATATTAAATTGTTTGTGACGTAAGAGGTTTGATGAGTCATGCATGATTATAAGACTTAAACATTGTGACAAACAGGTGACGTAGAATTATGTGGCTGTAATTTTTGGAATATGTAGCGTAAGTGGGTAGGTTAGCACTTATTTTCTTCTACAGCAAGACTAACAGTCTACAGCTGGAGAAAGGCAGCCCCTGTTAATCGCCTTAATGGCTATACACAGGGTTACCCTTAATCCCTATTAGTGCCATAATACCCACTAGGCAGGCGGTTAAGAGATCACACATCGGTGGTGGTTCTCTTCTAGTGCTGCCCGCCCCCTGGTTATCCCTTATTTCCTCTTACGACTTCCGCGGGAAGAGTTTAAGGTAGGTACCAATCTAAAGCCTTTTTGCACCTATTTTTGTGGCTGTTTAATTAGGCCCGTAATGATTAAATATTAAAAGAAATGCTTCTTTGTCCATAGAATGCGGATGCAAGATTAGGATCTCAGATGTCTCTTCAACATCATTCACCATTAGATTACGTAAATAAAATTGCTTTAATCGACATAGACAAGACCATCCCTGCCATCCAAGAACTTAATTTCCTTGTAACAAATCTGTCTTTGTAGCTTATTTATTTGGTATCATGTTGGTGTTGGGCCATGTCGATCTGACGTATACCTATAGGTAGCTCTTTTCCTTGTAAAAACTTACGTGGATTTCTCAGCAAAAAATATACATAGGTATCATAGATTAATATCATTGAAATAGATGTAGTTAGTACAGTCCGATCCAAAAGAATTTGGCATTGCTTGTACAATTTTGGTTGTTCTATGTCGTTAGTAGGTATTAACTTAAGGTAATTACATCCTAATAGTTCATATATAAAGAATTTTGTTTTCAATTTCCAGCTTTTCGGCGGTGAAGATCCCTTCTATGGTCTGTCATTCAATAACCCCGTGGATGAGAGAGCTAACAAGACAAACAATGGTGAGTTGTCTTATCTTTGATACGCAAGTATATTAATGTTTTTGTTTTTCTTTTAATCTTTATCTATATATAAAGCCCTGTCATCTCGAGATACCTCCGAAGTGTTTGTTATCTCAAGATGGGGTTATTAACATTTTAAACAAAGTGCAGATTTATGGGCAATATTTTGATGTCTTTACTTTGAGTAGGTAATTGTTTAATTTTGAAATAACTTCATTATTTCATGTAAAATTTCATAGAATTTTGAATGAATGAAATTTTATGTATATTATGTCTGTCAAATGATTTAACTTTTAATTCAATTGTTGAACTAAATTTGAATAAGTTGAAATTGTTAACTATTGCCCATAATCATCACATTACCAGCAATGGTCGGTCGTATAACACAAAACTTAAACAAAAATACGAGCTGTGAAAATCTGCCCATCGAACCAACTAACTCCGAAGGTATGTTGTACCTATTGTGTTGTGGTGTTTGTTTCAAGTTCATGTTAATTGTAGATACGACCAAACAGTATCCGATGATTGACTTTGATTGGCTGATTGGTAACGACGAAGGGTCAACTACACAGTAGCCTGTTACATCGCCTACAAGAATTGCAACGCTGTGAGCGTTGTGCAACATTACGGACGTTTGGTAAAGGGTTTAAGATAGTCGAGTAAAGTTTATATACATAATCTGCGGGTCGGGTCTGTGTTAATTTAGTGTAGGAGATTTTTTTGTAACGGATAATTCTAAAAGGTCAAATTTTCAAATTGTTTCTCATATTATTTACGGATTACAGTGAGACAAGCATAAAATGCTGAAAAATTATGTAGCGTAGCAAGTAAAGCCAAGTCTCATTTATATAGTTGCTGCTACCAAATAGGGAACACTTTTTAACCCTTAAAGTAGGAATACCGACTTATAGTTTTAGCACTACTTATTTTTACGGATTTATCGTTAATTGACATTTATTATTGACATTTATTTACTTGTAAACATTTATGTAACGATGTTTTATTCTAATAGCAAAATAATTCCACAGAAACTCGAATTAGAATTCACTGCTAGACAAAATACACAATCGCTCGATAGCTGATGCAACCACCACCAGCCAATCGTCAAAACAAAACCTAAAGCCTTGTGAAAATATAACTAAACTGTTCTAACTAATTATATAAATATTTCTGTGTTGTCTCAAAAAGGCAAGAAGCAGAAGGGTGGGTTTAACAGTAGCGGCGATGACAAGGTGCAACTGTGTACAGACGACAATGATGATGGTATTTACTTTCCTTTACCGCATATTTTTTAGCAGCTTTTTTTGATACACATCTTTTTTTTCATAGTTAGATTACAAGTGTAATGTATCTATGTGAGATTGTAATTTAAGTATTATTTTTATTTAGTCTGTTTAACATTTGTATTTATGTAGCGCATTTATTTTACGTAGAACTTACGTGTCTATCCTTGCCGGATCTTGGTGAATGAATGCAAGATTACGCCTGGAAGGTTACATTTTACCTAGCTTTTGTGGGTATTTTGCGAATTTGGTATATATTTGTGTGGAATTAGACTTGCAGGCATTAAGTTATGTGATAAGCAAGATTTATGCATGTTTTTACTTTACATTAGGTACCGAGATAATGTGCTGCGGTACATAAGCAACTAGGTAAATCTAGTAGTTTTAGGTGTAAGTGTTATTGTATGTAAGCGATGCAAAAGTGTTTTATTATAATAACACTTAGGTTTAATTGCCGATGTGAATTAACCTTCAGTTGATTTAATATGTTTTTGGGCAAATTTCAGTGGAGGGGAATCAGCTAATCTCGTATACAGGGAATATTCCAGACTTTGAGGATATTAGCATACCAGATTTGGAGTGTGATAACTCTCAGGATGGGTGTTTGTCACCCATTCCCAGCGGGTCCACGCTCCACACACCCCAGGTCCAACTCAGTCCTCCGCCCTACTCTCTGAAGCCATGAGGGAAGCCCTAGCAATATCCCTGAGGGAAACTAGTGAGCGTATTATGTGATGTAAAGAGTCTACTATAAACCTGCGTACGAACTCTAGTGTCAGTTTACTCAAAGTATACCTACTTACAGTGTATCTATGATTTGTATTTATGTAAATTGTATATTTGTTAATTTGGTGTTAAGGCTGCTCTGTTTTAAACAATTTGGACCTACCATATTGTTTAAAACAAAGTAGTTTTTTTATTATGTCAGCACCTACTGTGTAAATCTTCATTGCCTATTTGTTATATTTTGAATTTTATGATCTGTAAATTGAGTAATTTTAAGTTTTTAAAAATTAACATTCATATGAATTGACTATTTAATCATCATAAATATGATTGATTGGATTCAAAATCGCGAGCTGTAATAAGTATGGTGCCTTACAACATAGTTCTGGTGCATTCATTAGTAAAATACTGCTAAAAAGCTACATCTTTCCAATAAATTATTTTGTCAGGTGGCCAGATAATATTTTAACTGCTCTGTAAAATTCTGATGTGTTTAATCAATTATGGCCATATATTTTGTTGTTATTAGCTAAGAGCTAAACTTATTTAACATAATTTATTTGGCCTTTTGTTACTGAAATACTTGGTTGATTGTACCCATGTGTATTATTTTGCTTTTATTAAAGTTTTGTCTACTAATATCACAAAATGTAATTACAATAATAAAGTTAAACAGGTATCTAAAATTTTTGTATGTTAAGTTTTACCTTTTTAAATTATTTATACACCAACTGAAATTGTATTGAAGGTACCTGTTCAGATTTCAAGTATTTAGAAATATTTCCTGGATACCATTCAATATGAATACCTTTTTAATATGTTGAAAGAACTGCACAATAATAAAATAAAGGAATATGTAATGTACCTATTTTCTTAAAATCTAAATGCTATATGTGGTAATAAACATTGAACAAAGTCTACATAGTATAGCTTTACTACAAAAACTACCTACTTTAAAATGTAAGAAGATTTTATTATAAAACATGCTAAGTTATTTTTAAATTGTATGTAATAAAAGATTATAATAATGTTAACATTTTGTTTTATTAGTAACCATAAAATAAATAATATTAGTCACTAACTCTTTTGAACTGAAAATAACTAAAATAATGAATATTATCACAGTAGTAAAAAAGAAGTATCCAACTTCTAATTGCTATGCACTTACATTGACCCCAAGGCTACAAGCCAATGTCCTTGCTGATCATGATGTGGTATCAATCAATCATTTTCGACATCGGACGTTTGACAAGGACGAACGTGGAAACAAAAATTGGTCCCTTTTATCTTCTGCCAGATAAGGATTATGATCCATTATCCACTATGTTTACCTAGTCTTTGCTCGAAACAAAGTTTCCAATCTTTCCATAAGTACCTGAACGGCGGCGGTAGTAGGTATCCTCAATTCTGTGTTACCTTTTCATACAAGTAACCAGTTCAACGGATCCATACTTGGCTAATTGAAAAGCGCGTCCGAAGCCGTGGGCAGAAGCTAGTAGTAGATTAAAGTTTAACATACACTTAGACTTTAGAAACGATTTAGTATTGTATTTTTTTATGTAAATTTTCTGCGGTTTTCGGATTTTTATTACCCATACCGCATGACGAAAATTTCATACAATTCATTCATACAATAAAAGCGATGGGGAAATTGCAAAGAGGTTGTATTTTTGATTACGTCACAGATCTGCTTCGTAACATGGAAAGGTGGTTAACCTTGGTAATGGTCAACTTGCGTTGCGTTCCGTGAGGACTTGCTTTTTTTGGTTTTTAGTAAGTTTATGGTAAGTAGCTATCTCTTCCTACTTAAAGAAGGAATGTTGTCAGACTAGTGTAAAGTTAATCTTTGATTCATAACCAAAAAATTAATAAGCGATTAATATCTATACATATAAAGTTGATAATCTAGTGTAAGCGTAATTTTCTCATCAATGAAGGCAGAAAGGCAGGAGCTGGGGATCTGTTCTTAACACCCTCTGATATGTAAGGTCCTGGTTTTGACATTAGCACCGTGTGCAGTGTCGGCAGGTTTCCAATTGAGCAGGCGAGCTCTGGTGAAATATTACGACATCCCTGCACGTCCAAATACTTCAACTTCTTGCAATGAGTTTTAACTGCCTCTATTGTCTTGTCAGTGAGCTGATTACATCCCTGGAAAAAAAAATAATGTTGGACAAATCACACAGCATTATCTAGCAAGTTAAGCAGAGTTTGTGTTATGGGTACTAGATAACTGATATATACATATTATTATACAATAGATATTTTTTTATTTTACATAGAAAACGACCAGAACACCAAATAAACAAATATTTGCAGTTCGTACAAATATTAGTACCGAGGCGGGAATCGAACCCACAACAGCCTGCGTCGCAGGCGGAACTTCGCCCACCGCGCCAGAGGTAAAAAGAATTTGTTAATTGGTTACAAAAGGATTATTAGGATTTGGCTTTAGCAGCAGTGGCAACTGATTACTAGAATGAGACCTGATGGAAGGCATTTCCTATGTATTTGGGATATTGAATTAGCACTTTTAAAGTATTAAGGTATTAAACTTAAAAAGTGCATAGTTTAAGAAGTTATCGGCAGTTAAAAAAGACATGATTGAAATTGATTGATAATGATTTCATACAAAACAATTTGATGATGGATGGGCGGACTGGCATATTATGTGCCTTGTCAAAACGGAATTATAAGGTTACCTTCTAGGAAAAGTATTCTAAACTGTGCCTTACCCTGAGTTCCAACTGTGATAATCTTCTCAAACCTTGAACAATTATTTGTATAGCCTCATCTTTTAGATTGTAACAATCAATAAGGTTCAAGTACTCAATGCTTGGGCAGTTCTTGACGAGAAAGTTAACACCCTCATGTGTTATCTGCTGGCATCTACTCAGATTCAAATTGATGAGTTCCTTGAAATTAAATGCATAGGTGAAGCTTACATCAGATATTCTGTTACAACCACTGATGTCCAATTCTCGAAGGCCCTTAATGAGCGATAGTGAGTATCCAGAATAGCTGTCTATGGATAATTTCTCGCACATTAGCATTACATCGCGTTTTCGGCGAGCGTCACGCACTATCTCCTCTTCAGCCCTGGATCCTAGGTGTATCTTTTGAGAGGTGGAGACTTCATCGTAGGCTGACATTACAGGACCTTCATCTCTTTCTGCTTGTACCTTGCCCATGCCAGTGAGTCCAGCATCTGACACTTTATCACAATGACTAATCCTCAATGTATGGAGTTTCACCTGATTCTTGAATACAACTTGGATCGATGTATCTGTGACAGCATTGAAGCAGAAACTGAGGTCTAAGAGATGCAGCTTTGGTAGCTGTTCTGAAACCATTATAAGTCCTGTTTCATCCAAGTTCATGGAATGTATGTCCAGCTCTTCAAGTGTAAGGTTCTTCTCAGCACAGATTCCTTTTTGTAATCCCTCTTTTGTGATCTGGTCGCATTGAGAAATGTTGAGTGACCTTAGTTTTTTCAGTTTGCTGATTTCTATTATTCCCAAATCTGTGACAGCTCTACATCTTTGAATATTGAGGTATTCTAAATTGACTAGATTATTACAGATATGGACTAAAGAGGAATCTGTTACTCTGGAACAAAGGCCTATGTCCAGTTCCTTTAAAGACGTCTGGTGAGTTGTTAATGCCAAGATGCCTGTGTTGGTAAGTTGATCACAAGAGTGTAGTGCTAGTGATTGTAATCTGAGGCCTTTTGTCTCTGACAATGCTTTAAGTGCTGCCCCATCAATCAGAGTATTAGAAAATAGGAGATGCTTGATGTGTTCAGCTCTAGCTGCTATAAATTGCATGACAAAATGAAAAGTAAGAACACTCTCTGATGGATTTAGATATATATCAGAGCCTGGAGGGTAAAACTTCTTAACTAATCCAAGATGGAATTGTAGGGAACAAGCAGATAAATTGAGAAGCTGTAACTCAGGAGCTGCTGATATAAATCTGTGGAACAGTGCATCGGTCAGGTACTGGTTGCCAGACAAGCTCAAGCTCCTCAGTCGATCAAGAGGGTTTAGAAGCAAGCCTTCTGTTTTACCTTCTAGCAGTCTTCCAGACATGAAGAGTTCTCTGCAACTTTGAATGTTTAAGATTTCTAAGTTTGTACATTTTTGGAGTATAAATGCAAATACTTTTTCACAAATATCACAGTTTCTAAGTGTAAGACTTCGAATATGCTCTCCCATCTGCTCCCAAAACCCATTTAATTTGCTTGAAATCTCTACTTCACTGAAATTGTAGTTGTAGTAAGTCACTGGTGAATTTTCAAATATCTGGATCGGAGATGAATTGTCATCATTTATAGGTGACTTATAAAATACAGCCACTTTGTTTTTCAGGAAGCTATGGTCATTAGCTGCTGTATACCATGACTGACAAGACTCGCTTGCAGCTTTTCTGTCAGAATTGGGTAGGTACTTGAAGATATATACTAATACCTGGAACAAATTTTTTGTATATTTGTAAATTTTATGTGGCTAATTTATTATTATTAATTTTATTTATATTATAGAAGAGAAATCTGACTTTGATATCTTCATTTTTATGTTGTGTGAAACATCCACTATATTTTTTTTTATTATCAAATCATGTCTCAGCTATTTGTGATCTGTTCTTGTTTTTTCAATGAGATTCTGCCTTTGAATTTTAACTCTGATATCTCAGAGTAGATAAACTTCGTGATAGCTCTAACAAATACCTATTAAATACCTACTTGGGCATATTTGTTTACCTATCAAAACAGAATCACGTGAAAAAAATCTAGCGAAAATTTAAATCGCAAACAAAGAAAAATATTGCAACCTACAGTATTGTTGTGCGTATGCGGGAAATTTTACGGACAAATCTAAAAAGGAAAGAAGATTTACCTACCGCATAGGTACGGCAGATCTATGTCTCTTGTAAATAAGGTCTTCAGGATTAAATGAAAATGTGAACAAAGAAAAATATTGTTAATTGTGTGTAGGTATGCGGGAAATTTTGCGGACAACTTTAGAAATGAAAGATTATTGTACCTCATACGGTAGATCCATGTTTCTTCTATATATGGTCTTCAAGATTCAATTTATCACAAGTATTAAATTCTCACAAAGACCCAAATTATTCTTCACTAAGATTTTGGGTCACACACCTAGCTACAAAAATAAATTTGATTCTGCTGGGATTGTTTTTTTGCGGATGGATGGAAAGAACTGACAGTCAGGGTTGCCAGATAAAAGCAAACTCAATTCGCCTTATTTTGCCTAACCAGCTTCCTCCCTCTCTAATCCATTGCCTTTCAATTTCAGCGAGAGAATCTTCATTAAAGATATGACGGAAGTAGATGATCCACCTGCATCAAAAGGTCTTCTTTGGTATTACATTTTTGAGTTCAGTAGTTTAATCATTTCGTCCGAGTAGCAAAATTTATTGTAGCATAAATTTTCGCATACTAAAATACAAACGAAACCGAGTAATTCTGAAGTAGCCTAAATCACCCGATCTTTTTTTTTCTAGGTAGCCTAAATGGCTACTGGTAGCCGATTGGTTTTGATCGCCATTTGACCCCCCAAGGTAGCCTAAATGGCGATAATTCGTCTAATTTGGCACCACTGTAGTAAGATGTCCTCAACTTCAACTTCTTGTTTTATGGTGCCGCTTATTTTTCGCTACGATCAACGCGACGACTCTGCCAATGTCGCATGTCAGTGTCAGAGTGTAACGTTCATCAGCGTTCATCATGGTTAGCATTTTAATCCGGCGTAGATCGAGTTCATAAAATCTCTGTATAACATGCGTGGCCGTTTATGTATGAGATAGAGAATAGGCTAGGAAGGAGGTTGTGAGGGCGGTGTTGTTGTTCTTCTACCAAAGGAAATGCAGCGTTTACAAATTTAGTTAATAGATATAGGTACCTTGGTTTGATTTTTCTCAAAGACTAGTTCAAAGATTAAGGTATACTACTTAAAGTACTCATTCTACGGACTAGTTAGAAGTAGGTCCTATTTATATGTATAAAATCAAATTATAGTACCTAGATGATTGATAGTATGAACAATCTATGAGGGAATAAGTAAAGTTGTAAAAAGATATCAGGTAGTAATAGTAATTTTTTAAATTGGTCCAGTAGTTTGGCCGCCTATTTGATCCAAACAAACAATCTAATCCTTCCCTTTTAAAATATTATAGTAGGTAGGTATAGATACCTAATATATAATATTTTATTATAATTGAATAAGACTGATAGATGCGCATAATATGCGCTTATACGCATATTATGCGACCTTCAGGCCGCAGCAGTGAAGTAAATTTATAAAATATAATTCTTTAAATTATATTGTGTGCTTAGCTGGATCACAGTATACATAGCTGGATGCTGTTGGCTCATGGTGTGTGAACTTTGTGTGAATGTCCAGTTTTATCTAGGTACTTTTATATTATTCTACAGTAGGTACCTATTTATGTACTCTTTAAACTTAGGAGTATTTACTATAGGTACCTACATCTCTATACCTACTAAGTGACTGTGCGTGTTTGCCTGTCTACTAGATTGCTGTTCTCTTGCAGGACAATAAAAAATCATCTTTCATAGGTGTTTATTTTACGTGCCAGAAAATTTATATTTCTCATCAATCATAAGTAGCTACCTACCGAGATATAGGTACCTAACGTTATGGCGCCCTCACGGGGTTCTTCATGTCTTAATCTCAATTTAAAAGAACTTGAAATGTACACATTAATGAAACAACTGAATAAATGAATGAATAAGAATATGCTTTTAGTACTACATATGATATGTAGGTAGGTATATTTTGCCTTCATCCGATGAACCTAAATTTGTTGGTTTACATAAAATAAAAATCTCATTCAAAAATGTACCTACCTGATAATGAGAGATGTGTGACTGATGTGATGAATGTGATGATGGAGGGCAAAGGTGGCATAGAAACTCCGACAACGCGTAAACCCGCCGAATTTGGAGTCGTTGGTTATCTTCCCATGGACATGGAATTTTTGACGACCTTCTCTTAGTATTTTTTATACTACCTATTATTTGGAAACTTCTCATTCAATGACTTTTCGGTTACAAGTTTAGTTGTATAAAAAGGTAGGTACCTAGGTTTTACTTGTAGGTACTTTTTTATTTAGGTATCTCATGGACGTACATTTGAAATTTTAATACCTTTATATATACCTACTTAGTAGTTTTACGTAGGTACTCAGCATAAAAACAAGACAAATAACTGTCTTGTTTCAGTAAATTTAAGCATTAATCATATTTAGTGATTATGAAATAAGACATAAGGCGTCTTAATAACATATAGGTTGTTTAAAACAGTTACCAATGTAGGTAACTGCTAAAACACAAAACTTGTTAATTATAGTAGGTAACATTTACCTACCTACTATATTCTAAACAAAAAAATCAAAAATTAAATTTAAGTTTCAGGACCGCCGAGCAACGCTGTAATGAAATGACACACTTTTGAGCAAAATAAGTGGAGAATTATTTGAGAGAATTTGTGGGAAATTAATTCAATTGCTAAACATATAAATATTTGAAATTTCCGCGAATCCGCGTCCAATTCCGATCAAATAAGAACGGCCGCAGGTAGTTCTTGTCCAAGGTATACAATGTAAAGTAAATTAAAGTTGATTAAGTACAACACATTGGAATATACCACTAAAAATACTTTATCTTTGCTTAAAATTAAGACATATTTGGTTAATGGTTATACAGCATATGGAGTATAGAAATTAACAAAAATATATTGTCGATGGACTGACAGTGATTGAGTTGTAAATGTTACTTACCATTGCTACCCTAATACCTACCGTCTTCATGATCCTAATGCAAAGTGCCGGTTACATGGTTCTTACGAGTTTGCGCGTAAGGTTACCAATGTTATTGCCACTTGTTGGGCGCCAGCGAGCTCAGTTAGCACGGGGTGCGCCACCGCTGGCCACGTGCGTGCGAATGCCGATCTCTCCCTACTTTTACGATAAACTTTATTTCAAACTTCGAACGGAGGTCTGGAAAATAGTGTGGATTCATGACTTTTGTTTTAATTTACGTTGTGTGGTTCAGTGTTGAGGATGTCTAGGAGAAAACAAGCCAAACCGAGATCTCTGAAACGTGAGTTGAAATTTTTTTTTTTTGCATAAATTACAAAGAGCTTGTGACTATACTTAGGAATAGTCACGGTAATATTACTGAATTAAATAATTGGTAAATGTAAAATTTCCGTACCAAATTACTACCTTATTAATGTTAATGTAAAGCACTTACAACTACCAACTACATCTATACTTACCCATAATACATATTGCACTTCCAACATTTAATGTCAGTAGGTACCTACTCAATTGATGGGAATAAATTAATAGATATCAATATTAATTTCTGCGTTTCGGAGTATACAAGTATTTACCTCGACTCTATAAGAAATGCTAATAACTATGACTCGGTGTCCACTTCACTTTTTCCCCGAAATGTACCTAGCTAATAATAATAACACTTCTGGAATTCAAGGGGTTTTCTTAGGTAACTAATTCTTCTTTCTATAAAACTAATCTCATAACTAAGATAATCGGCCTACTATAAAATATCAGATTATCTCGAGACGATAAAAAAATTTGGGGCGAGTTTTGCTTCAACTTGAAAACTATCTAACTAAGTAAAGGTTTCTTGTGCGCTTCTTTACTGTACCTTAAAAAGATTGAAGTGAACAATGAATTAAAGTGAGCGCTTTATTTTCCCAGTATTACAACTTTTATGTAGATAATTTGTATTTTGTGACGTGTCCAAGAGTCTTGTAAGATTTGTAAGGTCTAAAGGAAATAAAGCACTTTAATTTTTTTTTATTCACCTAAACCGGTTATGCCCTTTTTGTTGCTTCATGGTAGCTAACCAAGGTAAAGTAGGTACCTACACGCTGAGTGGCAACCGTTTTGGTTCCACATTATTATTATTATTTATTTTTGTTGTACGTGAGTTATTAATTATACCTATATTTTGTAGATCCAAATACAGATTTCTTTTTTTCTAATTTTGTTAGTCGATTTGTTTTAAAACTTCTTCATGATAGTGAGCGAGTTGTTAGTAATTTATAGGTCCTCTACCTATAAATTGCTATCAACTCCCTCACTAGTTAGACGAGATTGATAAATGTTTTGCGAAGTGGAAAGAGAGAAGCGCCGATATCAGCATTTTGTCAGTGCCTGGCTGTGGTCGCGTCGCGCGTCGTGGCTTGTCTTGGAAATACTAAATTTAGTATCTTACCTACCTTTAACACAAGCTCTAGGTACTTAGTTTGGGGCTGGATGATGCGGTGTGAATTCTCCAGTCCAGTATTTATTTTTAACTGTAGAGACGGATAATCCTACCTAAAATTTAATCTACAAAATAGAATTAAATTTTAAATCTTCATAAATAGCATGTCTAACTGCAAAAGGTGCTATTACTTTGATAACGATTATTATTTTTGGTTGTAATAGAAAATGATCATAAGATACAATACAATTCGGTACTTGTCCTTATGCGGGAATCGAACTCACGAGAGATTCCTAAATCTGACTCTCCGCTTCGATTGTAGCATAGACCTGAAAGAGATTTGGTACCTATTTAGCTCTTGGTGAATAAAACCAAAGTCAAAAAGGAAAATGTTTCATCTAAGAATAGAATCATAATCAAGCTGAAGTATAAAAAACTAGCGGTCCGCCCCGGCTTCGCACAGGTATTTAACAAAAGATTAATTTTTGCTGATCCCTATCTTTTTTGAAAATATATTTTTTTTTTATTTTATAATGTTCATCATCAAAATTTTTGGATTGTAATGGTGAAATAAATTGTCTAATCGGACCAGTACCAGTAGTTTCGGAGCCACAACGAAATCTTTCCTCTTTATAATATTAGTATAGATGTTCTAGGTAAAATTTGACTCAAAATGGACTACAATGTCGTGTGCTGTAATGTAACTTTATGTATCGATCTGGTGGTGTCTACCTACTTTCGTAATGCGTCCCGCAGGAGCCGCGAGGATGCTGCGACTCGGTGCCAGGGGACACCTAATGCAATACCAGCTCTCTAGTTCTTACACTTAAGTACGTTCTTAATTCACTTGTATTCTACTATTTATTTGCTTTGTTTGTGCTTTTGTAGCACACGTTTCGTTTTGAGCGAGGTATTTTGATGGTTACAATTCATCATTCCACCAAATACTTACTCAAGTTTGCTTAAAAGGAGTAGTTAGGCAGAAGTTATATTATTAGGGCGATAGGTATGGTCGCTGAGCGACAAGTCTCATTAAATTATGTGTTTTATAAAAAACAATGTTATATTTTTTGACTAACTAGACTTCACTAGGTACATTGATCTTGCTCGTTCCTGCATATTACATTTTAAGGACTTAATTCTTTTTGAATTGAATAATACAAATAGGTACCTCTTTGATTCCATTCTCATATATAACATCAGTGGACCAGCCTCACCAGGGTCGAATAACACGTCAATTTCAACTCGGCCGGGCCCTCATGTGGAGGAATTAAAATTTTACATCCAGTGAAAATGTTAATCCTTCTCGGTCCCAAGTAGACAATAAAAACGAATTGCCGGATCTTGAATTGTTTACTCTGACATCGATTTACCTGGACGAAAGGCTGCTCATGTACCATAATAAGGGAGGCTTAACCGAATTTGCAGGTTGCTTGGACTAAAGATAGATCGACGATAATACTGTACATAGGTTGGAACGGTACTAACATGTCATGGCTGTTTTAAGGTCTAGTAAAATCCTTGGCGACCACTCACTTCTCGGGCAGTCTTCGTCGTCACAGCTTCTTCATCAAATTTGACTCCGCATAACAAGTACTACACGCTTCCACCAGTACCTGACGATTATATGTTGAGGAGAAGATCCATGCTATTTAATTTTTTAGGTTTATTTTAATTGACCACGATATTCGCTCCTCGGTGAATAAGTAATTAGATCCCAATCACGATTTTAATAGTATTTCTATAGAAGTAGTGTCGTAGTCGTATCTGAAGGGTAGAGCCCTTCAGACACGACTCGAGTCTCGCCGCAGGCAGAACCTAGTAATATTATTTATTAGGTTTATTTACTAAACCTACAGTATTGCAGAGATGAGGGGAGGTGTGAAGATCACAATAAACAGTATGAATGTTTTATTCGCGGTAAAAGCTCGGATGGACGTATTTGTAAGCCTTTTGAAAAGGGTTAAGTCAATTTGGATTTGTACGTCAACTTTTTGCTAGACTCGTGTGTTCGGTGATTAGTTAGACGCAGTTGCATGCATTAATAAAAACAATTTATTTACTAACCCTCGTTTAAGCTTAATAAAGAAATGAAAATGAAAACTCTGTAACTATCTGTAATGTAACTCTCAACTCACTAGTTTGAGAAAATATCTAATAAAAAGTCTGGCAGTGAAGAGAAAGTAGCGCTACGAAGATGATAAAGTGCTTACTCTTTCACCGATCTGAGTTTAAAAAACCAAACTGCCTGTAGTTTGGTTAAATTAAAATCAGTAGAAATTAATCTGTTTGCGGTACTTATTACCAAGGCCCGTTATGTGTAACGATAAGAAGTTGATGGCCCTGAGAGGGTGAGCGGGGTATGGAAAATAGGGTTGCTACGCTCTTTTGAATAACTTGAAAAAATCTGTACCTAAACAAACCCTTTGTTCCTTGCCAAGCTATCGTCGTATGAACTAAGAAGTTTTTACAAAGTTTGGTATATAATATCCAGCGCACTTAAATTACGATTTTACGATTTTTCCATAGTAGGTTCAAACATAAAAGATGTTATTCCTTTGTGAGAATATCTAGAAAGTTCTTCGCTGCGAAAGCCCTAGGTGTTGCGCGTCCATAAAACTTGTAGAGGCCCCGGCGGAGTCGCCGGCAAATTTCCCAAGGGTGGCGCACCCCCACCGAGCCTCAGGGAAATACGCTAAAGGCATATCATAACAGTTTTATGTTGATGTTGACCTCTCTGAGATACAGAGCTGTTTAATCGATGCAATTTGTTCGGTGGTGCATGAGGTTTATAAATACCTAACTGAGAATCTATCTAGATGATTTTCTATCATTACGACTGGTGTCAACGGTTTTTTTTCTATTCTCATTATTTAGGTGTTCCCAAATTGGTACGGCAACCATTAATGGGTTAATGGTAGGTAGGTACCTACTGGATGTTTTCGGTAATATGCAACGACAATGGGAGGGTTGCGTTAAAATACTCCTTATCTTTTGTATGAATACAACTGAGAATATTTATTTTTTTATTCTATCTAGTCAGTAGATGATTTTCTATCTTTTGTTAATGGATATTTTCGGTAATGTAAAACGACAGAGCATGGGAGGGTTGCCTTTATAAAAATATTCCTTATGAAATATTTTGTTTTCAATGATGTTAAAATATAAATATCAGCATCGCCAATTACTGATTGATTATTTATTGATCAATATCATCAATATGACTTTTGAGAATAATCATAGTGAGGCCGTAGCCTCACTATGATTATTATCTAGCCAGCTGTTTATGTTTATGACTGGATAAATAATCCAGCCAGTCATAAGACGTGCTCCACTCACGTAGTATACCTAACCTAAGTGTCTATTTTAAATGTTTCTATTTTAGTTTCTATTTTAAATGTATGCCTATGTAAATTTTGGTGTAAATAAGTAATTTTGTTTATTTATATAAATCATAAATGCTTAACACTAATCATTAAAGACGCGAAGTTTTCTCAAAAATGTCAAATGCAAGATAGATGCAAGAACTAACAACTTGGGTCGTTTCTTAAGCAACAAGACGATCCACGAAATTTTGTTTGGAGAATTAAAATAGCCTCCCTCCCCCTTAATCGTCCTTATCCGCCCATCCTAGTTCACTGATGAACATAGGCCTTACCTAATAAGCGCCATAGCGCATAGCGCCCTGTCTTCCATCTTCCCTCTCCTTCCTTGCACGGGGGTTATTATTGTAGCCTACCTATTTACGTAACTTTCTCATCAAATGCTTATAAATAGCCTAAATGATTAGAAATTCATTCCTTCAACTCCAATAATATACGCAATGTATGGCGATGCGATGTCGTTATTGACTATTTTACCCTAGAGAACAATCTCTGTGCTAGGGGGGCATGGTACTGCATTCATTACTAGGTATCAGTTACACCGGTGCTACATTAATAAAATTGACAATGATGATGAACACTGAATCATATCCGAACATCGAGACTAGTAAGTGTAGGTACTTTGTATAAGCATGGTGCCTAAATAGTGGGTAGGTATTACTGCAAGGACTGTAGGTTTAAACTCTAAAGTTTTAAAATTGGTACTTCGAAACATTTTCATACGGTTTGATTAGTTGATAATTCAATCCGCGTTGAATACGTAACAAGTTCTATAAAGCCGCGAGATTCGCATTAGACTCTGTAATTTTCCACTCTCGTATAACAGTGCTTAAAAACATGACGGGCGTCCTTGCCGTGGTGGGGAGGTGGGTAGTACGGTCCCAGTGGATGCGAGTCCTCACCCGCCGCCCACGAGGTCCCGCGGGACCTGGCCCAGGCAGCCGAGTGCCGCCTGCTCCCCTGGGGGACCCAGTCCCACTCCCGCCTCGCCCCGCGGCATACCCCTCTCAACTCTGTCTCTAAGGAAAATGCTGCTGAGACGTTCGACTTTTAATTGATAGGTAGATGGGGAGAAAACCTTTGAATCCGGTGTGTTCTGTAAACTTGGTAGATAAGGCCCTGTTTATTGCTCATTTAAAATTAGATATAATAATGGAATTGTTGACCTTTGTGTGGGACAATACTTGCAACTGGTTTTTAGACATGTTGTTGTCTAATTATAATTATAGAGATAGTAATAGATAAAGTCTCAACCGATTAAGCTGTAATTGACATACCTACTTATGTAAGTCCGGTGAAAGTGTACGTAATATTATTATAATACAAGCTGGTCAGATTATGGAAGACAGAAGGTGACCATAAGAATTCTTAAACGAAACGACCTCCGAAAATTGGAAATAAATAAACCCCGTCGATTAATTGGTTCATTTAAATTGCCTTCCCAAGCACTTTGGTCCTAGGTGACCAGACAAAACCAAACCAAACAACGTAACCACATTTAGTTTGCACTCTTTGAGTTTTCTTCACGAAAACCATGGTAAAACTTTGTTTATGAAAAATTGCTAAATTTTGCAACTGCAGCGCACACTGTCAAGTTTATGGGTGAGAAGTTGCGATCCGCCTGTCCGTTGTATGGGTGATAGGCAACCAAGTCGATTGATCATTTATTCAGGAACATTATGTAACGACGGGCTCGAACGGCCAGCATCGGACCCAACCGCCGGGACCCCACACTATTCCCTCTCGTCCTCCTAACACATTAAAATTACAGTTTCCAAGGATACAGAAACTACAATGACTTAGCCGAGATGGGGTTACCGTTATTATTCCTCTGCGCTTATCCGCTTGGTCCTTAATCAAAGTTAGTACCTAGCGTTTAGTGCTGCCTGAGGAATTGGTCGTTCTAACATATTATTGGCGATGGAACCAACTGGGTTTTAAGTACTTTACAATGAATAGAAATTATGGTATAGGTTGATAATAGGTACTCATTTATTCTGATAATTGAGATGAGCAAAATTTTGTTGTCGGAGAGATTTTTTAGTTCGTTATCTTCACCGTGGTCCGCCATTTAGTTTTTCATGTTTTCTACATTGATTTCACCTTAAAAGGCACTCTCGACTCGACATCCAATGTTGCGCTGTTTTCCCTTTACTGCAAACCTAAGCAAGCAATATGGTCAGTAAGAAAATTGAATTGGCGTCGTGGCTGCCGTATTGTGGAGCGGTTGGTGCTGAATGCGTCCCGGGCGGCACATTGCGGCCCGAGTTATGATGGGCTATCTTGCGACGATGCCAATGGCTCTCTGGCCTCAAGACTACCCGCTTATTTTCATAGAAATTGCCGTTGCATTACTGTGTATCCGTGTGATATGCTTACTTAGATGTAGGTACTTTTCATGGGCAGTTTTGGCACTACAGTGATCGAAACTAAAAAAATAAAACGTTTTTAAGTCGGTATAGATATCGACCAACTTTTACGATTGTTAGAAACTGAACTTTCTACTAAACCAATATTATAAAAGCGATAGTTTGTGAATAGTTTGTGTTTGTGTGCGAAAAACAAAACTACTGATAACATCGAAGCCTATGACGTGGGTCTGGAACAAAATTTGACGTAGATCTGCAATAAAACTTAAGTTAGAAAATAGCTAGGAATAGAGTGGTGGAGATTGCGGGAAGCCTGCTGTGAAATACAAGATTTCACTTCCAATTGTGCTGTTACCAAGAATTTTCTATTATTGAGATACTAAGGTACTAATAATACAAAAAATCTTTAATTTAAAACATTTAGTGCGCAGAGCCTCTCAAACTTTTTCGGCTACGGAGCCCTTTTGTGAATCAAATATATGGCGGAGACCCGGTGTACGACGAACCTAAACATTTCCTAATTAAGTGTAATATTTTGGGATAAAGCCTTCATTAAGAAAGAAAATTAAAAAAACAAATTAGAATAGTGTTTACTATTGAAACATTTGAGCTAATTGTAAAGAATTAATGCCATGAAAGGGTAATAATGTTTGCTTTAATTCAAGGTGTCAAAATAGCTTTGTTTATTCATCAATATGACAACATAATCCATGAAAATGATAATGATATTTATTTTATAGATTCGAAACAAACGACACGTCCGAAACAACGCACGTTTGGACATTCAGCAAAGGATGTTCGTTACGTGCGATGCGTCAACTGTAACTTCATATTTACGGTACCTTTCATCAGGGCCGTAGCCAGAAATACTATTCGGGGGGGGGTCGAGCCTTGGACCCGCCCGAGACAACATGCAACATCTTTATAATGTACTTATGCTACTTATGCTAGTACAAGGAGTGGTTTTCAACCAAGCACTTTCCAAAAAAAATCGATATAAAAATAGTAACCATGGGTAACGGCGAGCGGAGCGAGCCGCGAATTTTTTCAGATTTTTCCGATGTTTTGTAAAAAAGTAGGCAAAAGTGTGACAATAGATGTGACAGCTAGCCCCAAATATTTTAAAAACTGCGGTGGTCATTTTGGAGATTGGAGATTAGTATGCCAGCAACAAAGAAAAAAATGTGAGAAATACAAAAAATAAATAACTTCGAGTGTCATTTTCGGGTGACAAAAAAGTTAGTAGTATTAGTTAAGGGGTAGGTATAACAATTCACATTATTATGAGAGAATGGCGAGCGAAGCGAGCCGCAATTTTTTTACATATTTTCGGCAGGCTGATAAAAATGACCAAAAGGCTACAGAATGAACGGCGAGCGAAGCGAGCCGCAATTTTTTGTGCGACCTTTCGGATGATCTATAAAATAGAATCAAGAGTGTCAAAAGATTATGATTAGCGAACCCTGAAACTTTTAGAGCAAAAATTATAACAGTGAGTGGAGTGACCGCCGATATTTTGTTGTGTTTGCGGCCGCTGAAAATTTTTGAGAAATTGTGGCATTTTCGCAAGGTTGTTAAAAAGCTTAGAATAATTCCGAATTAACGGCGAGCGGAGCGAGCCGCGAAATTTTTTGTGACCTTTTCGGCCGTTATTAAATAGTTTAGAAAAGTATGTTATAAATAAATAAATGACAGTAAACGGAGAAAGCAATTCAATTACGGAACGACAACAAAATAGGTCAATTGATTTATAAAATTAAAAGTAATGTCGTGATCTGCCTGCCTAGCTGGAATCGGCCGTAAATGAATGCGATGCGTGCACCCAGCTCATTTAAAATGTAGAGACGAATTTTGTCGAAAAAAAGTTTGAGTTTTCAAAAGATAATAATTTAAAGAAATATTTAAGTGCTTACATACAGTACAATGTATGTAGATACATAATAGGAATCGCATGGCATGGTGCGCGAGCGCGCCCCGTCCGCCACCGACGACTCAGAGCGCGCTGTTGTTAATCGGAGACGAATTGTTCCTACTAACAGTTAATTATGTAAATAGGAACAAGAGTATCTGAATATGAATAGTGAGATTTATTCTTTATATTATTAAAAAGTCAATGGGGCAAAAAATCCCATCCACCCCATTGACTTGAATGATGGGGCAGATGGGAATTTTTTCTCCCAACTGCCCCATTGATGGGGAGGATAATGGGGCGGATGGGAATATATCGAAATGAGACGAAAAAATTTTTGTGTTTTTAAGAGAGAATAGCTATTTAAAGTAAGCCGCACTTTCCACGTACGAGTACGTATCTAATTACGTACGTAATTTTACCTATTCAAGTTTGATTTTTAACGGTGCCTCAACATTTCGGGGGGGGTTTGAACCCCCAAAACCCCCCCCCTACCTACGGCCATGCCTTTCATTACGCCGTTTGATCTATTTTTTACTAAACTAAATTAGAACTTTATCTAGATGTCACCACTTAAAAAATTATATCGTCTATCTAAGTTTAAAACATTCACAGGAATTTAATACCGCGTTTTTAAACACGATACATTATTCTTTATTTTTAATTATGACCAGTATTACCGCAGGGCCCCAGGGCTCTGCGGATCACTTTAAGTATGACTGACCTACAGTCATACTTACGAGCTACCTTTCTTATATCATTAAAAGTATACATTCATAAATTACCTAAACGTTAGTTACATAAATGCAGTTTCAACAATATTTACCCAACTTTAATACCATGAATAGGTACCTAGATATATTCCTCGTCCAACACAAAGTAAAGTACAATCAGTGAATTGTTCAATTGTAGAATCCGTATTGTTTGCAGGGCGCGGCGCGGGGCGGCACAATCACGCCAACCGCACCCTCGCCTATTAATTAACTATGTCACACTATGTAGCTGATTTAAACTCGCTTTAGTGGTGTTATTTGGAAAAGGCTAATAACCTTGTTGTTCTTGATTTCGGACAGGTGACTGTAACTTTTCGATTCAAAAGTTAATCTTGGGAGCTCTCAATAGATCATTCGCAGATAGAAAGATTTATATACTGGCTCACATCGATACACATTATTAGGAAAACCAAAAAGGACATAAGAATAGTTTAGAGTCCAAGTCGATAATAGTCTAGAGACAAAGTTTTTACGACAAGTGAACCAAAAAGGTCTTGTCTCAGCTCAGCTTAATGATGCCCAACAGAAAGACAACGCAGATTTTCTGGGAGCACCTGGTTTGGTTTTATAATGGATGAAACTCAGTTGTTTCATTCGCTTTCTTTAATGTGTTATTTACAGTATTCTTTATCTATTGGAAAGTGACAACGTTATGTACTTTCTGCTGTTTCTTTCGAAAGAAAAAAAAAAAAAACAGCTGAAAACACTTCTTCACACTTCTTATGGTACACTTTACCTACGCTTACGTCTTCGATGGCTGCAGCCGACTCATCGGCAAAAGCGTAATGAAATAATATGCTTCCGTGCTTAAATAACATTAATAATAATTTTTATCGTGTTAGTTAGATAATAATAATAAATATATAAATAATAACCTACCTTCACTGTAAACATGCAGTAGGTAGGTACCAACGAGGAATCCTATCCATATTACAGAAAGACATGTTGTGTCCTTGTCGTGTGTCATGTACAAGAAATTGGTTTGTCCATGACGTGTGATTTCTGACCCACAAAAACATTACATTACCCTAATTGGTTTTAGAACGATCATTAACGCGATGTTATTTATTGCTTGACTGTAGATTAGCAATTAATTATCATAGCCCAAGATAATGGCCCCCATAGGGTAAGTAACCTATGATTTAAAATATTTCCTAAACGTCGTAAGTGGACAATGATACAAATAAACGTACATAAAAATAACAGTGGAATGTAAAGGAGCTTCTGATTTTAGGTAAATTATAGAAGTAGCACATTGCTGGAGGTCTAAATTCAAAAGATAATCAACGTGAAAAAAATCTTTATTTGACCTCTTTTTCCATAAACTTTTTTGATTGACGATTAAAACCTTTGAGGACCTTTTGTACTTCATTGATCTCTGACGTAACCGAAGGGGAGTTTTTCTTCTTTGTACTGAACGAACTAAAACAAGACTGAAACATTGAAATAATTTAAAAAATTCTATGGATCAACATCAACAAAATAGTTTTCAGTATTTTCAGTGAAGTAATTTTGTTTATTCCAAAGAGAATAAAACCACTACGTTTCATTCCTATGGTGAAAAGCAGTGACTTTTTTCTTTATAACGTTGTGCTTTTATTCTCTTTGGTTTTACCATAAAGAAAAAAGTCGCTGCTTTTCACCATAGGAATAAAACGTAGTGGTTTTATTCTCTTTGGAATAAAAAAATTACTTCAAATTAACATTTTTCATTCACTTCGAAATAACGATTTACATAATTACTACAGAAAATACTTTTTGTGTACTTCGGGCTAGTTATTCTAAGACTTCGGGGCTGGTTGAGGAAGTGATGTTTGGAAGCCTGATTTATCTTTATCATATTTTTGGTGGGTACATTCTCCCAGTGAATGGATAAAACACGGAAGCATTCCTTCAAGGAAAATGCACCCGCAGCCCGCAGCTTGACAAGGAATGCTTTCATGTTTTATCCGTTCACTGCATTCTCCTCTTCCCATAAAATAATTTTTAGGACTTTTTGAAAACAGGAGGTTCAGCTGTATGAATATTTTTAGAAAATCGTCCCGAGGTGATTCCATCTTTTTGATTTTTTTTGTAGGTATTAAAGAAAGGAAAGATTTGATTAAAAGTAAAAGTCATTTATTTCCAAAAAATTGTTTGTTTGTATGATTTGAATAGGCTCCGAAACTACTGGACCGATTTTTCTTACACCATTAGGTAGAATCCTAAATTTTCGAGATTCGATTATTTTTCCCACAAAACTTAAAATCAGTGTTAGTGGATTCGAAGTCCATGTTTAGTTTTTTTAAGATACCAAATTATATAGAGTAATAGGTATTATGAAAAGTTTATGCAAGCTTTTCTATTGTGTCTCATGTATAAATTTTTCGATCTAATTTCCCTTTGTCTGAAACACAAATCTTATTTTAATTTTTAGCTGAAGAGGAAGAGTGGGATGACGCTAACGGTGAAAATGCAGACGACGGAAATCGAGAAGACTTCGAGGGACCCGATGATGATGATGATGATTCAGACTCAAACGAGAGGATGCTAGAAGAAGCTGTGAAAGATGGCAATGTTGAAGGTAAAAAACATTTCGTTTTATTATAAAAGCTATCGCAGTTTGACGAATTCATTACTACGCCGACAGACTGCAAACCTCCTTATGGGCTAAAGAGTGTGTTCTATCAAAACAATCATGGTTTGTAGATAACCCGCTCACATTAATACTTTTGTTAAAACATCTTCCCATTTGAGAAAAAGATATTATAGGAAGATTATAGGTAACACTTTAATAACATTTTATGAAACTCTCTGTGTTATTTTATCTATCTCTCTTTCTTGGAAAACTCAAAACTCAAATCATGTTAAATATCCCGTTATAATCGTTTTTTTTCTATCAAAGGAATATCAGCAGCTTCTTATTTGTATTATTTATCACCTTCACTGCGATCGCCAATTCCTACACTACCGACTACGGCAACTATGAACTTGTGTCGCCTAAAATTAAGGGGTTATTTTGGGCGACGCAAGTTGGAGCACCAAATCATAATCACCTAAATCCCATCACACCTAAATAAGGCATTGCATCTACAATTCTACATAGATAATGGATCTAAATACATTTTACAATTTGACTTGTAGGTGTTTGATATAATATCTATAATATCTAGATCTAATCGCCGCCCCCACCGAATAATATGGTTACCGACTATTACGATAGAAGTGTTTTTATTTGAAATAATTGTTCCTGAGGTGCGATTACACCTTGTGAATTTTTTTCAGGCAAATCGTACGAGTAGTTCTTGAGATAGGCTTTTTGTAATGGATTTTACTTTTTTATTAAACGAAAAATAAAAACAACATTTTGATCCGAACAACATTGCAACAGGTTAATACTCACTCCTCGGTTTCTCGCTTTTTGTTGTAAGATGCGATTGCCATTTTATTCGGGAAAGAAGTATAAAACTTAGTTTTCGTAAAGTAGAAAACCCTCTTATTCAGGTTTTCTTTGAAGTTCTTTATTACAGTATAGTTTATTACTATATTTAATTCAAAATATCTGCAATGGTTACATCTATTAATGTATTTTTAATATAAAAAAAGCCATCGTAATCTATGTAGAGATAGTAGGTTGCGATGATTTACTCACTTAATGACAGATTATGAAATCCCGAGATGTGGCTTTGGCAAGCTTATAGTAGCCAAAGCAACGTCTTTTAACATCGCTCTCATTTCGTCTTAGGTAAAAAAAAGTGATAGCACATGACCCTCACCCAGCATGAGCTAACGTCCAACGATGATAATATTGTGCTCTAATTTAGAAGCCCCCATTGTTTTCTACTCTTTGCCAAGATTTCGAGTGCTTGATATTAAAATCCTAACCACCAAAAAGAATGAATACCGCAGATCAAAAACAAAAGCGGATACTGCATAACAAAACGACCAAACACACTCGCAAGGGCTACAGAATCCTACTGAGATCTGTACACGAGCCAAAATAATGTGCCAGAGACAAAACTTCTGAAAGCTGATGAAGATAAGGTATCGACAATATTTCCAAGAGAGGTAGGAGTAAGGTAGGATCTAAGTTTTTTTAAACAAACCACCCGGACCCTTCTACACAAATGAATTCTTTATAGCTACCAGAGAAGCAATCATCACAGTTCTCACAATGATATTCAATGAAATAATAAATCTGAAAAAAAAAACTGAATCATTATCTTATCCATACAAAGAGGATTAAAATTCCACAAGTAATTATTGGGCAATCAGCTTGATGACAAGCATATACATTATAAAATATTTTCGAAAACAATTGTTGGCCGGATACCAAGCCTTTAAAACCCTAGAACACAAAAAAAAGTATGGCATGGTGGTTGCTAAGGCAACTAAAGCATTTGAAATACAAGGATCATTAGAAACATTTACAAATTTAGCTCTACAACCGTCAAACTGGAAAAGAACGAAAGCAGATCTTGAGAAAATATTTCAAAACCTCAATTGGTAGAATTATGGCCTAAAAATAAATGTAGATTATACTAACATATTTAAGGTTTGCCGATGATCTGATAATTCGGTCCAATAAGCCTGAAGAACTCGCTAATATGATACAAAGAAAGTGGAAAAGTAGGGCATCTACATATTAATAGTCTGAAAATTAAGTGTAACCAATAAAACTCAATAACACTCAGCACAATAGAGTCGGTATGTTAAGGAATATACTTATCTCGGAAAAATCCTTATCTGCTATAACTTTACCTCACCAAATTATGTAACAACAAAATAAATAGAAACAAGAATAGATAATGCTTGAAAGAGATACTGGTCATTTAATAAATCATAAAAAACAAAGAGCTTTGTCTGAAAATTTAAAGGAAACTTTAAAATAAATGTATTCTTCCAATGTTTTAATTTAAGAAACCAAACATGGGACCTGAGGAAAGCGCATAATAGAAAGTTGGATGTTCGTCAGATTGGTCGGTGATAGGTCTTTGAAGAGAAGTTTGCTATGAATACAATCAGGCAGACTCTGCCTGAAGAAAGAAAGAAAGATTATACATTACTCTGCCTGGCAGAGTAATGTATAATCTTTCTTTCTTTCTTTCTTTCTCTTCTATACTATGTTATTTTTATAGAAAAATAACTGTAGATCGGTCAAACTTTAAGAAGAACTGAAAAGTCGAATAAAACTATTACCTACATTTACGACTACATTACCCAGGAATCAAAATAGAAAATTTGGACGACCTTTCAAAAGGTTATAAGACATAAATAAAATCCATCACTGGAAAGACAAGAATTGCCAAGGATAGAAACGAATGGAAGAAGCTAGAAGGAAGAGGCATGTGTAAACTAGGGCAAACAGATAACATGTCCTAGTATATAAGACTTAAGAAATCATTGTACGTTATCTGCCTAAAGGTTTTTCATTATTTTATCTCATTTCCACGATCACGGGCCATATAGAGTCTCGGTCCTTTGGGAGGCATGCGTGGGGCCGTAGCCAACAGAACAGAGGCCCTTTATGAGAGATAATTTTAAAGGCTGGGCTACATAGAACGGGTATAATCCTCGTTTGCACAATATGATATACTCGAAAATGATATCCATGATATCTTTCAGGTGTAGAGACTATAAGCATAAAGAAATAAAATGAAAAAAAGAATTTTTGGGTCTGGGAGACAGTGCGGACGCCTGACATAATTGAAAACTGTTAAAAGTGGCAGACTGTGGCTTGTCGAATGACGGATGGATTACTCAAAATATAGGCTTCAATGCCGGATATAAACAATTCCTGCGCAAACGTCTTTGGCGTTATAACGAGGGTTTTTCTCGTTATAACGCCATTAGGAACCTCCACCGCCGAGTCTTCACCTTAAGATGCATCTCTTGCGACTCCACTCAGAACGGCCAATGAAGCGCAACCAATAAGTGTGGTTCTGGTTCTTTTAGAATACCACAGCTTAAGGTTCACGTCCAGATTTACGTCTCCGCAAGCGGAGACGAGCACTAGAACTTCCCTGGGAGCACTCGGTATCGGTGGTTATCACAAAAATCTTTTAAATATCTGTAATAATAGGATAACTTTTGTATTTCCTTCGATTTTCTTTTAATACCGATTCCCAAAATGCAAATAATTTTACAGTAATTTATTTTCACATTCACTAAACTTATTATCTTCTCCAAGGAATATAAACGTATTGCAAATTTACGTTATTCATTTAAGCTTAATTGAGTACCGAACAAAATGGTAACATTGCATTACCGATACAACCAACATCACTATTTTGAGTTCAATAAGATCGCGAAGACCTATTACTGTACAGGCTATTATCGACAATTTCCGCGAATAAAATTGTAATGTTACTTTACGGTGTAAAATTATGGTCTTGATTCTGGTAAAACATATTTTTATTTATTACTCTGCATTCGTAAACACAGTTATAATTTAAATTATATTGCATATACAAAAAAAATATTGCTATCTTTTGGTATTAAAATGAACCCGATAAGTAAAGTATTTTAGGAGTTATTTAAAAAAAACGGTTTTTTATTTTTCCTGTAAAATTTTGTTTTTTTGATTACGATTTTATTCGGTGGGGGCGGCGTAATATGCTTTAGTGTTTAGATTCTAGATCTAAACACTAAAGCATACTAGATCTAAACACTATAGTTGGACTTATTAATTGGATTAAGATATTCAGATGTTTAGATCTAGTATCTAAACATCTACGAGTCCTATTCTAGTACCTATTTAGGTTTATCTATTATCAGATTTCAATAACTTTGTTTCTTTAGGCTTACAAAACAAGTAGTCAATATCAGTTTCAAATATCAATTAGCAGTCAAATATCAGTCAATTATCAGTCAAATATCAATTTAGATAAAATGTCTTTGATTTACATCAAGTATCTTCCTCTAGTATCTACCTCTTCCAATTCACATCAGAATAGTGCTTGGAAATCTCAAACGCTATAAAACTGACCATTTGAAATGGGCACGCAGACGTAGGCTGACGCTGACACACGGCCGATGATAACGGATGACGTACGACATCGCATCGTGCATGGGTGCGGGCGTAGAGCAAATTGTAGATGGGACGAGTCGAGCTATGCGTTTTGTTTGCTACTTTCGTTCAAACTTAGTTTATAAAACGTTTGATGAAAGCTGTAACGAAATAGACAAATATCTTTATCATAGTAGGTACTGTTATTCCCCGTCGCTGGTGAAAATTATAGGGGACTGTTGGTACTGCCTCATTATGAATTCGTGTAAGAATTATCCGATAGTTTTCTTCACAGTTATATGAGGTATGGAAAAGTTTGGATTTTTGTTAGCTTCTCTTAAACTACTGTAAGGCTTAAGCTGAATAATTTTTGACTCGGTATCCAATGTCATACAGGGTAACTTTTTATACCGGAAAAACGCGTGCGCAGCCGCGGGCGAAAGTTAGTTTAAGGTGAGATTTAAGTTCAGAATTAAAAATACTTTCTTGTGGAGCTTTCGTAGCACACTCGTAGTACTTGTAGCGTATTACTTTTTTCACCAAATATTTCGGTTGCAACAGTGTTGCTACATTATTTCTCAGACTAGGCTATTGGTCCTCAAATTAACATCGTTGTTTGGAATAATTTATACTAAAACCGTTTATAGAATGAATTTAAGTTCTATCAGTAGTAAATCTGTTAAAGTTTGGACCGCGCTCTCCCTTTATTCGTTCAGTATAGAGTGACGTCGACGAAGCGGATGGGCTGCGCGTATGTCTATTCCGCTTGCGAATGCTCTCTGATAAAGCGTCACTCTAGCTTGGAGAGTAGTGCAGTGACTCCATAGTTTGAATTTACACAGAAAATACCTACCGAAGTAAACACCTATTTTTAAGCCAGCAAAAGGTTCTATGGCGCATTCAATCTTCCATCAATAAAATGGTTCGAAAAACATTTATAATTAGAACAACTTTTTTAAAGAAGCGCCTATTTATTTACCCCTAATAACCAAGTTTAACCCTATCGCTGTCCGCGTTGAACATTGATAATCACACCGGGCATGTTATAATTCAGTGGTGTGGTCTCATCCGCACCCAGCACTTAGTAACTGTCAGGTGCAGTGGACGCGGCACTATTCACTGCCAGGCCAGCTCACACCCATTTATTGTCAGATTAGCCACTCGCGGGCTAAATACCGGACAAGTACCACGCATAAATATCAACGGCCAATGCAGATTTTCGGTACTTTAGAATGCAGCGCATCTTGTATTGAGCTTTGTTTTCATTTGCGTAAGGAATAATTTCGAACGATTGCTAGTTGGTAATGGCGACGCTTAATTGTTAATGGCATTATTATGTTTTAGATGCTGGGGAAGAACGAGACCGGCGGACTAAAATGGAGCCAGTTGAAGTTGAAGACATGGCCGGTAAGAAATAATTTAATTTACTATTAATTTGTGATCACTCGGTACGAAAACAAAGCGGTAAAACAACAAAACCTTGAAATTAACGAATTTAAATTCGAATTAAAACTTTACGCATTTCGGGTATAAAGAGCCCACTGCTTAAGACAGAGCGGAGCTCGACAGAGCGGTTATGATGGTCGAGTTCTTCATTGAAATTCATAAGGAGGCCACTAAAATAACGAACAGTCTCTGGCCGATGCGTTTTTACTGCGGTTTAGTTTAACGTTCTTTTTACAACTTCGTCAAAGGGTGTGGTGTGCCCTCGGCCGGCTGCGCTCTGCTTTACGACCACGATCCGCTTATCTCCTGCCGTTAGCGATAAATCTCTACCAGGCTCCTTGGACTTCAAATATTTACATGCTAATTCGTAGCCAATTCGGCACCCGAGATTATAAATAAATTGTCTGCGTTGCCCTATCATCTACCGCCACGGTTTTATCTTTCATGACTTCAGAAGTTTTTAAAACCGTCCATCCAAGGCCCATCTTGTGGAGTTGACGTTTTAATTTTATGCCACCCAGATAATTTAGGTTTTACGGTACCTAGCAGCAGCGGCGGAATCTTTATGGGGATTGCGGGGTTGTTAAATTGTAATTTATTTGCTAGGTAGGTTCTCATACTTGGCTCACTCCTAGGTGTTTTACTCGTCGTTTTATTATGCCGTGGAATTTTCTTATTGAGGAACTTGACTATTGTCAAGCCTAGAAATGAGTCGCATGCTTGTAAAACAATGAACAAGTCGGATATTTAAAGGAACAAAGCACCCTGGATGTGTAAATTACTCATTGTGTTATGCGAATGGACCGTCATTACATCATAGCGAAGGTTGAAATAACTTAAAGACAGAAATTTAAAAAGAAAGCTTTGAGAAATTCTGGAAGTAGTTTTCGCTAGTAAAATAAATCTTCTTATTTTGACTCTCTTCTTTCCTTATAATATGTCTATAATAGATTTCAGATTTCTTTAACCTTATTTCTTTATTCTTACATTATAAGCACTTATACAAGTCAAATTTAATACAGTAAATTATTAAAAAATAAGAAATAAGGTGTTATTGATTTTCTCTTCACTTAAATTTTTTGTCCACGTTTAAATGAACTGTTTAAATTTACGAATAGGGACTTAGTTGCTTCAGATGGAGGATTACTATTTATTATAGAAGAATATTCGGACTAGGTAGCTGATTGATCCGAACCTAATTGGTTTAGTTTGTTATAAAACAATGGGAGTAACTTTTTGCCCATTGTATTGTAACACGTGTGATCTCATTTATTTGTTGGAACATCATAAAAGTTGGGTTCACGGGCAATGCTACCTTACTCCCTATCGAGATATACTTGCAGGCTTGCATCACTTTCGTTTATTTTACCCTTTATAACCATTTTATCAGGTACTAGCGGTCAGCCCCGGCTTCGCAACAAAAATTTTTGAAATTATACACACTAAAACGATGGGTTTCACAGTTTTCATACTGATCCCTTACTTTTTTCCAGTTCTTCGGTCCAGTAGTTACGGAACCTATTCAATTCATACAAACAAACAAACAATCAAATCTTTCCTCTTTATAATATTATATATTATAGTTCGACCGAAACCGCTGTACCGCTCCCTAAGAAAGTGCGGCGAAGTGGGGGCCGAGGAAAAAAGAGCAAGAATACACATGAGATCGATATTGTCGGATATATCTTACGATATCGTACCAATATAAACAATATTTTTGTTTTATATATTATATCGATATGTTTATATTTTTTTATAACTAAATTATCTACAGATATTCTGACAGAGCTTCTGCTTCAACTTCATCTTCCGTTTCGCCATCGGAATTTGAATCAGAGTCGTTATGCAAATTTATAATTAATGGATCGATAATAATATCAAATCTACTATCGCGATCCCAGTAATTGTTTTAATTTTTTTGGACATGATCATCACATTTCTGCCATTTTTCCGCCGTGAACTCCGAAAACAATGTATTCAATAAGTTTATCTTTTCATCTAGAGAAGAGTTAATATGGTTATGAGCTATATTGTTTTTAATATCAGCCCAGACTAACTCTATGGGATTCAAATCCGGATGGTACGGCGGTAATCGTTGAACAGTATGTCCATTGGCTTTCAGGAGTTCATCAATTCTGTACACGGGCTCTTTTTGTGTATTATCGATAAGAAGTTGCAGTTGAGATTTTGTCATAGCTTCCGAAAATTCAACATTGTGGCGCCGTAACCAGTTCTGCATTTCGGTTTTGAGGCTTGCTATGGTTGGCTTCTTGTCAACCTGAACGCTGTGGTAAGACGCGTTGTCCAAGACAACCACAGAATTCGGAAGCAATTTATCTTTTAACTTTTCATCTACCCACTTATAAAAAGTAGGCCCGTTCATGTCTCCATGATAGTCGCCGGTCTTAGCATCTGATTTGAATATCGTCAATGCACCATCAACCAAGCCATTTCGACATCCAGCGTGAAGAATTACCAAACGCCGTCCTTTTCCAATATCAGCATGAATTCCAGGTTCGGACGATGATTGCCAACATTTGCTTACATGGTGACTGGCGTTAATGTATGTTTCATCAAGGAAATATATGTTGCGGTTTTGCGTTCTGTAATTTCTGATTTGTGTTAAGTATTTTTTCCGCCACACTACAATATTAGGCTGCTCTATAAGGAGATGTCTCTTCGATTTGCATTTTTTGAAACAGTAACCTATTGTGTGTAAGAGGCTCCTTAGAAATTCTCGTCCACAATTTAATATGCCATCTTGTTTCAAACTTGAAAGTAACTTACGGACACTTGGCACTCTTTTTTCAAATTCATAAAACTGATGAATTTTTCTTCTGATAACTCCTAAATCAAAATCATCAACAACATGTTTTTTCTTTATAGTTTTTGGTTGTTTTGGCGAATTAAATTTCAAATTTTCAGTTGATGAATCGCCCTCTTTTATCACATTTCTTGCGGTTTTTTCGCAGTACCCCGTAGCGTCTGCCACGATTTTGGCAATATTTGCATCACTTTTATATTCAAAGCTCTCTCTGTCTGCTTTTCTTTTCTTAAAATATTCGGCCACTTTAAAAATTATGGCCTTGACATCACGAGATAGCGCTCGGCCCATCTTTGGATATTTATCTCATGTGTATCTGACATAGACCGTCCGGTACAAAGGCGACCTACTGCCGTGAGCGTCGACGGCAGACTGATGGATCGGAGCGGCCGATACTTCCCCCCCGCCTCGCCGCGCGCATACCTCAGGAGCGGTACAGCGGTTTCGGTCGAACTATAGTATAGATACCTACTGTGTAGTACCCATGACACAGGCTCGGCTTGTGTGGATTGTTTAGCATTATTATTATTTTGGTTGAGCTGAAATTTAGTAAAGTACAATGCATTGATTTATAAAATTTTACCGTAGCTATCATGGATTTATGAAAAGTACGGATAGAATCCTGTCAAATCAAACTTGAATCTTAGCAATGGCGGAATGACATTGAGTGTCAGTGTATAGAGAGTTGCCAACAGAAGAAAAAATTACCCATAATTTTTATAAATATTCTTCATACTAATTGTTCACTTATTAATATGAATATGTAAATTATAATGAATCATTTTAGGTACTGCTTTAGCCACGGTAATTGTGTTTATTAGACCTACTTTTTATAATTTTCAATTTACGCCAGCGTTTTAGGGTGCTAACTGCAGTGAATTTTAGTGTCCCCCAAGAACAGAACAGAACACTGTACTTTCCCGGGATTAAATAGTAACTACCCCTATTTGCTAATCGAAGAAATTTCAACAAAATCTGTTCAGGCCTCTGAGTGTGTGTGCAGAAGTAACAAAGATAAACTCATCCAAAGTCTCATTCCATGTCTAATTTTAGTTTGAATAAATTATTCTTTGTGCCTATTAACTGGCTGACAACATTTTCTGCCTGCGGCTTCGCATACATACGTTGTTCCTATGGAAATGCCTAGCCTAACCAATATAATATATAAAAAAAATTATAAATATTTAAATGTACATTTGCAGCCATATCTTATGATTGTTACTGGGAAGATCAATGAAATGTTATGTAAAAAAAATATACATTATTCTCGTATTCATTGTTTTTTGATACATTATAAATAAAAAATTATGTATCCTACCTACATTTAATGCCCGCATTCTTTTACATGAAATATCTTCATGCACACTGCATCAACAACAACAACAACAACATCAGCCTATATAGTCCACTGCTGGACATAGGCCTCCCCTAATGAGTGCCATATGTGGCATTATTCATCATTTGGGGGTTATTGCCCATAATCCCCACGCTGGGCATGCGGGTTGGGGATCGCAGTTCGGTGGAATTGTTCTACGGAGGGCGCTGCTGCCCGCCCTCGGTGTGTTTCCCTTAGTCGCCTCTTACGACACCCACGGGAAGAGTTGGGGTGGTGCAATTCTATGCCGGCACCACGCGGCAACGTTGGCATGTTGGCAGCACTGGCGAGATTTTGTGCTTGTGTTTGATTTATAATTTCGATAATAATTTTGCGTCAAATCGATAAAATAAGTTGGTGATATAAGAAATTTATCTACGAAATGTGATCCGGTGTTTTTTATTGACAAACCCATTGTGACTTTTGCAACATCAAACCACACAAGACGGCGTTTTCTGTTTATTTTGGTTTGTTTACAATGGGGTTCATCAGTTGGTGTCTATAGCCGTAATGGCGATGGCCAGCATACTTTTTGATTGATTGGCACGCTTGCTTGATTGGAGGGCTTCGTTTTATTTTGTTCTGATACTCCTTCCGTACTTATTTATAGTTTCATGGTAGCTATATGGTTTTCGTAAACACACCACTACTTAAGTAAAATCATCATCTGGAGGTAACTTATAAAATTGTAAAAGTGTATATAGTGGCGATAGAAAATTCTTTATTGCACAATTAAGCAATAAAATCAAATAAAAATAAAAAGATCTGTGACAATTTGCGGTCTTATTGCTCAAGAGCGGTTTCTACCAGAACCAACTGTGGATGGATAGAGGATCGTTGGATTGACCATGTGGATCTGTGTGTATGTAGCTTATACAATTCACAAAAATATAAATAACTTATCAACACTTGACATACAAATACAATTACGAAAATATCTAAATATTTATACTAATATAAATAAATACATACGCGCGTAACATAGTCTTATACAATCGTTATTATCAATACAACAATTCACATCTGTATAATACAATAACAATATAAACTGGTTTCTGGAGGCCTATTTTTATTCGTCGAATTACGTATTTGCCTGTTTCGGTTCATTTTATTTTGAATTATAATAGGCATCCTGGGTATTCTCTTAATGACTTAAGCACAGAATAACTATAAATGTATAGAACTAACGTACTTAAGTCCGAATTCAGTGGCCTTGCAAAGAAAAGTCCATTACCAATTCCAGCCTAAAACCCATTATAACCACCTAATTAAGCATTCCAGGGCTCCCAAAATATTTGGCCTGACTAAAATGTAGTGGAACCCCAGGGAAGGGCGGCAATCAGTTCAGCCGCCCCGGGAGGCTGCGTTAATCATGAGCTACTGTTGTTAGCGTGCTTTTGTGTTGCTACTAGGGAAATTAGCTTCATGGGGGAAATAAGATGACGGAAACTTTTCAGCGCTTCTATTTTTTACGTGCGTGTGTCATCATTACTTTCTAGCTGTACGAGTGAGTAGCTTGATGTGACGACGGAATCTTCACTTACTGCATTTGACGATTCCGTAAATTACGCGCCGTAAATGCCCAGAACGTATGTTCCTTGTTAATTCAAATGTTATTTTTCAAAAGAAATAAAACTTCTTTTATGAGCCGTTTTTTTTCATGTAATAGAATTGAATTGAATATTTCTCTCTATTGCACCATCATACATATATAAAAAGTTTAAATAAAAATTAATATCTAGTGTGGCACAATCTATGTACTTATATTATAGATTTGCTAAATACGTAGGTAGTGCTTAATTTATCGAAGATAGTTCGAGTGAAGTATTGATACCGTAAAGAAAACAGACGTTTGCATTAAATCTTCGGCTGCTTCCCGAAAGCAAACCCATTTAGAAATGTTGTTTGAAAACAGACTCTCCTAACAAAATAACGATTTTTATAATAATACAGCCAACAATAGACGTCTGTGTGAGTTGCGAGAGTGTGAGTGCGCGGGTCGGGGATTCCCTCGGGACGGAAGGAAGTGTGGCCGGAGCGGGGCCACCTGGGACCGCGGGGTGAGGGGACCGCGGGAGAGGGGGGGGAGAGTATTAGACAAGTAACAGACATAGGCAACGATGGACATCCTCATCCGCGATTAAAATCGCGTCCCCCGAGCAAGGAACACTTTTAGTAATTAAGCTGCATTGAAACAACGCGGGCTCAGGTCGCGAGCGCGGGTAGTCCCCCGCGGCTGTTGATAATATCTAAATGCCTAATGGCTGCTGGGCCTGTGACGAATGTATATCGAGCCGCCCCCCGCCCCGCGCCGCCCCCGCTCCTCCACTATGTGATAATTCCAAACGCTGCGGCCGCGCCACCTGGGATCACACAGAGCCGGACTTTACTCGCTACTTTTGCGCATATTTTTGTAAGTTTTCATTTAAAATTGAACCAAGCATGAAAAATAAATGTAATATCTTTGAAACCATACTAAAATGGTTGATTTTATTATGATTTCAGAGATATTAGATATTTTTGATGAGAGATACTACATATTCATTATTTCCGAGGATATCGTTATGTATTTATGCTGGAAGATAGGATATGAAAGGTACTCAGAAATAATATGTCGTTTAACTTTAGTAGGAATAAAGTAATTTTAACGACATATTTAGAAAGAAAATAAAAAAATTATATGCATGAACCCAGAAACACACAATAAGACACAGTAATAACTAATAACAGATATACTTACAAACTCATACCAAATAATAAGGTTTCGTTTCATCTGATTATGATAGTTACGAGTAGTAATACATTTAAAATAATTGTTCATTGTGATCTTTTCTCTACCATAGCTTATTTTGAAAGATCCTCACATTCCAATTGTTAAATTTCTTTACACACGCGTAGGTAAGCCGTTTTCAAAGTGAGAATTCAGTTTTTACCATTCTCCCTAAAGCTCAGCAATGCCGCTAAAGTATGCGTACACACAGGCTGGTCCATCGGGTAAGTTCGGCAACAATTCGGCATTGTTGACGGCGGCACCGAACATTCCGCACCCGTGCCTACCAGCCACCTCCGTGCCACATTCCGCACCCGTGATAGCACCGCCAATAGCCATGCTCATAGCTATTATAGCCATTCCCATAGCTATTTGTCCCCATCCAACACAGGCATTTAATTACCTGACCCGAGACGCGACGCAGCCACATCGCTCGCATTGTTTGGCCAGATAACTAGCAAACAACCGATTGAGATATTCGGATTTACTTGGACCTTCGTTAATTGGATAACTGAAGCAAGAATTTGTTTTTGGAGTTCCTTATTTTACGGAAATATCTTTCGACATGCCGCTAAAAGTCAATCAATGAACTTTACTGTGTAATGCAATTTACTGTATTTCAAAGACAAACAAATTTGCTTCTGTTGCTCATGCTGCTCGGATAAGTTTAATTTTTACGTGCGTAGTCTATCCACATTTTTGTCTATTTCGAACCGTTGGGTTCTCGGAATATAATACCCAAGCTTCATGAGTTTTGACAACATTGTTCCTTGGTAATAATAATAGACAGCTATAGGTAGGTAATGAAGTTAGGTGTGAGTCCGCTCCCTGTGCGGGGCTCCCGCGGGACGCAGCCCGCGCGCCCAACTTCTGCCCATAGCCCCCCCTCCGTGGAGGATACTCGTACGTTTGCGCAACACCCGCGCGCGCTGCCCTAACAACCAGCGACAGGGCACACTACGAAAAATTACACATTTACACATTGCGATATGAAGAGGATTCAATTATTTTATCATTTATGGGTAGGTATGAGAGACTTGTCAGACAGTGAATGAGTAAAAAGCATTCATTTTCAGTCTCTCACTTCGGCGACTTATACATAATGTTGATTTCATAAAGACCTCTTTGGCGCGGTGGGCGACGCAAGAGGATGTGGGTTAGATTTCCGCCTCGGGTCAATTTTTTAGAAGCTATCTGCAAATATTTGTCAGGGTGTTCTGGTAATTTTCTAAACATATAAATAAGTATATTAATAATCAACTATATAAAAAGTTGAGTTAAGGCGGGGATTCCCGGATTTCGGGTTTTTTTACTGACCGTACCTCAAGGCCTATAGTTTTGAAATTCATACATATTTTAATAGAGATATTTTCTAGTAGGTACATAGCTAGAGAGTGGTCATGTCGGGAATCCTCGCCTTAAAGCAGCATCATAACCTGAATGAAAAAATAATCATAACATAGGCTTTTATAATTCTACTGAGAGATACGAGTAGTAGTTTTAACAAACCCGATACCTACTATACATACAATTTATAAGACTTCAACGATTATGGCTAGTTTATTTTCTTTTCATCACAAAGAGCCTGCTTCAGCATCATAGGCAATGGAAGCAAAAAGTGCTAAATCCTAGGGGTGTTTCGCTTTCTGTTAGTCACAGAGCGTGTTTCGTTATTTTTATCCTGTGAAAAAGTTTTCTCTTGAGAGGCATATCGGCTTCAGTCCGCGGCGTTGGAGTAACACCTTTAGAGGGGCTGCCAACTCGCGAATTATTTGTTGACTACTTTTAAAATGCGACAAATGTTTTAATTTGGGAGTTAGCTTAGATCTTTTTGGCTTAAACATGTTTATTTCTCATTAAACAAAAAATGTTGACGTATATAAATGTTTTTAATATAAGTACAAATATTATAATCTATACTAATATTATAAAGAGGAGATTTTTGTTTGTTTGTTTATTTGAATTTAATAGGCCCCGAAACAACTGGACCGATGACAAAAATTCTTTCACCATTAGAATCCTAAATTTTCCCTGATGAACATAGGATATACAATAATTTCAAAAAAGTTAGGGATCCGCATGAAAAATGCAATTATTGTTAAATACCCGTTCGAGCCGGGGCAGACCGCTAGTAATGTGTAATAGGCTAATATAATGCTTTAGGTACTTTCGAGGTCGATAGGTAGTATTTTGTAGTACTCTACCTACAGAGATATCTGTAGATATAAATTAATTACAGTAAAGAGATAATCCGACTCTCTTTATATGTGATACTAACTGTGAATTATAACTATGACTATGTTCCTGTAGCTATAATAAGGATTGTTTTGACGTGCCTATCCATCGGGTATTTATCAAATATTCCAATAAATGTAAATAAAATCGCCCCTATTTAAAAAGTTTTATTTTGACGCGACTATAATTTTAGATAAATATGCAAGTAACAGTTCCAAAACCCTTTAAAATTGGCTGAATGTATCCGGAAGTCGCAACATACCGGCATCACAGCCTTTGAATGGGTTCGCGGAAGGTAGTACGCCCCTTGGGTACAGTATGCTCAAGGCGGCAGAAAATTAACGTGCACCCCTGGGAAATCTACAGCCTTAGAGCCTCACCGGCCGCCCGCCCCGGGGACGTATTTAATATCCTCGCACTCGTCTCACCTGGACATAATATGGTAAATAGCATTATGTAGTTCGCCAGAGAACATTGCAAAATTTTGTATAGAACATAGCTTTTGTGAAATGTTTGTTTGGTGTTTGTTTGTTTAGAGTTAAGTTAATGATCCATATTAAGCTAGTTGACTCATTATCAAATTGCACAGTAAATATATCTATATTTTATTTGACTTTCTAAGGCCTTGATTTGATGAATAACAATAGCGGTTTTCCAATGGTAGAGCCCCTAACTGAGGAATATGCTGTTTTTGTCTAACTAGTTAAATAGTGTATCTGGAAACCTTGCTTGTAGGTACACAGGTAGTGTGAAGTTGGTTAGCTTGCCACAAACTATTTATTCTCTGGTTACAATAAGATTTTTGTTGAAAAGTTGGGAATATTTGCCTGATAAACAGATAACTTAACACGCTATTTGACGAATATCGGCCGTTAAACTAACGCTTTCATGGCCCGTCACATGTCCTTTGTCAATTTTGTGCCCCTGCGTATTTCAAGTTTTAATATAAGATTAGATTATCGTTTTATATTTTATATTTTATATATATAGTATTAAATAAATTATAATTATTAAATATAACTAGGTACTTCATTTCCAATATAAAATTGTTTTTTTTATTTATAATTTAGAACTCTTGAGTTATCGGCCTACAGGCGACGTTACAGGACTTCAAAAATACATGCTGTTTTATAAAATATCATAAACGAGTGAAATTTTGTATATAGTTTACACAATGTATAGTTTACAAAAATAAACAGTTAGTAAGAGCGCTCTCCCACGGCTACTTTTTGTAGCGACGCAGTCGCGCGACAGTGTCATCGTTACAATCGCAGCATCGCGACAAAAAGTAGCCGTTTGCGATCGTATCGAATATCATTTGCTATTTTGTGGCCCGTGCATAAATAATAAATCCATATTTGCTTATGCTAATATGGCTGACAGGGATTCGCCTATTTACAAAAATAAACTTTTAAAATAAAGTTTTACGGTTTTCTAAATGGTAATATTTTTTCTTCTAATCGGAGAGTAATTAATAATTTAAGAGTCAACTATTGTAATAATGCGTCTAAAGGGATTGAAGCACCTATTAAACCCAAAGAAAGATTACATTCTCGAAATCCCGACTAATCGTACCTAATCTTGAAAAGAAAGGAATTTGTGAGTGATTCCAAAGACCTCCATGTCCAAACTGTCCTTATCTAACTTTTCAGTACTTTCTCACAAGAATCTCAAAATCGTTCCGTTTTAATTCAGCCGTATTCAACGGCGCGGGCGGTTACTAATTCACGGGATCCAATCGGGTGTGAGCGGCGCCTAAGGTCGTTAATGATGCATGCCCCTTCGGCTGCCACCTTAATAGGTGGTAATCCACTGACCCCTTACGGAGATGAGGATTTCCGTATCAGTTTATGAACTTACGTGAAGGTATAGGTTTGGTTAGTATCCCAACTGATAATGGGAATGTGACTATGGAAGTTTGTGGGATTAGAATGATAAAAGCAAATAGGTACCTAGTTTATATTACATACATGAATGGTAGAGCTCGCGCAAAATGTTGCTATTTCTTCTCTATGGTTGGACAAACGACTCTTAGGTATGAAGTTATTTTGAAAAAACAAACTACTTTTTATGCCTGAAAAAGAAAATCTGACATAATTTATTTTCATTCTCGGATGAACACTAACTTAACAATTTATTGGTATGAACGATTTAAACTATTACCTCCCATTTTTTTCCATGCCTCTATTTAGAAATAAGAATATTTCTATTTTGAATATAGGTTGTTGACCCGAATCGGGTACCTATTACCCAGCGGTATTAATTCCACACTTACTTAAATTACATATTGATAGCTAAGTGTACCTATCCAACACTTACAAGTCCGTGTCCAGGGATTGAACGTCATTGGCTGTCCCAGGTGCGTAGAGCCTCCCAAGAGACGTCGTTATCCGCCGACACATGCAACCGAACTACACAATCATCTTCTCCATATTTTACTAGTCCGAATGTTCTGAATATCCGTGCCCTGCGGAATTCTGCTACCGATACTGCGCAGCGACAGTTTTTGACGACTTTTTTACTATTGAATACAGCATTTTTCAGAATCTCGGTCTCCGGTGTACATTTTTAATTTGTCACAGGAATTTTTGTACACTCATGTATTTTTGTTCAGTTCATAATATCAATATCTTCCTTAATATCTTCCTTACCTTCCGTACTCAAATCATCACAAAATATATTATAACCAGCCAAAACTTCGTCAAATGTTTGGTAGCTCTTATTAGGTATGTTTTTTTTAATAAACATAAATAGCTCAATGTCAAATGTATTTTGTTATAAAATTGTCTATACACCATCATTGTCCTCATTTTTAGGTTGCTAAACTAAAATATTTTTTTCACGATTGTACTGCGAGTGTACTCCTACTAAAGGCATTGGCACTATTTAAAAAATAACAAACGTTTTCCAAGAAGTTTTCATACATTAAACGTCGAAGCTGCTAATTATTGCTTAATAAACCTAAATGCAAGTAAATCGTCTTAAATAACTATTGCTCCACTACGAAAAGGAATTAGAATTCTTCCCCTTTTAATCGCATACAGTTCTAACTAACGGAAACGATTCGCTACAAGAGAAATGCTTTACCGCGCCTAAATATTTAAGAGGACTTCTGAACTACTAAATTAGACTAAAAGTTTAAACTGGATCACCTATCCGAATTTAAAACGTGGGGCTCGGCGTGATGCGAATAGGAACGGATGGAAAAGTGTCGGGTTCGTTTGAAAGTAGATTAGAGCGCCTAACCACAGTGTCCCCGCCTCGGGCTGATAGGCATTCGCTCGCAGGCGGACTGCGGTCGCCAGGAAGAAAGGGTGATAATACTTTTGGAAACTTTTCTCTTTCCAAGTACAATTGTGGCGTGGGTGTTGATTTAGGTAGAATGTTTGGCCGAGTGAAAATCCCTTTTCGGTTGATAGATTAGAATTATTCTTTAAGGCTCCAGTAATTATTTTGTAATGTTTCAGATATCGCAGATGTCAAAACGGAAAGCATGGATAGCTTCGAGTCGGGTGAGTAAAACATTGCTTTAACAAGACACAAAAAAATAATATTACTTAAATTATACCGCAGCATTATGTGACTGCTATACTTCGGCGACTGCTGCCTTGGTAACTTTCAGTGACAAGACTAAAAGAGCACTAATATTAATATTTGATAGTGGAAAGTATAAAAAGTGCTCAAGTTCGAGGTGGTAGGGCCGCTTAACGGAGCCCAGGAGGGCCTTTGCCGAAGTCCCGGCCTCGCAATACCGCCGAAAAGATAAAATGAACATAAAGTTGAGGAGCAGATACCTAGCTCGGAGGAATCGTAGTTTCCCTCCAGACGGCACTCAAACCGGCGACGAGCGGCAGTGGCGTACAGAAACACGTTTTCGAGCCTTCAAACATTAAATGTAAGTGCTTAATAACAGTTACCAAGAGGTATAGAGCATTATATAGAGGTATAGAGGGTATAGAGCAATAAAAAATTGTATTGAGAAGATATAATTTACGAGTGTATTTCAAATTTAAAATCAATTGAGAAAACAAGGCTATTTTAGATAACTACGGAGATGGTGCTCATAAAAAGCCAGCACGGGTATTTTTCAGTACATATCTAACCGGTAAATAAGTACCTAAATTACCTAGCGAAAGACAAGAACTTTGATAAAATGACTGGACTGGACTAATAGAATCCTCTCCCTTCGTTTCTAAATGCCGAGGATGGGTACCGGAAAATACGATGGCTAAAATTGCATTGCGGCCGCCCAACTTACAATTAAAATGGACGAGTGAAATTGTTTACATCGTTCGTCACTTAGCGGGTCGAGCGCAGTATTTCGAGAAGCTAGGAAAATAATTATAACCTACTCATATTGAATTCAAACTTTTTCCTCGAAAAACTCGTAATTACTAGACGTTATGACAGGATTAGGTACTAACCGTTTACTAACCTGTACTGAAAATCCATATTTAAATATGCCATAAAAATTACTTCTGTGGATGAGTGAATTCATCTTCATTATTATATAGCTGATTATACATAAATACAATCTCCAATAAACTTATAAACGTAATACAATTACAACCGGGGAGCCGTCTAACTTTATTCGAATACTTACTTAAAGACATTTCAGATTTAAGCACGTCTCAAATGGAAAATTTTTGACAGATTTTCATTGAGAACTGTACAGAAAATACGAGCTTAAGGCGCATACAGCACCTAAACTAGCGCCACCACCTACTTTATGTTATTATTCTGTTTAACAAAGGAACAAAGGAAATGTTATTATTCTGTTTAACAAAAGAGATACGAAGTTGCCCTTGGTGGCCACCAAAATCTATTTTCGTATCTCTTCCTAAACTAATAAGAATAAAACTATTACAGTGGCATTGAAAAAAAGCTTATGATAGGTATCACAAACTGGACGATGGATTTTTGAAAATTCCTTTGTTAAACAGAATAATAACATAAAGTAGGTGGTGGCGCTAGTTTAGGTGCTGTATGCGCCTTAAATGTTTTTTGCCTTTCAGTATTCGGGTTAGATTGTTGCTTTCTATAATTTATTTATCTCTCATTCTGACTTCCTAAGATAATCAACCACTTTTAAATCTCTACCTACGTAAGGTAGAGATTTAAAAGTGGATTTCCGAATACGTAAAGTATTCGGACACCTACACTTAGTTTGCTCAAATCAACGTAACACTTTATGTGCAAGGCTCATCGAGCAAATAAAACAATAATAGAATCCAAGCGGATAATAATTATTCCGATTGACGTCCACTAGGAGTTATAACCGGAGCTGTTGAATTGTCCGCTAAAATAAAGCGACAGCAGCGTGACTTTTAGCCGCGGATGGTAGATACACGACTCTGCAATCAGGTGCAGTTTAAAATGTGCATTTGCGATAAGGCTAGGGCGCGGGTGAGGGCTTTTATACTGGGCGGGACGGACACGGTACGTGAATTTCACTGAGTTCCTACCTAAGTTAAAGACCTATATTCATAAACAGGTAATCTGAAAAGGAGCTTAGAAAATTGCCTTTACTATTTTACAAAAGAAAATCACTTGATACTAATTCATGGTTTTTGTTTTTTTCTACAAAAGCTTGCCATGCCATGCCATGCCAACTAAATTATAAAGTGAAGTGTAGGTACCTAAGATATGCACACTATATTAAAAACGGAAGGGACCACAAAGAACTTTGACATTACTATTCGGTCGGTAGTTGCAAAGTAAACTTATTATCCCTGCACTCTGTAAAATTAATGAAACCAAGTCTTTAAAAACTTTTGAAAAGTGGAACGGTTTTTGAAATGTCACCTGGTTCGTACCGCGTGGAGTGGAAAAGCATTCAAATGCATTTTCAATAATTGAGGGTCAGACAGGGTGTGGGGTGGTTTCATTTAAAATGGTCGCAGCTCAGCTAACTTTCCATTCACCATCCTGAGTATAAGGCAATGATATTTACTAATTAGGTTCTGTGACGAATAACTTAGATATAAATAAATAATGCCGGACAATACACACAGCATTATCTAGCCCCAAGCTAATCAGAGCTTGTGTTATGGGTACTAGATAACTGATTTACATAATATTATATACATAGATATTTTTTATTATACATAGAAAACGACCCGAACACCCTCAACAAATATCTGCAGATCAAACAAATATTTGTCCCGAGGCGGGAATCGAACCCGCAACCTCCTGCGTCACAGGCGGACCTTCGCCCACCGCGTCGGTCGTCAATATCAATCAAACAATCTATTTAAGTTGGTACCTTTTAAACGAATTTGGATAATTCTGAAATGTTTTACAATATCATACGCAAGTACATCGCGGTTCGCCCTTGCTATTAGAAATTTCTTTCTCAATGAAATACCTTTTATGTCGTTAACTTCAGTCAATGCAATATTTTTTCATTACTCATACTCGAAAAGTTGGTCTGAAGTTACCTAAGGAGCGGGTTGAAAGTGATAATTTTCAACCCTAGGGAGAATCCTTTTCAACTGACAGCTGTTGTTAAACCATGATACTTAGTGGCAAAACTTCTGTTAAACCATGATACTTAGTGGCAAAATGTGAAAAATAATGCCTAAGAAAAAAAGGCGGGAAAGCGACAAAGCGATCTTCATTTGTTTTCTCGTGTTGTAGAGTTTTGTTTTTATTACAATGAGTTCATCTGATTCAGATATGGATTTAATGCCTGATTTCATAAGAGAAGAGGCTAAAGCAGTAGTGGAAAACCTTTTACTTCCTTGTATTCGTAATGAAAAGCACAGTGTTTACGTCGGGTGAAAGTAACTTATTCCTTCGAACCCCGTCTCAGGACTAAATAAGTTACTTACACCCCAAGGGTAACAGTATGCTATTACAGTTATAGTAAATCTTTATGTGACTATTTCATCAATTTAATTGTATCTTTTCTTATATTAACATATTAATTTTTATTTCACCTGAATCAAACCCAAATCTTAATTGTATTTACATTTTATCCCTATAAAATTTTATCGTTTACCATAATTATTTGCATGCTGTCTTCTATACTAATATTATAAAGAGGAAAGATTTGATTGTTTGTTTGTTTGTATGTTTGTTTGTATGTTTGTTTGTTTGTTTGTTTGTTTGTTTGTTTGTTTGTTTGTTTGAATTGAATAGGCTCCGAAACTACTGGACCGAGTTAAAAAATTCTTTCACCATTAGAATCCTTAATTTTCCGTGATGAACATAGGCTATATAATATTTTCAAAAAAGTTAGGGATCCGCATGAAAAATTCAATAATTGAACCGTGGGCTGTATATTCAACCTCTTTTTATATTATGGCGCGTCAGAATAGAAAAAGAGGTTGTATAGCGCACGGTGCTTGCTTTTTCTCTACGGCCAGTGTCAGTTTTGGAATGTCGAGTCAATGTCAAAAACCCCAATGCTGTTAAAAAAAGTAAAGATCCGTATGAAAACTGTAAAACCCATCGTTTTAGTGTGTATAATTTCTGAAATCTTTGTTTAATACCCGTGCGAAGCCGGGGCGGGCCGCTAGTCTATTATACAATAAAAATCGACACTTGGAGTGATTTTATGACGGTAATTCTAAGTTACTTTCAGTGTATGTTGGTGATCGATAAATAAATAAATATCGATGTCATTAAACGTGGCTAGAAGCCAACAATCTAAGGACATAATTAGAAGTCACACGCGCCAAGATAGTTTTCTGCAATAGAGTTACAGGCTGACTGCATACCGTGTCAGGTGACAGGATGCTTGTAGGTAATTAAGGGGGAAATAGGAATTAAGTGATCTGTAGGTTGCTAGGGATTCGCTGTCGTTGTTCTCTTTGTTGCAACACTTTAATTAACCTATGTTGCTGCGAGTCTAGGTTGTTAATTTGCTAAGTTATGTATTAAAACTCTACATCTAAGTGCATACTACGTTACGTAAAAGTATTAAACTTTAAGTCGAACGAGACGAGACTTTATCAAATAGATCATCCTTTACTAGCGAGTCTTAAAAATAAAAGAGACAAAAAGAAGTTTTCTTTTGGTTATTTTGTTGGTGAGATCACGTAGGCGCGCACCTCATCTGCGGGGCTCCCTATGCGGCGATAAAATTTAAAATTCAAGGCCACGTTAACGAACCGGCCTCGCGAAGAAATAGATATTCAAATGTGAGAAGATCCCATATTAACATTTATGGCAAGTTTGCGGGCACAAGACAAAGGACGGGGCCCCCCCGGAGCGACTGCCATCGCCGCCGCGGCCGCCTTCTCGTCGCTACAATATGTTCCTCTACAATATGCACGACTGTTCCACTTCGCCTTTCCACTTCAACTTTCAGGGATTTTTTTATTCAATTGTCACGAGCCTTTTAATGATTGATTAAGTTTTCTATTCACCTTTGCGCGTCTTTATTCAATATTTTCCACGCCATTACCCTATTAAATAATGCATTTTAAAATAAACTACGAAACTTTTCAAAACAAACTTGGGTAGGGCCTTTCGTTTAGCTTTTGTGTTCGCTCTCCATTTGCGATAAATAAAGATAAACAAAAGTTTGCAAGAAAACAAATCAAAATCTCAATTCTGGTGGCTGCATTATTTATGTGATATTGCCTGGTGAATGGCAAAGTTCCCCTTTCTTTCCTAGAGACTTGTAGCTTTGGTAATTCTTAGTTTCTCAAGTTGTGTCAACGTAAAATATGACGTGGATAGATTTATTTTGAAATCCAAAAGGTGTCTATAAAGAACTACATTAGTTTTGAAAGTCGTTCCTTTAGTTATTTCACCAAGGATATTAGAAAGGACGTTATGAAACCTTTTGTTGTAGGTAATGGAAACGAGCGAGGCATTTTCATGTATTGGAGGCTGTTAGCCGGCACACACGTTTCTTATTAATATCAGGCGCGGTCGAAATGGCCGAAGACGTCCCCAGCGCCTGCTCTCTCCCAAATAAAATTGCCGCTATCTAAACAAAGAGCCCTAATTATTCGGCCGTGGCGGGCGGGGTCGCTCTCTTATGGGTGTTCTGGGGCCCATTTCGCTTCTCGTATAGGACCCCGGGGAGCAGCGGGCGCCGCCTAGCCAATCGCCGGATGGAGAAGCGAGCGATCCGCAACCTTTTTATATGCGATATCGGCGCCGACGCCGGACTCTACCCCCACCGCAACCCCCCGGCGCTACTCGGGGAATTAAAAGTTGGAAGGCTCACATCTGATTACCCAAACACACACATTACACGGGATCGCCAATCTCGATAAGCCCACCACAATTTATTAGCGGTCGCTGACGAGTTGTTTTCGACTCTTATCTCATTAAATGAACTAACAAAATGTTATGTTTGCCGACCAGGAAACAACCTGCGCTGCTTCGCTTTGTTTTACTTCACTATACATCCTTTGCTTTAGTTCGAATATCCGGCGCAAGTTTCGCTAGTTTAGTAAAATTTCAATACAACTCAGATAAAAGAGCCGTTGAAAGCCTCCGCACCGGTGCGGCCCAAATCGCCCCCAATACTTATTTTAATTTGCACCCGATTTTATTTTGAGACAATAAATTGAACATAAAGGGTTTCCGAGCGGTTTTTACCTCCGGGCGCATTGTCTTCACCCTACGCATTTGCAGCAAGTCTATTGTGTAGAAATTATGAAATAAAAAGGCGATATCGTATGTCGCTGGCGAGAGGTGCGGAGGCGGAGGCGGCGTGGGCGACGGCGACACACGACACCTAGGCCACGGGCTCCGCCGACCCTCGGCATTGTGCCGCCGCCAGGCTCATGTTCGTTTCCAATGTTTTAAGCATTCGATTGCCCTCGCAACTCAAAAAGGGTTCCCAATAAGTATAATACAAGTAGTTTTTTTTCCTATTTTGTGCTCTTTCACCCGGGAGCGGCAAAGGGTACGCTTATTGTTTCTACAGAGAATTGCGCGTATGAATGGGACCAGCGTATTCAAGCGCTCGACACTTGGAGATTGTCGGAAGATAATACAAAATAGGCGGGTTCGGGCGGTCCAGAGGCCGTCTGACTTAGCAACAACAAACCTCCTACTGAATACAATCCAATTAAATTGGTAGATATGTTATTATTTTTGGATTATCAAGCAGAGCAAGCTCCTGGGCCAATCTAGGTGGCTTCCCAACCCGGCTCGGCTCAATTAAACTTCAACAGACCGCTTCACTTTGGCGATCGTACACCTTTCTAGAATAATAAGCAAGTCAAGTTTGTGGTATCTTGTGATACAAACTATCTATGTACCTAATTTAGAGTTTCTTTCTCATTTGTGAGATGCTCGAAGATGAATTGAACTATTAACAGTAGGTCCAGTAGTAATCCTCATTAAATATTAATATTAATTAAGACATTTTAATGTTCCTAGAATTTGAAGGTAAGCTCTGCTTAGGTTCATCTGTATATACATATTAAGCCAGATTAATTTTAATAAAGTAGTATGTAAGTATGTACCTTCTATAGTTTTTGTGGATAAGGCAATAAATACGTATATTTTATAGCTCCCAAATTTTAAGTAAATGTTAAACACAGTCATTTTAAACAAACCAATTCAGCGCGTAGAGCCTAGGACTATTGGACTTTTTAAAAATTATAATATTATGATCATATTTTGTTTGGCAGACCAATTAGGTTTCATTTGGCGAATAACAAAAACTATCCATAAAAGAAACTTGTATTAAGTAAATTCCACAGATAAACCACGTCAGAGCCGCGAAGTCGGTAATATCTCAAGACGCTAGGCCCTCATGGGAGAGAATCCATACGCGACGCAGAAGCCTTTTTACCTATGCATGAACCGCAGCCTCGGAAAACTTAGAATATTGTCTAAATTGTGATAGCTGTAGTCAGTAAAACAGGCGAGGATTGTCGCCCAGTTAAGTTTCGCTCCCAGAGCGTTAGCGGCTCCTCTTTCATGGATTAAATAATTAACCCTTATTTTGAGGCATTATAAAAAAGTAAGAGAGCGAAAGTTATCGATGTAGCTCAAAGAATAAGAAAACTGAAATAAATGGCAAGGGGTAGGAACTAACTCGCGAAGAACCGATAACCGCTGGGGTAAACGAGGTCTTGAGTGGAGATCGCGACTTGGCGAACGTAGAATAGGACGTCCTAAGGTCAGGTGAGATCACGATCTGCAAAACAGCACAAGCTAAAGATAGTTTGCTATGGCGCCCATTAGGTAAGGCTTATGTCCAGAAGTGGACTAAAATGGGATGATGATGATGATGAAAGCCTTTACAATATTTAGTTTCCCGGTAGGTTTTAATTATTACAAATTATCTGAGGGACTTGAAGCTAAAACTTCAAGCCGATGAGATTTTTATTCAAGGGATGTTAATAAGTAGCTTGTGAAGATTTGGTATTAATAATCAGTTTCTGTATTCACCTGCTGACCAGTCAAGAACTTAATCCAATCTCAAGTCCCTCGGGAGGAGCCGATATTGCGTCATCATCTGACACAGATGCACTTAACTATGCATGGAGAGAGATGCTGGTCTCCAAATACGAAAGCTCGCCAAAGTTTCTGATAGACAATTTTAAATTTAATTCGTACTTTAAGCTACAGCTTGTTTCTTTCGTGAGCTTATTCCAAGACACATACCGAAACATTTTTAAAAACAAATGGTGTAAATAAAACTTTAAGAAAAACCATCATCCACAAAGTTAATCGTCTAAATATTTTACATTTTATAAATTCCGAATTGGTTCGCATCTTAACAACAATGAACACCAACAGCGCGCGTGAAATTTGGTGGTCATCGATTTTCACCTTCACTGGCGATTCGTTTGCGTGCGGTGAATTATCATTTGAACTGCGGAAAGACACTGTTAAGCAAAACAATCGAATTTTGTTTCACTGAACACAGTAGTCCACGGATACCAACAAAGTTATGAAAAGCGTAGCAGAAACGCAACGGGGTCGCCTGAGAAACTCAACGTTTATGGAGTGTTTCGTGGGAGCCGCGATTATCACTTAGTAAATTAATGTTAGAGTAAACTAGGCATTCGCAGATGAAATGAAAGATGAGCGGTTATCAGTTATTTGATGCAAGGCGCGTGGCGGCGGCGGCAAGTGTCGCAAAGAGGCTGATGGTATCTCGGTCGCCTTCATCTCGCCGCAACCGCTGCCTACCACCGGCAAATCTCGCCCCTTCAAACTGAAGCCACTTGATCATAATCGCTTTATTTAAATTGTATTGCTTTATCTTTATTGTGGTTTTATAGCTAGTTACCTACTTGAATGGAATTTATAATTTGCGTACTGCAAATTCCACCTTTTGAAGCTCTATTAAGAAAAACTTTTCAATACATATAGCGCACTCTACCGACAATCGCCAAGAACTTCTATTAGGAGAAGGGTGCTGCTCTGAAACTTGTTGTAGGTACTGACATCTATCGGAATGTTAAGGAATTAAGTTAACAACGGAAACTGGGTGCGTGAACTTGGTTTGTACGATTGGGGCAGACTATATCTCTCATGTGACGTCACGTAAATCTGAGGTCTTGAATAAGGTTAGTTTTAGCAGGGCTTTATTTAGAATTCTGCTCCACGTTCATGGATACCAAGTAAGTAATGATAAAACCAAATCCAAGTGCCCATATAAAACATTTTGAATGTTTTATTCGCTATTTATTGGAAATAATCATAATCATCATCATTCTAGCTAGGGACAAAGTGAAGATACCCATAAAGTGAAGATACCCAAAAACTAAGATTTCCATAAACTAAATGTATTATATTTATCACTAGCGGTCAGGCCGCTGCTTCACACGGGTATTTAACAAGAATTTAATTTTTCATGCGGATCCCTAATTTTTTGGAAAATATTCCTTCTGCCTGTGTCCATTTGGGAAAATTTTGGATTCTAATGGTGAAAGAATTTTTCAAATCAGTCCAGTAGTTTAAGCCTATTCAATTCAAACAAACAAACAATCAAATATTTCCTCTTTATAATATTACTAAGTATAGATTTATTTTTAATACCCAATTTAAAACTTTGTCATTCGCTAACTAAACTACGTTGTTTTGTATACGTAGTAAAATATCCTTGATAGTTTTGGAAATTTTTAACCATTGAATAAGCGTAAATTCTGATATCTATAACGCGGAAAAAGTTATTTAAACAAAAAGTACTTATCTGTTTTTTGCCCCGCAGCACACCTTTTTTCACAGGTTTCAGCTTAGTTTAGTTGGTAGTACACAAAATTTTTTATATAAATAACTTTCAAACTTTAAAAAGTTTCATACAGTCTCACTGGGCGTGTTTCGGTGGGCGTCAAAGTGGGCGGAGTCAGCCCCGCCCACAGCACCCACGTGGGCACCCAGCACCCAACTCGCGCCACCCATTTGTTGAACTTTCCTCTTGCAAGACTTTACTGGTCCAGAGCTTCGGTAATCGTCTTGGATTTGATACTAATATTTTACAGATCATTAATTTTATTCGGTAATTGTTTATCTGATTTTTATTTATCTGTCTACGACCTGTATTGATAATAAGCACAACCGAAAGTTTATTAATTCCTTGTTTTTGAATGGATAAGTACCCAGTAGTATTTGCAATTTCTAATTTTATTTAAGTATTTTTACGGATAAAAAATATCTATTAGTTTTAATATAAGTATTATTATGATCGTCTTTATGATCGTCGTGAGTTTTTAATAAGTGACGGTCCTATCTATCCGAAGGTTGCCTGGGAGATATATATGCTGTTATCGATAAGGCCGCGATGATTAGTATTAACAACTTGTATAATTACCTCTATAATCTTTAGGTATTGATCTTGCAATAAATAAATTATTCTAATCTATTCTAAGTGTACCTACCTACAATTATAGGCTACCCCTAAACATGTCCATAATGAGTTTCAGGAGGCCTAAAGCCAGCAGTGGGTATAACAAGCTGTGGAATGATGATTGTGAAGAATCACAACATTGTTTGTCTCGAGCACTGCAGTTTCATAAGTATTTATATTGTACTAGCTGCGGTCAACCGCAGCTAGTACAACTTACCCGCGGTCAACTTGACTGTGTTTTATTTCTTTACAAGAACCCTTCTCCTGACAATAACAAACACAACAAAAAAAGAATAGGCAAAATTGGTCCAGCCAGTCCTTCATGCGTTATGACGTGACTAGATTATTTTTTTATATATAGACTAGTAGAACGCCCCTGCTTCGCACGGGTATTTAACAAAAAAATAATTTTTCATACGGATCCCTAACTTTTTTGAAAATATACATCTACAGCCTATCTCGGTAAAATAATTTTTCGAATCGGTCCATTTATTTTGGAGCTTATTCAAATCAAACAAACAATCAAAATTTCAAAGAGTCTTTATAATATTAGTAGGTATTGAAACTCTAAATTTTGTTGTTTTCCGTCTAAATACAACTCGTAAACAATCCATGTCATAGATCGAAGCTCTCGACCTTTAAACATCAATTAGATTCGACGGAATTAAACGGACATTACCGTGATTACGGTATTGAGATTGTGTTTATTCAGACGGTCTGCTACCGGTGGCATGACGCTGGTGGGATAATGAATGTTAAAGGCCGTGAAATGAGCCCGTCTTAGTTGCGACCACCCGATAGAAGGATGCGATGTTATATACCCCTCTTAATAGATTCACAATTTTCACATGACTTTGAATTCTTAAAAGCCTCGCTCTAAAAGCTCGAAGATAACTCAGCTGGTACGATCGCCGAGGAAAAGATGCGAAATCTGTTTAAATAATACTAGTCCAAAAGGCTTTTTAGGCTTCGCGCGTGTATTTAACATAAATTGAATTTTTCATGCGGAACCCTAACTTATTGAAAATATATATGTATATAGCCTATGTTCATCACGAAAAATTTAGGATTCAAAAGTTTTTTTAAATCGGTCCAGTAGTTTCGGAGCCTATTCAATGCAAACAAACAATCGAATCTTTCCTCTTTATAATATTGACGATTATCGCAGGCTTACGAAATTTTAATGCACACTAAAAGTCTCGTTTATTTTTTTAAGCTGTCAGTAGTTATTTTCCCTCATTTGCATGAACCTACAGTTCATGGTGCATGGACCGAAAGGTATTTAAATGGTCTAAAACAGAAACCGACTTGCTCTTGAGCGAGCACTAAAATGGTGACGAGTTTTGCTCCAACTCGAAGAATAACAAGGTCTTAACCTTATTCTTGCTCGCTTCTTTCCTAAAGTAAAGTAAATTATTTTTTTATAGACTTAAAGAGATTGACTTGGACAAAGTTTATTTTACTGCCCAGGACAAAGTTGGACAAAGTTTATTTTACTTGTGACGTCTGTAGAGGTATAAGGTCTAAAGGAAATAAAGCACTCATGGCTCTCGCGGAACCCAGATACATATTCAACAATATCTAATCTTTCATGTTACTTCATCTCAAGTGAGGGCTGAATCTAGAATACTCTACATCATCATCCAACAGGTCAACAGGATGCGTTTTTGATATACATTTTTATGTTATGATAAACTGTGCCTATCTCTTTTCGCAAATATGCTTTAATCTCATAGTTTTCGTTTTGGCCATCCATTCCCATCTCATAAAGCCACCCTAGACTTCGATATCTCAACTCACGGAACATTTTTTTTATATCGAATTTTGCCACTCCGATCCTCGTAAGACCTTTCAAAGTTCTCATGAGTAGTGAGTCATAGTACCTCTAATTTCGTCTCGTAGGTTAAAGATATTATCATTTAAGCCAGTTCCGTATTCCGAGAAGTGTTTCATTACACCTTTATAAAGAGTGAATTATTTGGGCGGTGCGAGACTTGACCAAGTTGCGCCAAATTGTGTAGGTTTAGGATGTTGCTTTGGCATATTTATGAAAAGATATAAATTATTTGTGAATAATATAAATAAGACGTATATTTTCTACTCACAAAAGGCCTCACAATTTTCTTTTATACCTAAATGAATGAATACTTCGCTGCAACTTTTATTACAATCAATAGGCTGCACCATCGCTGGATGCGATTTCTTACAGCCAACCTGGTAATTTATATAAGAATTGGAGCACAAATATTAGGAAATATTTAAATATATGAATATTTTGAAAATGATTTATAACATTATTATAACCTTTTTAGAAAAATCTTCCTTTTCCATAACTTTGGTTATGCTACTATAGCGAAATTGAATTACGTACTTGTAGTACGTAATTCAATTTCGCTATACCATAACATACTGCTGCTTAAAGATTCGATTGGTCCGAACCATTATCTAAACATGATCGACAAATACCTAACCAACAGAATTAGCGAATTACCTCTCCCAAATACTACCAAAACTGCCAACATATCAGTTGGGCACTGTAAACCTAAGTACCAATGACTCAATCCCAGATAAAATTTGTGGACGTAATCTAAACCACAATGCGGGTAGTTGATGAGCAATCATTACGTGAACACGCTGATTTTCCAGTAGTGAGCGGCGAACGTGACTCGAGCGTTTGGTGGCTCGCTCTGCCAAGAACACCTAGCATTCGATAATAACAGCGATTATCGAGTATAGAAGCGAATCTCTTGTACCTACACAGATTCAGATTCAGAATCAAGATTTAGATTCAGATTCAATAACTTTATTTCTTTAGGCCTACAAAATAAGCGCTTAAACAACATTTGCAATGCAGGGTTTGATGATTGGAAATTGGAATATTTGTGATAAGAGGTAGCTTTTGGCAGCCTGGAAATTCTGTGGTAGGTAAATACCTACGCCATTCGTAATGCAGGTAATGCAATGGTTTGATGATAGAAAATTGGAATTTTCGTTATTGTAGCTTTTTGTTACTTGGTGCTTTTGTGCTAGAACGAAGTTGATAACGATAACTCTACTTATGAAAAATCCTAAGGATCTATTTTGTATGAAGAAGTAGAGTATAAGTAAAGATAAACTGTTTATCGAGTTAATAGAATAATAATATTCTCAATGAATCAACAAGTTAATATAGAGTTTCAATAATCATAAACAACATAAGGAACAATTTAAGTTCTGAATAAATATTTCTTCCTTAGTCTGAAAATGGAACAAATGGAAGAATGCCTATTGAAGATATCAATTTAGCTCTCGAAGAGTTTCATATCTGTGATTAATATATGTTTATAGTCAACAGACGAAATACCATAACGTGTTCCCATAAAATCGTCCACAGATTACAATATGATGCGATGATTTGTGTGTTGCAAGAGCACCTCATGCCACATTTATATGCTCCTCGGCTAATCGACACCGCAGTATTAGATAGATAGATAATGATTTTATTTGGTTCACATAGATAGCATACAAACAAACATAGAAAATAAAGTAAACTATAAATAAGGTAGGTTTCGTAAGTGCGTACAATATTACAACAGTCAGGTCACTTATTCTAGATTAATAAAAAAACAATACAATAAATATAATTTTTTTAACAAAGATTAGGTACAAATAATTATTTAAATTTAAACTACTAACCTAGCTACCTACCTACCTAACCTAGTTACCTACCTACCTGTGGACATGTTTGTATGTTAGTGCTGCCGAGGTGAGCTAAAACGGATCACACGGACGGACACACTGTGTGTCTACCATGAGTTGTCATAGTTAAATCGCCTGACGTTACTACAGTAGTTACGTAAATACGCAGATAGTATAGTTAGCCTCTTTATTGGTACCATGAGTTTTGTTGGCGCTTACTACTAACGTTATAGTTACAACTACACCTTGTGTCGTTTTTGCGTTGTTATGTTGGTATCATATGCATATTTTCATCTCTTTTTAGATAACTAACTATGATAGAGACAGGAGATTGTTGACATAGGACTATTATCCGACAAATGCAGAAAGTCACCTAGCTCACTTATTTTAATGAAATCCAATGCAGCCCAAATTTATTAGTGTTTTTCGTGTTTTGACGACCAACGCATGCGACCGACGCGACGTTTCCTTTCGTTTACTTGGATTTGATTGATTGCTTTTGAAAAATAAAATTATAAAAAGCCGAAAACAAGTACCTACCTCGCAATTTGAAATGCTAGTGGATTATATGGAAAGGTATGTCATCTCACTTTGGAACTTTCTTTGTTCACGTCCTTCATCTTCTGCTTCGGCAGTAGCAATCATATCCAAAACGAAACATACTCTATTATTTAAACATTATTACCACAAAATTGAAAAATCTATCAATATTCAATCACAAAAAAGGTGATTTCACGAAGCGAAATGTCGGTGAGTGCCGTAACTACAGTAGTAATAGTTGGTTACTATGACACCTGTCAAATTTGTAACTCATGGTACCAAATTCTAAGCAAATGAAGCCCAAACTACAGTCACTGTAGTATAGTTTACTTCACTGTGACGTAGGATAGTTAACTACGTGACTCATACTGTACAATTTTAGTACCCAACTATCCGCTAGACGCGCTGTACAAGTTTTCATACATTTTGTTAACTACAGTCGCTAGCGAGTGTAGATTGTAAAAACTCATGGTAGACACACACTGGTTTTCAGACTGAACCAGTCTTGGTGACACCAGGAGCCAAGACGAGCTTGTGTTATTTCACTTCACTTAAAGATAGAATGCATGATTTTACCGTACAGTATTACTTGTACATATAATGTTTCTATATAATTGATACCTTCATTCACCCAACCATCTCTACCGTTAAAACTTATGAAAATACCATGGTTATTACAACTAAAAGCATTAATGGCGCGATATTTAGCATGATTTGAGTTTTGAGTTTTCCAAATTTGGGCACAATTTCACACCATGTCGCGGCATAAGAATATACCCCTCAAGTTCAGCCCGTGGATGTCGTAAGAGCTGATGAAGAGAACTTATCAGAGGAATGGTAGAAGCAGTGTCATTATGGCAAAACTGTACTGAGCGTTCTTTTTGTTTTCGGAGGAAAGCGCTGGCTCCGCTACACGGCTTTAAAGTTTTGCGGTAATTAGCCCACAATTGTTACCCATACATTACGATATGAATAAAGTTACATTACGTTACTGATAAAGATTTAAACTTGCCAAAAACGTATAGATAGTAATAAATAATATAATTGAGAAACAATACGCTTGATCGGTTACGGTATGCAAAATATGATGTTCTGTTTCTAATAAATAAATAAATGCTGACAATCCTCACAGCATCATCTAGCCTTCAAGTTTAGAAAAGCTTGTGTTATGGGTTCTAGATGACATAGAATGTACTTCATACAAAATGTTACATTGATAGATATTTTTATTAAACCGAGAAAACGATCAGAACCCACAAACACCGCTACCTATAGTTTGTTTACATCAGTCTTCAGTTAGTTCTCGCAATTATTTCGATTGTACGTACTTATTTGATTGTAATTTTTGTTGTTAAACAGCCCATAAAAAAATATTTCCTAACACTTCTTTTATTACCTTCTAATAACTTATTTAGATTCTGATTTTGATTAGTAATGGCTCAGTGACCGCAGTTGGCAGGTGTGAACAGCGATGGTGATCGTTTACCGACAGCTGATGATGACGGCTCTATCGACGCGTGCGCTTTTAACCCTGTTTACCACCAATCAGTCCCAGACAAGTGACCGTTGAAAGTGTAGCTTATCAGCATCTTAGGCCAGTCATGTTGAAAGGCTTGTAAAGGTTGTTAAAAACACTGTTTAAGATGACTCTACCAACACTAAGCTATGCTAGATCTAATACAAACTAGGTGACGATTGTATCCATAGAAATATATTAGGTCCTCGAATCGAATCAGTACTTCAAGCGCAAGAAAATCTAGTCTAAATAGTTTTCATGATAAGCCACCTAGCCATGTAAAAATGTGAAATGTATTAGTTTTAGGCTACAAATAAAGAACATCTTATTCTTATTAAATATTTTTGGATCCTTTCAGACCTTTCAGACCAATCTAGTCTCCCTGAAGTCCTAGTTGCAATACGTTACGTTATATACTTATATATTGTTCCGCATTAAACATAAATTTCATATCTAATTCCTCTAAAGTCCTATGTGCATTACGTGATGATTATGGTTCCGTTAAACATAGATTATAACTAATTATAATAAATAAACCAGTTGCGAACTATCAGCATTAGAGTTATTATATCCCTTCTTTCCATGGTACCTCTAACACTAGTATTTTGTCTAGTAGAGGAGAGGATGATGTTTCACACTGTGATTAAAACCCTTATCGACAGTTGATTGTGTTAAATTAAGTATTTGAGTCGGTTTTTTTTACAATTCAATGAAGTGAAACTGAAACAAATATCTCATTATTTTGGAGGTTTTTTGGTAATTTGCGTAACAAATTTATAGTTAACTAGCGGTCCACCCCGGCTTCGCACGGGTATTAAATCAAAGATTCCAGAACTAAATTTTTACCGACGTTGGGTACATTATTGCAGTTTTCGTGCGGATTCCTAATTTTTTTGAAAATATTCTATTGCTTATGTTCATCAAGGATAATCTACAATTCTAATGGTGAAACAGTTTTTCAAATCGGTCCAGTACTTTTGGGGCCTATTTAATTCAAACAAATAAACACACACATCAAAATATCCTGTTTACAATATTAGTATAGATATAAATGGTAGTCTCATTATAGTACCAATCTTTGTCAAAACCAAAAAATCTTGCAACTTATTTTTTAATTGAGCTTACGAGATTATGTTTTATTATCATTCAAAAGCTAAGCTAGGTAACACGATAGTAGGAAGCGTTGTACCTGAATTATCAGGGTGTACATTTAGTGGCACAAATTGTTGGACCGTGCAATATTTGACAGCACATTATTGTCTCCCGGTAAGAACATACTTACTTGTCGTGTGGTGCCGGCATAGAATTTCACCACCCCAACTCTTCCTGTGGGTGTCGTAAGAGGCGCCTAAGGCCGGGAAACACACCGGGGGGCGTGCAGCAGCGCCTTCTGCAGAACAACTACACCAAACTGCGATCCCCAACCCGCATGCCCAGCGTGGGGATTATGGGCAATAACCCCCACATAATGATGCCATCTATGGCGCTCATTAGGGGAGGCCTATGTCCAGCAGTGGACTATTATAGGCTGGTGATGATGACGATGATGAAGAACATACAAAACTGACCTTCATAGAGGTCGCAATCCTCTATGGAAGTTGACATAATACCCCTAAAAACTTTTGTCCTTAGGTTTACTCTAAGACGGAGGCATGTTTACAAATTGAATCTTGGATCTGCGTAGGTCCTTTGTTTGTCAGCCATTGTGCGTGATTTAGCGCACGCCACATCTTCGGCATTTCCTGCCTTCCCTTCTATTGTTGTTATTGTTTCGTTGGGTTTGCTTCATCTTGGACTAGTTTATAGTTTCGGTTCCGTGCGAGAGTATCAAAACAACGTCTAAGGAAAGCAAAACAATCTGTATCTGGAATTATTATCAAAACTGAGAATCGTGCGTCACACTCACAAATACCTTTACATGATAATTTCTGTATGAAATTTTAATTTATGACTTTGAAATTGGGGTGGTAACTTACCTTGCTGGTGTAAAAGTATTGATTCGGACATCTCGAAAAAGTTTTTGAAATTTCTGTAGGTTTCATACTTTTTAAAATAGTCGAAATGTATGTCTTTACTAATAATCTCCGAAGTTTGTAGAGCGATCTGAAATATACCTACCTATACTTAGTAAATCTTTTTTAATAATAAATATAGGAACCATCAGCGCGCGAATCACACTCGCACTTGACGGGTGTTTTAGTATTTAGGTTGGTAATGTAACTTTAAGTAGGAAGCTGTTTTTAATTTGAGTAGTTCCAAGCCGTTAAAATTGTATGTTTTGCCGTGACAATTTGATGTGATTTTTAGGCTTGCTCGTTGGTTAAATTGCTCGTTAACTTTTGATCTTCCATGAAGTTACATTTGACGTAACCTTGCAGGTAAACGCAAAGTATACCTATGTTTGTTAATCTGAATATTTAAGTATCTAGTTAGCTTGCGTGCATTGCGAATCAAAGCCAATTAAAAATCATAGGACACTTGATGCGCAATTCATACAAAAATCTTTTAATTTAAATCTAATGATTTGAAAGCTCGGGCGTTGCTTTAATAAATCAACGTCTGTACTTGTATCTACTTGGTCCGGAAGTCCATCTAGCGATAGTAAAGTGCAGGCAGCGGCTACCGGACATTCGGACCACTACCGGACACGCATGGGCCGTTACCGGACGCTCCTTGTAGGGCCACTGTGAAACAATTGGAAGGCGGGCGTTCCGGTGCTAGGGCCTTTCATGCTCATATTTGTAAGATTGTAAGGAGTTATTTTTGGGTGATTGATGTCAAGAGAGCTCGGGATGTAATAAATAATTATACCCCTTCAAATGCTTATTATCTCTATTATGTCGGTAGTATTAGGTGAAATTTGTGAAAGTGTTTATTACCTATCATCTAAAAAACGACTTGACAGATCAACATTTAATTTGGCGATGTAGTAGCTGCTTTTTATTCAGGTATTGGGTGATATTTAAGAAGATTCAAAATAAATCGACTGAAGCCAATTAAAAGTATCGTGTTAATACATGCTTTTACTGTTGCCGTAGCACATCCGCGTATCGGTATGCTACGCCGTAGCAATACGGTTTTTATGCAAAAGACATCAACGAGCGCCTCTGGTTTTTCTATTGTATAAATAAAGCGAATATACCGGTGCTGAATATAGCATGCAAGTTGACGAGTTGCTAGATAAAAGGTGGAGTAGCACTAAAGATCGAGTATGCTACGCCGAGCGCCACCGCCGCCGTCGTAATTCTCCACTGCAAAACTAATCTACGAGCGTCACTTGTTTTTCTTATTGTACTAATTCAAGTAATCACCTGCTGAATGATGCTGTGTGGATTGCCAGGATTACTTATTGTAAAAAAAGTAATCAGTATCTAATAGATAGGTGTTGAACTGTTGATGGTGCGTAGCGCAGGTGCCAGCAGCGGACCGCGACCGCAGCCTCACCTGCGCCGGAACTACGTGCCGATTCGCCGTCTCACCACTGCTTGAACAAATTGACCTAATCGATACCTAAGTACCCCTGGACCCCTTTACCGCACTTTGTTGCTAGCAGCTCACTGTGGCGAAAACAGGTCTATAATGTTTTCCGAAAGGAAATCTTATTCCTTTTTGTTTAAACTATTAAAAATCCAACGATTTTTCCACTGTTTTCACCACAGAATTATAATTCGGGGCTTCTAAATGACATTCGTCAAATTACTTTGCACTTTCATATTTTTAAGGAATCTTATAATTAGCCGTCAACAAAATAATGCTCTTACCTATCCAGGCATATTCTGTATCTGCATCTAAATGTTTGTAAACCTTGCTGTAAGCTTGTCTAAAATTTTGTAAGTAAATAAATAACTATTTTTTATACAGTAAAACAACAGTCCAAAAAATTTCGGCGGGACCTGAACCCGCGACCCTCCCTCAGTACGGGAGTGCGCTGATGGCTACACCACGAAATCACGAAAAAAGATTACCTTGAGTGTGAGGGCTTACGCACTATAATAACAGAAAACCTTTTTTTTTTGTTTTAAAACAGGCAAATTAAGCTGAGTCACGTGTAAAACTCTGATAAATTAATAGGCAAAAGTAGATAACAAATTACCATTGCCAAAATTGGTTAGCTAAGTAAAAGAAAGAAGTATTTTCTTTAAAGAAAATTGTAAAGAAAAACTTATGGATGAATATACTATTTGGTAAGTTACATAATTGGATTTTAGCAACTGATCCATCATTGTTCAACATTGTGTTCGAACAATATTAAAACCAACTAAGTGTTTTTGTTATACCTATAGAGGTATAACAAAAACATGCGCCAAGCGTGAGGCGCTCAGGGTCGCCGCAGCCTGCCATAGCTCACCAAGAGCTGGTAAAAAGCCGTGTGACGGCCGCTCGAATTGCGCGTCACGACAGCGCCATGGCCGACTGGGATACTTTTTATTATGTCGCAGATATTCTTACTGTGACAATGATAGAGTTTACTAGACGAAAATTTAGAAAGAGTTATTAAAACTATAAACATTTCGCTGTTCACATTTAAACAGCGAAATGTTTATTGTTTCCGGATGCCTGTCTTGTAGCTACGATAGTAGATCATCTAGCTGTAGGTGATGACTCAGAGAGTTATGGCATGACCTTTCTTCATAGACCATTATATTATAACGTAATTACGACCCATGCCACTAAAATGGCTAACGGAGTGTTGTTTTGCAGTTCATTCCGTCGAAATACAGTGGTAGATACTATGTTTTGGCAGTTCAGTTATAAGCTAATAAATAATTAAATAAGTAAAGTATGCTAATTTCCCTGCTTCTATCCCACGCTCAATAACTTAATACTATAAAAAAACTCAATACTATAATATTTCCACAGGCCACTTCAAAATACTCCTGAATTATTTATATCCAAATTAACAAGCTACAGCCTGGTCATCCTAGCTGGTAACGCTAATCGACCTCGTGGTAGGCTCTGCGCAGTGTCACCAAGCCGTGGCTGTCGCTTCGTTCCACCCAAAGGTTCCACCACGCTCACGCTTATGCCCTGGTGATTGCTGCACCAATTCCCACGGATTACTTACACAAAAACACGGGGATACAAAAACATATTGCTGAAATGTTCTTGGGCACTATGAAGGTACTTTAATTTCCCTAAAAAGAAAAAGCCTTGCATTTGTGAGAGTGAAAATATTTTAATCCCTGCATCATCGTCATAACAGATTCAGATTCAATAACTTTATTTCTTTAGGCTTACAAAATAAGCACTTAGACAAGTCAAATTTCATACAGATAATTATTATAAAAGAGAAATAATTTGTTATTGATTTCTCTTCACTTAAATTTTTTGTCCACTAGTGGAAGAAGTGAAAAAGAACACAAGCTCTTCTTACGATCGGGCTGTTTAGAATGAAATATTTCAATCATCTGCCATTCTTAATCATAACATAACACAAGGCTCAACTCACCTTGGGGCAAAATTATGGTGTTTGAAAATTAAATATTTCAATCATCTGCTACTCAAAGCTCAAGGTTCTGGTTAATTTGGGGCAAAATGATGCATGAATGAAAATTAAATGTTTCCATAATCTGCTACCTATTCAGAACACAAGCTCTGCTTACTTTCGTGATGCTGTGGGGTGAAATGTACCCTAATGTACCTTATTTATTTATTTTATTGAAATGCTCTAAAGTTCTGTTAAACTTTCGTCCATAAAATAAATGGCAGAAGTCATAAATCGTTGAAGTTGAACATCGTTGAAGTCCGGAAGCCATTGGAAACCTATTGTTTCCGAAGTGGAAGTGATTTGGTACTCACGCCCCGTTTTATTGTCGAGGGGGCAAATCCAACATGAGCTTAATTTTGTGTATAAAATAGGAAAGGAGTTATCAATATAAATATACATTCTTAGTTTGGTAGGTACTATAGACAACCTTATCATAACAAACTGGCTTTCACGTTCTTTTGGTTTGGCATACGTATTGCCCGCACAAAAGGAACTTAGCTTTTGTTATTCCGGATTTAAAACCATACTTTTGAAACTTACAGCCTTTGTAAACTACTTTATTACTAATTTACTACCAAAAGACGTTGGCATTGTCTTCGGCCAAACATCAAATACAAATTTTTATCTCTCAAAATGTTTCTAAGTATTTCATCCAGACATCTAAGCATAATTTGTATAGATAAAGCAGTTACGATGCTCACGCATTAACCAGTAAAGGCGTGAAACGTAGCACCGCCGTATCAGTCCATCATCGGCGTTACGGTCACGTATGGCTCACTCCCACGTCGTAATTGACCCATTTCGTGTGAGAAGTCGCGCATACAAGCCGCCGCGTCTGGGATACCATCGCCGCGGTACGTGACCCCGCTATCTACCCCGGTGCGACCCTCTCCAAGCTTGATTTGACACTTGCAGCCTGTCTAACAAAAACACATGATACAGTGCTGGCTGGCGAACAAAAGCAAACATTCTTTATTATTGATTGATTGGTTGGTGCCCCACACATTCGTTTGGCTGATATCCTATTTCTCTTTCGAAGAAACAAGAAAAGCCACGTGGGCTGTATGCGTATGAAGTTAGTTATTAATTTTCTTTAGTCCTTTTTCTAACACAAAATTGTTCTAGACAAAAAGGAATCTGTTTCAACAAGCACCGATCTTCCTTTCTAAATCCAGCAAAAACATGAGACAATTTTCGAACTACCTATTTATATAATTCGTTTACCTTTAATGCTATTGCCCCAGCTTTTGTCCAATTCTTTTGTCGAGGGTGAAACGACGCGGGTAAAGCGGCACATAATCGTTTAACTAAATATGAGTTTACACTTACGACTGAGTAGATGGTATCTAAGCCACGGTTGTATTTTGTCGGGTTGTGTTATTGCTTAGATTTACGTGGCCACGTTGGAATCTCAGTCGGTTATTATCACAGACCTCGGGTTCAAACATAAAGTCAAATCTTAACACAGAAAAAATCTGTATTTTTGTGCTTTTGATAAATTTCTCATTTGTCTCCGAGTCGTCAAACTTTATAAGGATGATCGAAGATTTCCAGATTTTAACTGTTTTATATCTATGAAAAGCACACGAAACTGCATCGTAATTGTAATCTTTTTATATACCTAAAAAACTATTGCTGTTCACTAGCCTCGCTAAAATTTTAAAAACAGCTTGACCGATTTTAATGTATTTTTATTTTGTTTGCTCTAATTGAAGTTTATAGTGGTTTAAAAGAAGAAAAAACAGGAATAAAAAATTTACGAATATGCGAATTTCATAGACATATAATAAAAGTAGTTAATTTACTCAGTTAATCATAAAAAGTTTTAACTGAGACAATTTCACGTTAGAAGGGTGAGGGTGGTGAAGCTACAGACCACCCTGATTATCTCAGTGCGATCTTACAAAAACTAAAGCCCTTCGATTTGTTTACCCTGTGTGGCCTTCATTTTACGCTCATTAGGGTGCGAGTGTGGGGGAAGGTCACAGATGAGGTTGCAACACTGTTTTTTGCCCTTGAGAAGGATTATGTTTACGTCGGAAGTTATAACAATAATAAAATCGTTAATTGCGTAAATTTAAATATTAGCATTACGGTGGTACCCGTGGACCGTGGATAGTATCCATAAGAACCATTTTAATGTATAGGTAGGTATCTAGGTCTCTATCTTTGTCTCGGTAGATACCTACTATCTAGGTAGATAATATTTCTTCGCCTTCGCGACACTAATAGTAAAAATTTGATACTAACAAAGAAACCTGTGTATAAAATGAATACTCACAGAAATGAATTTGAAAAATTACGTCTTAAAACTCAGAGCATCATCAAAAGGTTTGATAAAGACAGATAGACTGATTTATTAGGACGTGAAGAGACGTGTGCCTTTCATGTCACCCCCGGGACGAGCAGGTAAAAGAAAAAAAAATGGGTGTTTGTTGACAACGCAACTTAGTCATGGTCGGAAATAAATATTTATAAATTAGGGATACGTTTTTTGCTATACTAAGATAAGATTATCATGTTTGTAGGTGGAGGATTAAAACATTCTTTATTTTTATATGAACTCATTTTGACATACTTTTTATTGATATATTTTTGAATTCCTGAACGAACTGATCTGAAGCTAGCTAGTTGTAAAAGATATGGCTCATGAACAGCTCATGAACAAAAGAAGATACCTAACGATTCATTCCAACATATTCATGCATGGTTCGCATCACTTTCAATTTGTTCGAAGTAGCTCTGAATTATCAATAAAGCTAACAATAGTGTATGTAGTGTACACCGTACACCGTCCAAATCAAGGGTAGAACATTAACGTCTTGGTGCCGTCACACGTCTCATCAAAGATGCAGGGGAGTCGTGTCGAAGCGATCACGAACTCTGGCTTGAGGTATCTACTTGTTACAGTAATTAGTAATCTAAATACGACGACAACCGATATGGCGGGTGAAGGTAAAAAATCTAAAAATAGCTATGTTATGTTTAACAGTCATCATAACACAAGCACTGCTTAGCTTTGGGGCTAGATGAGGGAAACAGCCAGCATAAAACTAATTGGTTAAAAATAGCGTTACCTTACATTATTCGTATACTTATTATATGGTTATTGAAATAAGAGTTATAGCTATTCTACTTCGAGTAGGCTCAAATTGATTAATAAGGTTTGAACCGCCTGCGTATAATATCCAAAATGACGTTGAAATTAATCTAAACTTTTATGTATGTAGGATATGTTCAACAAAATAATGTTTCTAAGTTTTGGATTGAACCACTTTTTCTTATCTCAGTAAAAACGAATTTTCCATATTCATAATAATGTAAACGATGCGACGATGACACTTCAGGCAGTTTTTGCTGAAGTAGACCGAGTAAAGCCATTCGGACCCTCATCACGACGGACATTGCTGCGTCGCAAACGTAGATAAGAAGCACTTTTTCGTAATACTTTATTCATTCCCAGTTTCGGAGGTTGACAGACTAATCGGGTACGTCACTCGAGGTGCGCCCCTTTTAAATATTAACGGTATAACCCTTTTGTATCGGATGGGCGTCGGCGTCGGCGCCCGGTCCCGACAGCGTGTCAATCCACTGAAAGTATCCTGAATGTTTAATGTTCAATTATTTGTCAAGTTAATGTGCTCCTGTTCGTTACACTTGCCATACCTATCATTTAAATGTACGTGGATCTTTATTGTACACAGACATTACTAAAATTAACCGCGGTCCTAGACACGGAAGGTGTCTTTGGATCTCCTTTTACGGAGCAATGGCGCAAAGCAAGCAGTAATTTTCTCGATAATATTCAAAACGCGTGGGAGCACTCAATGTAGATATTTTCCCAGTTTATCCCCAAAATTACAGCAGCCGGTGTCGTTGCCGTAATCCCGCTAATATATTCACAACTAAAAGGTAGCGCCGCACAACCGCTATCGCCCCCTGTGGACCTATTGCCGGACAACGGGTGACCGCGATCCTACCAAATCATATTATAACCCAACCAAATCTGTAAAAAATCTCGCATAATGTTAAGTAAACGAGATGAAACAAAATAAGTAGGTAGGTTTGGAAGCGAGATTACGAAACAGAGGTACCTATCGATCATCAGACCGTAGAGAATTATGACAACGTTAACCAGGCTTTCTTTGTGGTTTTTGAAAAAGACGAGGCTTAAAAGACTCTGTGCTGCATTGTTTGTATTTAGTGAAGCTTAGTGAAGCGCGGCGGAGTGCGGGGCGCGGGCAGACGGTGGCGCCTATTGGCCGTGCCGTCTGTGGGTGGAACGGGGAAAATTCAAACAGTTTTCCACACGCCGCTCAAAGTCTGACAAGCTTTTAGCATCATCCGCCTGTCATTCGATTCATTTATTCTTCTATAGATATTATTCACACATGCCAAGCCAGCTCTCAGGCTGCTTCAAATGGTAATTGACGAGTGATTACGCTGGGGATTCAATGAACCCAAAAGTATTGCCTTTTCCATTCAATGCATCATTTTACGAACGTCTAAGATTGATGAGTGAAAGCAGCCGATGGCATTGCTCCACTCTCATTATTTTCTATATACTTTTGTTTTCATTTGTAGGCTTGATGTGATGTTTTCTTGGTTTTTTCCTGTCTGAAATTTGCCATTTTGTATCTTCTCCATCTAAAGAATTGTAAGACACTTCTGTTCTGGTGTGAAGGTTGAAAGTAATATTTTTCTGAGTGAAATAGGTATACCGATTTTTTGCGGCCAAAGTAGTCTTTGTGGTGTACGATGGCAAGTTGGTAGATGGAAGTTATTTGTTAGTTGTCGATAGTGTGTGCCTGTAGTAGGAGTGGCGCGCGCGGGTGACGTGGGCGGGGCCGGCGGCGGGCGGGGCAGGGTGCCGGGCGGGGTGCTAGCACTCGCCCATCGGAGGCTCGCGCCGCAGTCCGCAGTCGCGCCTCAATCGCCGCTCCCGGCGCACCGCTGCACTAACCCGTCCGACCACCACCTGTGCCAAGGTGCGCGCACAGCCTTAATTAAACAGATCCGCAGCAGGCACCCGAATAATTGCCGTGAAGGAAGCGCAGCCGCGACGGGCGCCCCTTCAATTAGCGGCACCTGTCCGACATTAATTCGCACGCGCAGTAAACCCGCAAAAAAAGTCCGAAATAACTGGAACCGATGCACCTGCGGCAATCAGGCGACGAGTGTCAAAGTGCGGGGACAGCGGGCCGGGGCTCTGGAGTGCGGACATGATCATGCTATTCAAGGGAAACAGCAGCCGGCTGGAGCACCTCATAGAGAAGATTCAGGCTAACAAAGAGAACCACGACGTTATTGCTGAAGATATAAAAGGTATGGTTTCAAGTCACTATGTCTGTTTGTAAGTACTTTCTCATCAGCATCTTCTGAAGCTACAGCCGGGCACTGCTGTAGGCCACAGAGTGTCTAATAACAATCCTGAATGTCCATAACTTTGTCCGAAAATATAATGATGCTCTACCAACTTACGCATTGTGTTATTTAATTCGGGTTCTATTTCTGACTATCTCTGGAATTGTTATTTATTTATCGACCAACAAGAAGCAAACCACACGCTTGGTTGCAAATAATCAAAGGTTGCAAACTGGTGAGGGTACTGTGCAAAAACCTTTGCTGTTCTCAGCACTGGTATTTGGAAAATACAAGTATTTAAGAATTCGGTGACCAGACTACGAAAGAATGCAGAGACTCCATTTTTTTTTGGATGTTCTTACCTACCATCCGTCATAATTATAAAGAGGAAAGATTTGATTGTTTGTTTGAATTTAAAGGGCTCCGAAACTACTGAACCGATTTGAACAATCCTTTCACAATTAGAATCCTAAATTTTTCCATTTTAACTATTCCATAGTCTATATTCATGATCATATTAACATATTTTCATAAAAGTCAGGGTTCCGCTTGAAAAATTAAGTTTGATTAAATACCCGTGCGAAGTCAGGGCGCACCGCTAGTATTGAATATTTTGGCACAAAGTATATGTAACAATGTATAAAGTGTTAGGAATAATCGTTATTTTATAAGATCTTATTCATTGCTAAGATAATGAACACGACATCGTATTTCGAACATTCCTTGCCACTCGCAAAAATAAAAAGTATTTATTTCACATGATAGAAAATTTAGGCATGAAAGGACAGATAGATCTGAACAAACCCTATTTTTTTTATTTTCCTCTCATACCCTTTCTTGAAACAACCAGTATTTATAACTAGCTTTGTGCCCGCGGTTTCAACCGTGTAACTCCCGATCCCGTGGGACTTTCGGGATAAAAGTGGCCCATATGTTATTCCAGGTCATAAACTATCTGTGTACCAAGTTTCATCAAAATCCGTATAGTAGTAGTTTTTGCGTGAAAGAGTAACAAACATTCATCCACACTTACAAACTTCGCGTTTATAATATTAATAGGATTTTAAGCACGTAGGTTTGTTATGGATTGGACTTGTCTAATTGCTTATTTGTAAGCATAAAGAAATCAAATTAAAATCTGAATCTGGATGAAACTTAGGGTTTAATTTTTTGAAGAAAAACTTTCAAATCAGTGTTTTAGAATTTCCCCTGTGTATTCTACCTATTTTCTAATTTTAATGTTTATAATGCCTGCTAGATATCTAAAGATTTGTAGAAACGACCCGACAGTGAAGTAGTGACGACGGAATCGCAATAATTTGAGGATAAATTTTACCTAAATTACCTAAATCTATTAGAAACTTGTAATTTAAGGAGCCGGTCTAATAAGTTACTACTTTAAATAATTTTCAGGACCTAGATTTTATTCGTAGCATAGATATATTATTTTATAATACGGAAGAGCGGAACCCTCTAACACAGGTATCTCTATACTTAAAAGAGGGTTCCAAACCCATGCAATGCACAATATTAGTTTATGTTTACTTGAATAAATATTTGTAGTTTGATATGTAGTATGTAGCTAAAAATTTCTCGATATGTTTCCAAAGAAATCCAGATACACAGTTTTGCATTTATAACCAGGTTTTTTTTATTATTTCGAAGTACCTGTCAAAGATTGATTATTCTGATTATTCCGATTCCGATGACTTTGTTTTAAATAAGCAAAATACTGAGTTCCACTTTTCTCGATTAGGTATCTACATTTTGTAGGATTAAAGCTTAGTTACAAATGAAAGTAAAAAGACCGCATCATTGTATTTATTAATCAGACTAACGATTCCACTATGCGAGAGTCGTTGGTCAAGTTTGTTCGTAATTTTAGTTCGTATAAAGCAAATTAATTAATTTTGAAAACAAGGTTTTGGCAAATAAATTGCTTTTGCATTTTTGAAACCCTGCTCGAACACCTGCTTTTGATGGGCGTCAACTCTGCAGGTGAACTTTGAAAAACGACAAATTATTTGTTTTAATTATTTAAAATTTAATTTATTGCGCCTCCAAAAGGCTATCTATCTCTACCTACATTGCTTGCGGATCCCTAATTTTTGAAAATATTACGTTCATCGGTGAAAGATTTTTCAAATCGGTCCAGTAATTTCTAAGCCTGGTCAGCCTGGCGAAGAACAATTCAAACTAACAAACAATCAAATCTTTCTTCTTTATAATATTAGTATAAATGAGTACCTTAAACCAATGTACTTAATTATTACAAGCGGTCCGCCCCGGCTTCGAACGGGTATTTAGCAAAAATTAATTTTTCTTACGGTAACTTTTCGTCATCCATACCGCAATGTTTGAAAACGAAAGTTTTTAATCAGTGCGTCCTACCAGTCATGACCTACGGAGCTGAGACGTGGACACTCACGATAGGGTTGGTCCACCAGTTCAAAGTCGCTCAGCGCGCTATGGAAAGAGCTATGCTCGGAGTTTCTCTGAAGGATAGGATTCGTAACCAATTCATCCGACAGAGAACTAAAGTCATCGACATAGCTCAGAGAATTAGCCAACTGAAGTGGCAGTGGGCCGGCCATATTTCGCGAAGAACCGATAACCGCTGGGGTAAACGTGTTCTTGAGTGGAGACCGCGACTCGGTAAACGTAGTGTAGGACGCCCTCCGGCCAGGTGGGATGACGATCTGCGAAAGACTGCTGGCAGATGCTGGATGCGACAAGCCGAAGACAGGGCGCTATGGCGCTCATTAGGGGAGGCCTATGTCCAACAGTGGACTAACATAGGCTGATGATGATGATGATGACGGTACCTAAACTTTTTTGAAAATTTTATATAGCCTATGTTCATCACGGAAAATTCAGTCCTATGCTAATGGTCAAAATCCGTCCAGTAGTTTCAGAGCCTATTCAATTCAAACAAACAATCAAATCTTTCCTCTTTATATTACTTTATTATATTACTATCGATATAGATTACTTTTATTTAACTTAGCCCTGCGGCATTCGGAAACAGACGCCTACGACAACCTGAGCGAGCAGTATTCCATAGGCGTTCATTTGAAATGAAATAATTTGATTGTGTTGAACAATCTAGAAACCGACTTCGCATCCCTTAATTTGGGTTATTCCCATCTGATCATATGATCAGATTGTGGTTGCATCTGATCAAATAAAAAGTTCCCGATGGATCATTGATCAGATGCAACTGCTTTTTTGAATTAAATATTGTGCCAACGGATCATAATTATATTTTTGGCGTGTAATATTACTATGCAAATAACAACCTTTTTCTATACGACTTTTTTGTACTTATTAACTACCTATTTTTATAGTTCCTGTTGGGTTGAGAAAAATAAAAAAAAACTGATTTTGATTAAAAAATCAGTCTTATAATTGCAAAAATACTTAAAACTTTAATTAAACAAAATCTACAATAAACAATTCTTAAAACAGATTAAATACACAGAACAATCTTAAATAAATAAAAATTATTTTGATCACAAAATAAGTCTTATATTTATAACACAAGTTTGGTTATTTACAACACCGATAACCGCTGGGGTAAACGTGTTCTTGAGTGGAGACCGCGACTTGGTAAACGTAGTGTAGGACGCCCTCCGGCCAGGTGGGATGACGATCTGCGAAAGACTGCTGGCAGATGCAGGATGCGACAAGCCGAAGACAGGGCGCTATGGCGCTCATTAGGGGAGGCCTATGTCCAGCAGTGGACTAACATAGTCTGATGATGATGATGATGATTTATAACACAAGTACTTAAAACAAAATCAACAGTAAAACACTAAATAATTTGTAAAATAGGTTAAATAGACAAAATAATGATAAATATATATTAAAATTTGGGTTGATTAAAGTACTAATTGTTTGTTTACAAACTAAACATCTAAAAATCAGTCTAAAATTTGTAATGGTAGACTAAAATTAAACAAAATCAAAAACAAAAACATGACATTACAGTTTGCCTAATTAGATACTAATTGTAAGGTTAAATAATTATTTTCTTAAAACGTAGTAACAACTTAATAAATAATAAAAAGTTTTAAGTACTTTTGACATACATATAAGACATATTTTGTGATTATTTTTTTTATTTATTTAAGATTGTTCTGTGTATTTAATCTGTTTTAAGAATTGTTTATTGTAGATTTTGTTTAATTAAAGTTTTAAGTATTTTTGCAATTATAAGACTGATTTTTTAATCAAAATCATTTTTTTTATTTTTCTCAACCCAACAGGAACTATAAAAATAGGTAGTTAATAAGTACAAAAAAGTCGTATAGAAAAAGGTTGTTAGTTGCATAGTAATATTACACGCCAAAAATATAATTATGATCCGTTGGCACAATATTTAATTCAAAAAAGTAGTTGCATCTGATCAATGATCCATCGGGAACTTTTTATATGATCAGATGCAAACACAATCTGATCATATGATCAGATGGGAATAACCCCTTAATTTTAGTTGTTTGTTTTTAAGTTTTTCGGGATAAATAATATTTTTTTTATAGAATAGGGAAAGAATTTTAGAAATCACTCCTTAATTGACGGAGAAATCTTCGAACATACATTAAAAACATATACATACATCAGAGGATTAACTTCCTCCTCTTGTCAAAGTCGGTTGTAATGCCGTACATTTTTCAAGCAGCATTATCTCGACCCAAAAGTAAACAGAGCTTATGTTATGATTATGGCATTATGAGTACCGGATTGATTTAAAGGTACTTGTGCTCCTACTAGTAGGTAAACGGAGTAGGAACAAGTGAAAACGGTTCTTATCACGCTTATCACACATAAATTGTCAACAAAAATTGCCCTGAGTCGATCCGAAAAAAAAACACTTGCGTCATATTTTGTCCCAGGATGGAATTCGTATATATTTATTATGGTAACATTTCAAATCAGTTATATTATACCTTATGTTCCACGTCACTACAGAATATAGAGTCCAATTGAATATGAAGTCCGCACCCACACTATTACGGTTCTCAGCGAACGGTGCTCAGACAAATCACCATCCTCTTGCTCATAAAGCAAAAAATTGCTCGGAAGCATTATAACGAGGCAATCTCTCACCTTGCCCTAGCTTTATTAATAAGGATTAATGTGAAAACTCTATCATGACGCTTATAGAGTGGATCGTTGGTGCAAACGAGCCACAGAAGTCAACCTATCTATTAATTGCGACAAGAAGCGCTTCCATGAAGGTTAAGTACTTTTACAGTTTTGCTATGGTCAAGTTTAGTGTTCGGTGCGAGTGGCTAATTTGCCCCTCTCCTCGCCTAAGTAGATAGCGATTGGCGTTGATTGGCGAGGCGCCGGTTGAGGTGTCTCAGACGGCGCAATTAGGAAATGGGCTTCCGCCGCCCACAGCCAGCGGCGCCACCGTCACCCGAGGAATTGCCTGCAATCGCTGCTAATTACGGCTATACCGCGGCGGCAGTGCATCCTAGGAGGATACTGTTTAACGGGATAAACGCTGCCTACTGCTCCACCTACTAATCGTCCTGGTTCAATAATCTGGGGCTCTTGAATGTTGTATGAAGGGATACGAAAGATCAGCCGATCGCTAAACTATTATAGAAACTTAACCTACGTAACACCAAAAATAGCGTTCATGGGAATTTTTATTCACAGAAAAGTAGAAAATAAAAGGCATAGGTACCAGTTTTCAACGGAAATCTTTGAAAAATCTTGGTACATAATTATGAGCACTCGTATTTCGCAGATATCGACCGATATTAAGGCAATTTACACACGAATATAAAAAGGCGAAACTTTCACCGACATTTATAACACAGGGAAGAGAAATTATTTCTCATCTCCTATTTGTTTTTACGACTCTAGATCCGCGGCTGTCATTATTTTGGCCATTAGTTAAGGCTGTTACACACGTCCGGGGCGTGGAGGGCTGAAGATTGATATAAATAGTGCCTTATTACCAGTTGATGGGTGTGCAAGGAAATAAAACTCTATTGGGAGAAATATACTTAGGTCTCTGCGCCTTTTGTTTAAGAATGCTTTGACAAGACATTTTTTATTAGACAAAACCTACAAAAGACACACATAGATGGTTAGTACAATACAAATACAACAAAACAAACAAGGTAATATTATAAGTTACTATTATAATAATATCGTAGGGCATTTTTGTATCTCAACAGTTAGTGTTTCTTGTATCTATTATATAGTAGTATATAGTAGAACAGTCCTCTAGTATCGCCAAACTCTGCATTTTTTTGGGCTAGCTAGTATAATATATAATATAATAATCGTTTATTCATATAAAGGTCTTAAATAATACATAATTCGTATACTAATATTATTGAGTAAATCGATTATGTGTTTATGACCTACTTTACCATAAATTGTGGTATACATACTTGACATGGTACACACTGGACAATTACTAGTACGCGAGACCCATATGAAGTAGTCCTAAAATCTACATCCCATGATCACATCTATCCTGTCAAACTACTAAGCTTTTCGTAGCTGCAGAAGCCTATAAAAATAAAATACACGAAGTTTCACTGCAAATCTTTATTCTCCAGACTGTCCATTACTTATCATTTCCCGTGATGGCGCTCGTCATCGTGCTATTCAATTTGTTTATATTTCACGCCACTCCGAGGTGCTCCCGAAGAAATATAGACGCTAACTCGGAAATATGGGGCCTTACCGATATTTATGACTGCCTTATTCAACCTAAAGCTTCGTCTGCCAACTCTAATGTACTTTATAATGCCTGTAAAGAATCTCTATTGTCATTTATTGGACCAACTATATTTGATTTAGCTTCTATAAAATGACTGGTATTTATTTAATTACTATCGGCTATAAAATTGCTACGGGCTATAATATGCAAGTTGGTGCTTGATGGAATGCTAGATAATTGGGTTCATAACCCGCACTATAACACGAATTAACCTGAGTACTAAAGAAACCTCATTAGAAACATAAATAAACTCTGCTACGCAATTAAAATATTTTTAATTTAGTGGAATCGTATATTCACTGACATAAATATATCATACCAAAGTTATCCCTAAGATTACTAAGACATTAGGTAATTTAATCGGACTTTGGATATTTCTACTGGCATGGCAACACATATAATGCTACCTACCACCTCCTATTAATTTCTTAACAAACTTTTAACCATCGATAAACGAGTCGCTGCAATTTAAAATTATAAGTAGTTTCTTATACCACTTCTCGGCCGTGCCGTAAGAACTAACTAACCCCTTCAACTCGGCACGTGGATGTCGTGAGAGCCGACTAAAGGGCACCAGGGAAAGGGTCTGGTACCCTTTTTCTGTATTATTCAGCACCTCCACTGAAACAACAGTAAAGTTCAGCACACGCTGAGCCAACCCCTATTTCGGCACAGTAATGGAGCCTTATTTGCACTGCCAACCTGTGTTTATTTTGACCTATTGCTATTCTATTTTTTATATTTTTTGTTTCTGTGTTCAAATAAAATATTTTTTTTTTGTGTATTGGATTGATAGAACTTCTTATTTTCCTGTTTTTCCGTCTGTGTACTACCAACTCTTCATTAACTTATAACTCTTGTAAATAATAGGTAAGGTTGTTTGGAAGAAATTGCTTTAAGCAATAAGGCCGCCTATACATTTTAAAGTAAAGACTTTACATTATTTTTTGTACATGTTTGATAAAATGTACAATACAGTGTACCTTCATTCAGTCAAAAGTTTATTATAGTCATTGCGATCAGATGATCGCAATGACTATGGCGCTAGGATTAGCGCCTGCTAAACGTGGTGACCTGCAACTGCAAAAACCCTCTCGCTTAAAGAAGGCGCACCACAAGCTTAGCTACACAGAATTGTGTGAGGTATAACAAATTATTGAGGTTCATTCTTGCAGAGGCGCTGGGCAGCGTGGGCAGTGCGGCGGGAAGCTCCTGGCCGTCGTCGACGCCGGAGCCGTCCCCGTCGCCGGCGTCGACGCCCTCCGCCGACGCCGCCGAAGCCGACGCCGAACCACCCTTCACGATCGGCGCTACGGAGCACACGCCTTACCAGTGTCAGTTCTGCGACAAGGCTTTCCCGAGGCTGTCTTATCTGAAGAAACATGAACAGGTTAGTGCAGCTCTATGGTACCTTGACAGTTTCCGTCGCTGGAAGTCTCTGTACTAAAGTACTCTGCACGACTTTTTTCATCAGCTTACTTACGTAGAGAAGAGAGAGTTCATCTGAGTGGCAGTTTAGTAATAAGGCATCCTAAGGTTATCTTGGAACATGTTAGTGTTACATTTAATACTCTTGCTTGTTTCTAACGCTGCAAGATGCAAAGTATTTCTTTCTACTCTTCAAAGCTATCTTAAAAATTTACAGATAAACGTTTCGAACGCATACCTTCAACAAAACAACATAAGGCCGATTAGAATCTGAAAGCCACAACTTGAACATAGCTTACGAAACCTCCAACGAGCTTTCCCACTGTAATGCATATGCCGTCCACCAGTTACCATAAACAACTTGGCTAACAGCGCAGACAATGCGGTTGTTATTGCCGTCATATCTGTGAATTCACAGTCCAGTTTCGCCATGCAAGCCCTCGCTTCATTAGTAAGTAGATACCCAAAACAGGCCATTTACAGAGCCGGTGCGTAGATATGCATCGCATTCGCCTTGCACCGTGAGGGCTGTGACGTGCTCGGCCATTACGGCGGCCGTACATCTCGCCTCCTTTGTGTAGCACCGATCCCGCCGCGTTACGATTACGACACACTGCGACAGATCTAGCTGAGATAGGGCGAATAGAAACATCACTTTGCATGCTGGCTGCCGCTGCCGTCTGGTGGCACGCCTGCGCTATGATTTACATCGACACGTGCTCAAATAGTGGCTGAATTCTCACCTCTGACGGCCGTCAAATTAAGACGCATCTTGATATGAAATTCTTGAAAATCAAACGAAATCGCTTAGGAATCGCTACTTAATTCAAGATCTTCGATAGGTACCGATGCAATTGCAGAGCCTGTTGGGGCAGTGATTAAGATCGGTGCACGCGCATCGCGGGCCGTCGGTCGCGGATTGCGGGTGTGTGCCGACAAATGTATCTTCCGATGATCGCGTCGAGCGCGTCTCACTCGCGACAGAGCGGTGACGGCCGGAAATAGGGCCGATAACAACTCCCTAGCCTAACCTGCTCTAGGCCGACACGCTTTATCATCATGCCGACTATTGCCGACTAGCACTCGCTTGGGAAAGGCGATCATTACAGGAATAAATCAATTACTGATATTTCCGTCGAGCTTGTTTCGCTTGGGGATAAATTGTAAAGGAATAAAGAATAGATCCTTTGGCGAATGTGCCTTAATGCTGAAATTTAATTGATAGCATGTTAATTACGGCTCGCGGCGGCGGCAGTCAGAGTTAATTAAGTCGTACGATATGTATTGTAGCCGATGGGGCTCAATCAGTGAGCAACAGAGGCGCAATCGCAGTCGTAAAACTGTCGAGACGTCTTGCCGGGAACCGAGCACAAGCTAAGTTAAGCCAACTCCACACACACGCACAGCTGCTAATTAAATTGTTTACATTCATATAAAAAAGCATACTTTTGCATATAGTATGAAAATTATGATGAAAGAAGGACATTTCCTAGTAAAATGTTCTGGTAAGAGCGCCCTAACACTGCGCTGTGTAGTAAATAGATGGCTTATCTCTCGACAATTTAAGTCATTCGGGCAATAAGATTCTCATCTTAATAACTTACGTATCAGTATGAGCACCAACGATGTAGTGCTACTGTTTCGTGGAACTTGCCTTTCATGGGAATAATAAGATTATTCATCACATTATCAACGAAGCAAAACTTTTTGCATAACCGAGCCTGCACCAAGAAACGTCCATTTGACTAATAATAAAGCTTTTATTGCCTCTGCCCACTGCCACTTAACATAATGTTGACACACTGCGTGAATTTGTAATGATGGGGTAAATGATATGAGTGGAAAAGCAAGCGAGCGCGGGTGTAGCGCGGCGGACCTGTAGTTGACCCCGAGAGCCACCTGGCTGTGTGAACGCAGTCCGTCGTTATTGCACCTGGGAAAGTCACTCGGTAGCCGCGACCTGCCCATTTCAGAGCTTTTATTGGCTATCATGTTCACCTAAACTAGTTTGGAATATTCTTGGTGAGATTTACTCGGAAAACTTAATACCATTAGGAGTATAATGTTCGCCGCTCTCACGGTGTTTGTATAAGGCCATTTGAATATTTGTAAGGTTTATGATATTTGCGTGTTGTTGTACAATAAGCGGTGTGCAATGTCGTGGTGGGAGCAGCCCGAGCGGCCAGCAGGGCTCCGCGCCGCGTGCACCCAGGGCCGAGCCCCCGCCGAGACCGACTCATCTCGCTTATTGAATTCTCGCACGAAGCGCTGCGATGACAACAATCAATATTTTGCTAAATATATTATAATACATTCACGGTTGCGAGGAATCGTTAATCTGTAATAACTATTTATGTTCTGGGTACATTTCAAAGAAAAAATGCAGTAATTTTATTGCACAAATCCATCGTTACTTTTTTGTTAACACGCTCCTTCCAGATTATATCTTTATCAAAAACTTGGGCGCTGCTGGTAGTAAATGCAGAATTTATTGGATGCAGAGCTTGGAATTTATTAATTCTGTCGAGGTCCGATCAATCCAATTAAGGGAGCGGTGTAAATAAATGTCCTCCTGCACAGATACCAGCTTCGCTTCATGTTTTTTTTTTCTCTATCTCTAGAAATTAGAACAATTTTCTAGTCTGCACTGATCTTACATAACATTTAACTAATAGTTGACTTAATTATCGAAGATAAACAGGAACACAAAAAAACCGAAAAACTTGACACCTCCAACAAAGTCCTCCGAAATAGCCTCCGTGACAAAACTACATTTACAAAATCTTTTGTCTCTCCGAAAAACGATTACCATATTGCTTAAAGACTTGAAGCAAAGTCAATCATTTTTAACGTTTGTTTAGTGGTGTAATGAATGAATGTCGTCGAGGTGGTCAATTAGTAAAAGCGTTGAGACGTTCATTTTGGGAGTAGACGCATTGTCTCGGTCTGTCCGGTGCGAGATGGTGCGAAGGCCGGCTTTGGACTACTCTCATTATCTCACAGCCAGCCGCTATTCATAAGCACTAACATTAACATCCTCATTATGCCTCTCATGAATAATTCTATTAAATACTGAACAGCCTTTTAATGAATTTTGTGATGCTTCTATAAGAAACATAAACTCATAAAGATCTTATTTGTTTTGCTGGCGTAAGAGTTTTGGGATGAACAAACATAAATCGTGTTTTGAATTATTTGAAACCAACCAAGTTATATGTACGTACGATTCAAGGATCGCAACCGTTATATGAAGCCGAAACATAGTATTCGTAAGGCCAGTGCCGATCAGATGGGAGTCCATCTCGGCAGATAAGCTGGGAGCTCCCGCGCAGGAATGCTATCGGGCGCACGTATCGATTCGTTACGCTCAATGACTTTTACAATAAAAGATCGATCGCTTATCTGCCATTCAGGGCCTCTCTATAAAATTGCATTATGAAGATTGTTAACTATGAAACTACTGTCAAGGTTTTCGATAAGGGGATTTATAGGTAGTTTATTGGTTCGGTCAATTACTTTATCGATTCCAATCAGATCGGTTTGGGCCTCTGGTTGATATCTCACTTGAGAGTCACGATGTGCTCCCTAGGGTTTTTTCTCGTCGGCAGTTTGTGAGATGTCCGGCTCATGCCGCGGCGGTAGTCAGTCTATTGTTCGAAGACAGTTCTCACGATGGTTTTTGTGATCAATGCACCCGAAGTTATTTCGTTTCTATCATTGTATGACTTACATTTTAATTGTCATGCCATAAGACGAGGATTGAACTTTAGGAGCGTAAAGTTTGTTATTTGATGGCGGCCATATCATATTTTTGGAATCAGAACAATATTATAAATTCGATCAAAAATACAATCATTTAAACTTTTAAATGATTGTATTTTTGTATGTAATAACTTCTTCGCAATCAAACGGTTGACCGGGTTTGGAAGATATTTGGTACCGGTTGAGCTTTATCCTGGATTAACACAGGCTACTTTTGATCCCAGAAAACTACAGTGTTGCCGTGAGGTAGTTTCACCGAGTAACACTGGGGGGTACAGCTAGTGTCTGAATAAATGTGGTTTTGAAATATGCACTTGCATTAATTAACGAGAATCGGCTTCAGGAAAAGTTGGTAAGGATATACAGGAGTCTAATGTTCTGTAAGAGATTGTATTGAGAAATATTTTTTAAGTTTTGTATCCTTTCACAGACCCACTCGGACCAAATGCCGTTCCGCTGCGAGTTTTGCTCGCGCCTGTTCAAGCACAAGCGCTCGCGCGACCGGCATGTGAAGCTCCACACTGGGGACAGGAAGTATCGATGTGCACATTGCGAATCTGCCTTTTCTAGGAGGTAAGTTCTACTTTCAAGAGACATAGACTTTGGGAAAGTACAAGCACAAGCTCGCGCGTACGGCCAGTCAAGCTCCACACCGGGTACAGGAAGTAGCTCAGAGTTTAAGAAAGAAAAACTCTCGGTATTTTAAGGAACAATCGCATACCTAAAAATAAACCGCTTCGTGAGCTGCTTATTGAGCTATTTGTGACCTCAAAAAAACCAAGCAAAATGAACATTAAAATATACTGAACTTATAACTAGATATAAAAAAAACTGATTAATGAATAAACAAGGAATTAGTGGAGCTGGTTAGAGCAATTGAGTCGTCTGTCCTTGCATTTAAAAAACGTGATCCGTAGAGGTCATTGCATCAACCAACCTTCATAAATTTCCAAGATGCAATGTAAAAAAAAGTTAACTCAAATGTGTTTCATACAAAAAGGGTTAGTAATGTGCTTAATCCGAGGTCATTAAAGTAGCTTTAGTGAAGTATGTTCTGAAGAGGTGCGCGTAGGACAATGGCCGCGCAGCAAGATTGATCACCATAAGTCACGGACAAAGCTCGCACTCCGAGGCGACACGTCACCTTTTTCGTCACCTCACTCCGTCCATGTGACTAATTTCCTTCAATTTGTCCATCCAACGAACGCTCGTCAAGTGAAAAGAGATGATGCACTGACAAATGGTGTCGAGGGTCTCACAAAAATGAAATAATGGCCCGTACCTAAACCGGTGCGCGGCCATTACGGAGTGTTTGGGCGATGTCTCGACTGTAGTGCGTGTGAAAAGCGCCTTTGTTAATACTGTTTGGTCGGTGCTTTTTGTAAGTGCTTAAGTCGTATGACATATTGAAGCTGCAGATCACAAAGAGACCACGTCCGTAAAGAGCGTGTACCTCAATCTGGAATAGGTACTTATCACTTTCTAGTGAAATAGTTTTCCTTTTTTTTGATCCTGATAATCAAAATGAGATTCAGGATATTTTAACTAGCAAATAGAATTACTACCTATCTATGGCTCATCAGACGAAGTCTCAAACCTTCGATCTACAACAATGATGCCTTCCCTTGGCGAAGTGTTCTGATGACGTTTCTTCTTTCAGCGACCATCTGAAAATCCACATGAAAACCCACGACAACCAGAAGCCCTTCCAATGCACGGTCTGCAACCGCGGCTACAATACCGCTGCGGCTCTGACGTCACACATGCAAGGGCACAAAAGGGATAGGGAGGGCCGCGAGCCTGACAAAAGGAGGTCGATGCGTTGCCTGCGTTGCGGGGAGGCTTTCCGGAGACTTGATCTACTGCAGGTAAATGATGTTTTATTTTCAAAATATTCAGGATCATCCTCAAATCATTAGGTTTTTATATTAATTCCTTTTGCAGTGCCCGACGTATAAGGGGTATTATAGGATTGACTATATTAGCTTTACCGATTAATATTTTTTTGTGTGTGAAGTGAGTTTATCGGAAGTTATTATACGGTATGTTCGAGGAAAATCAGCCAAGCCGTTTAAATGTCATACTGGTTCAAATCATAAATAATTAGTCATCGGTTCACGAGAGTTTATGAAATGAGTTCGTTCAACGTGAGGCAGTCGATTAGAGAGATTAAGATTAGATTCCCAGAAATTGGCGGTTGATGTTCCTATTTGATTGCAGGCTCACATGGCCAGCACCCACGGCGTGGACGCGGCCTCCCTCACCCCGCCTCGCCGCGTCGCCTCCCAACCACCGCCAACGCTCCTCGCCTGCATGTACTGCACTCGTGATACCTTCACCAGCATGGAGCAACTACAGCTGCACGTCCGCGCCTCTCACTCTGCCCTACTTAACGGTGGCTCTCCAGAACAGCCGACCCCGACCGATCTTAGCCGAAGAGCTTCCGACGACGCTCCACCAGCCAAACGCCCGCGCTCCGGAACTCCTCAAACTACACTATCCCCTAACACTTTTTTATGCAACCAGTGCGACGCAGCATTGCCGGACTTCGAAGCGTTCCGCGCGCATTTGAAAGGACATATCGATGAAGGAGGAGAGTTAACCCGGACAAGCCCAGCTCCATGCGTCCACTGTGGCGCTACATTTGCGGATGCGGCCGCGTCGGAACGTCATCTCACTGCGCATTACTTGGCAGTATCCTGTGAATACACTTGCCACAGTTGCGCGCGAAGCTTCCCAACTCCAGATGATCTGCAGAAGCATCTTTTGGATCTGCATGCTCATCATCTGTACCGTTGCTCGCTGTGCAAGGAGGTTTTTGACTCGAAGGTTGCGATTCAGGTAAACAGCTCCTTCATTTTCTTTATTTTTAAGTATAAATGGCTCTGTTGGCATGGGCTGCCTGACCAAACGAACTGGATTTATCAACCTTTTTCTTTAAACTACTCTATTCCATCGCGTTTGGCACATAAAAAGAAAATATGGCGAATTTCAGCGTAATGTAATATAACTTAGTTTTCATATACCATCGCCTTGGGGTTAAAAAAAACCTGTAATGATGTTATACTATTTTCTAAATAATTAAATAAATATGTGTCAATGTTTTCATGACCAAATATCATCATTATTTCAGGTCCATTTCGCCGTAGCACATAGTGGTGAGAATAAAGTGTGGGTTTGCCGGGGCTGCGGCAGCGGCACCGGAGCCCTACGGTCGGAGGCGGACGGCGTCGCCCACGTGCGGTCCCGGCACGCGGGCGCGCGCTGCTCCTGCGGCGCCCTGCTGGGAGGCCCGAGGCTGCGCCCCAGGGCGTACCGGTGCCCGGTCCCGACCTGCACTGATGCATTCGCCGTTCAGTATCTGTTGGAGAGGCATATGCAAGTGCATCATGCGATGGCGCAACAGGTAATAAATTCTGCATATTTTCAGGCTCCAATGATAGTTTATTTTACTGAAATCCTTTTATCATCATCGGCACGGTCATATACAATCTGATTTTTTTACTAGGTACTTACATAACAGGCGTCCCAAAGTTCTTAGCATCAAGTATTTTTCTATCTAATCATCCGATTTCACTTCCCGTTGCTCACTAGGCCACTAGTTTACACGTAGGTATCTTTTAACACAAACAACTTATATTATAATATAAATTGTAGGTGCTCAACGGCGAGATAAGCCGACCGAAGCGTGTGGAAAACAACAACGGCACAGAAGACGGCGCCTGTTCGCCTTGCACCAGCGAGCCTGTCGCCGAGGAGCGGAGACGGAAGAACGGAGCCGTGGCGCTGCAGTGCGCGTACTGCGGAGAGCGGGCGAGGTAATTATAAGCGTACTGCGGAGAGCGGGCGAGGTCATCATAAGCGTACTGCGGAGAGCGGGCGAGGTCATCATAAGCGTACTGCGGAGAGCGGGCGAGGTAATTATAAGCGTACTGCGGAGAGCGGGCGAGGTAATTATAAGCGTACTGCGGAGAGCGGGCGAGGTAATTATAAGCGTACTGCGGAGAGCGGGCGAGGTAATTATAAGCGTACTGCGGAGAGCGGGCGAGGTCATTATAGGCGTACTGCGGAGAGCGGGCGAGGTAATTATAG